>OY757909.1:39371036-39653028 GCA_963585895.1 Sepioteuthis lessoniana
GTGATATATTATATGACATTGAGGTGTATATATCGTAAAAAAAATGGACTCAGCAAGCGAAGTTCAAATCCTGGACAATGTTATTTGCGTTTCTCTATATCCAGGAATAAATAGCAGGATAGTCTGTGTTCTGTAGCTTTGATGGAAACTGTGAATTCAATCATCGTGACCGGAAAACTTGCCGCGTTGAAGTGACAAAACGAAGAAACGAAGTCCCTAAGACTGTCAACCTCGTTCCGAAAATGTACAAATTATTAACATAAGATAAAAATACTTGAAACTATATTACACTTTGCAAATTACTATCATAGAAAATTTCTTCAATTAAATGAGAAATTATATTTATTAAGAACAGTTATTTGAATGTATAATTGTTTACCAAATTATTAATACTATTAGTAACTTGAAGCTATATAATTTCCTGTGACGTCGGCATTAATTAGCCCAAGAATTGTGATGCCGTAAAACCAACAAATTGAAAACTTTATCCCTAGACTGTTGTTTGTTAACGCCACTTTGTGAGAATGACTGAACTGTGCCAATGCGGCATCTTCCTGATCTTCGAGCTTTTTTATATATCTCCATTTTATGAGAACATTCCAACTTTTGCCAAAGTAGAGTTGGCGTAAATCTCGATATCCCGCTGAGATAGGAAATATATTTGTTATCTAGTCATGTCTTAGACATTCTTCTTGCAAATTTGTTGTTTTCGGCATAAGTTCATGACCGCGACTGACATTTAGACACTTGCTTCAAAAGGAAAATTTTTAACTTATATATATATATATATATATATAGAGAGAGAGAGAGAGATTAAACCAGTGTTGGTTGTCACTATCTCAATTCTTGGGTTTGTGGCAGACTAAATGCAGTAAAATTTGGGGAGTGGTCAATAGTGATAGAGCTATTATAAAATAATAATAAGTAAATAATATCATAATATATATATATATGTGTGTGTGTGTGTGTGTGTGTGTGTGTGTGTGTGTGTGTGTGTGTGTGTGTGTGTAAAAGACAATTCTTTATCTATCTATCTGTCTATATATCTATCTAGTACTGAATATAATAGACTAATTGACAAATAAAAGCAAAAAAAAACAAATGCATGCATTAATGTGTAGCACTTTCTCTACCATAGAGCCCCGATATAAAAATTAGGTCTCCTTTGTACTGAGTTCATTATATATATATATATATATATATATATATATATATATATATCTGTGTGCGTGTGTGTGTTTGCATATATATATATATATATATAGGTTATCGCATATTATATAGTACAGTTTATAAATGTATGATTTCACACACACACACACACACACACACACACACACACACACACACACACACATATATATATATATCAGGGGCGGAGACGGGACTAGTGCTACTCGTGCCCGGCACGACCAATAGCTCGGTCAATGTTATTCAAAATGGATTAAAAATCATCCATTAATTTCAAGCAAACATACTTAGTCTGATCTCAATTAAATTACGTATCTATTCAAGTTTCGATAACTAAGTAGCCAAAAGTTCATAAATATATCTGGGAATAATACAACGATGCTGTGTTAAACGGATGGTCTTTGTCCGGCCACCGTCAGATTCATTGAACATCCCATAAAATCGGCTATAATGTTGAACGCCCGATCCGTGCCAGGCACTAGACCCTTATAATAACAGTAATGTTAGAGAAATCCGCTTTTGCCTGTAGCCAATAGCAAGAGCAACCCTACCACTGTGGTCAAAAATCTTAGCACATGCGACTGCAGATAGATATATTGGGAAGAGGGAGAGGAACAGAGAGAGAGAGAGAGAGAGGATTGCAGATTAGAGCAGTCGCCGACGTCATCATCATCGCTATGGTAAATGTTGGTTAAACGGCGTGTTTTAATTCGTTTTTTTCACTAACAGATCTCAATTTCTTTAATAAATGTTGCATATATTAGATTCTGTAACTAAAATTTGTTTATTTGAATACATTTTAAACAAATAATCTTTATTTTAGGCGAAATTGAAACTACTAGCTGTGTCTGTGTATATTGTCATCAGTTACTTTATTCTAATAAACATATTTTTCTCGTCATAGTAATGAACATCTTCTCTTTTCTTCTATACTTTTGAAAGGAAAAAAATTATCTTATCTACTGTATTAACAAGACTATAAATTATATAGTATCTTGATTGTTTACCAAAAAACACCATGCAAGGTACGTTTGTCAATCTGTGCTATACAATGGAGAATCACGCAATAGCAACTATGATGACTTACTTTGGGGGTCCACGGACCACGGGTTGGGAACTGAAGTTGACAGAGTGTGGGGGGGGGGCTAGAGTCGCCACTTATATATATATATATATATATATATATATTACGTAAACGCAAAGTTGGATAAAACTGAGATTCGGATGATTTAAAAAACAGAAGGCTATCAGCGGAAATAGAATATTATCTAGAAATATTGAATACTTTTAAAAAAGAATAAAGGCATTTCAAAAGGTTGTCGCTATTTTCAAAATTAATTCTATTGATTCGAGTTTTTTCGTTTTTAGATGTAGGGCTACAAGGATTTGTTGTCGTAGCTTATTAATATCGTGTGCTATTATAGTTTTCAACTAGAATTTTTCGAAATTTAGATTTGGGAAGAGAATAGGTTTTAAAATATGAGGCAATGGAGCTAGAATCATTAAGGTTCATTGTAAGCCGTCTTGAAAGAGTCGTAGTGGTAAGACCAACATCTTGATAGAATTATTTTTCCGTTGATAGCATTCTGTTTTTTTTTAATTCGTCAGCATCTCAGTTTTATCCAACATTGTGTTTACGTAATTTTGTAATGTTATAAAAAACATAAAAAACTCTTCCAAAAACCTCTTGAAAACAACAATACATATATATATATATATATATATATATATATATATATATATATATATAATGAACTCTATACAAAGAAGACCTAATTTTGATATCGGGGCTGTATGGTAGAGAAAGTGCTACACATTAATGCATGCAACTTTTATTTATTTACGTTGTATGGGCAGATGGGACTGAGATGATCTTTTTTTTTTTCTTTTCATTTGTAAATTAGTCTTTTATATTCACTACTAGATAGATAGATAGATAGATAGATGTTTGTCTTTTATATATATACATATTATGATATATATATATATAGATAGATAGATAGATATTCCTTTACAATTTATGTACATACACTTAATCACACATATCTTCTTTTATATATATATATACATATATATATATATATATATATATATATATATATATATATATATAAATGAAAGTATCGATAGGAAAAAATTGAAGGATAGATAGATAGATAGATAGATATGAAAGAATCTGAGATGATTCAACTTGCTATTGAATTATCTACATCAAATACTAGCACGAAAAGTCTTTTGAATCCCTGAAGCTAAAGGCGATTTATATTGCTGTTCTGATGTGCTCCCATTATCTGTACAGCTAATATTCTTGCACATTGATTGCTACAGGCTTTTTACTTCTGTTAGAAACTATGTTTCAGATCATGATAATATTCAATTCCCGTATCCCACATAAATATCTACACTCCAAACAATTTTAATAAAAGATTATCTCCTTTGAAACTAAAGCTAATAAGATTTTATTATTTCTATAGGAGGATTAACCCATCAAAATGGATATTCTTAGGTATTATTTATTATTAAAGTCCGTAACCAATAACCTATTGCAACACCTCTGTATAAAAAAATACATAAATATACATATATTTTTGGACTGCTACATCTTTATATTTCTGGTTACATATGGGCGATACTATATATATATATATATATATATATATATATATATATATATATATATATATATATATATATACATTTATATACATATATATATTGTATATATATATATACATATACTATATACATCTATATATTGAATATGTACATATATATATATATATATATATATATATATATATACAATATATAGATACTATATATATATATATATATATATATATATATATACTATATATATATATATATATATATATAATTCCACATACCCAATCAGATGCGTTTGCCTGGGTACTTTATTCCAATAGAGTATGCTATGTTACCTAGGCAGTTGTTTCACGAGGAATTACAATGTGTTAAACATTCGACTCATAAATCCTTTAAGGATATCGTAAAAATCATATGGCTTCTCAGACCTACTGTAGAACCACATACTTTCTCACGGAATTGGCATGAATTATCTGTCGGTTACAGAAGAAGGACCGGTGTAAAATAAGCCTACGATTGTTTGCTGTCATGAAATCTCATATGACCTACAAGTCCTACATTGGACAAACAGACACAACAGAACATTTTAGGGACATTTTTTGTCTGAAAATCCTTTTTCCGATGCACTCTTTTATGATGGAATTTTCAATTCCCCGTCAATTCAAATGCTTTCCAACTATCATATATTATTTTTTCCAAACATTACTTTTCTGTCATTTGTTCCTAATTTTCAACATCAACACCAAACGCCCTACAGTTGTTTTTGACGACAAATCTTGAAACGTTTCTTACGTTTATGTCATGAACGTTTACCGCGTTGTACTTCTTCGTAAAACGACTTAGATCACCTAATCTCCTCTGTCCGAATGATGTGCCCTGTCCAACGCTTCTGATTGTGAATGAGAAATATCTCAATACTGAATGTATTGTATTGAATCGCAAAAGAAGAATGTTAACCGAGGTTTAGGATTCTTCCAAGATAAACGTAATATTATCTTTACAAGGTGACAACGATATTTAGTCAAAGTATTGGAAGAGTATAAAAGGACGCTCAAAATATACATCTCATTAACTCAAAACTTGGCTTGACAGACCACAGACGATTTTCGAACTTCCTGAAGGCTGTGCTAGCTTTTGTTTTTATCCTTAGATCCATCTCAGAATCAAGGGATCTATCTCTTGAGAGAGTGCTTTCAAGGTATACGAAAAACAACCACATTCAATCATGTACTTTGTTAGGTTTGATAAAGGGATGACCTGATTGAATATGACCTTAGTCTTCTTCAGACTGACAGTAAGCCGAAAAGTAGTGCATGGTTTGGATAATTGGTCCATTTTTCATTTCATGTCTCTTTTTGTTTATATATATATATATATATTTGGTTGCATGTCTTTTTTGTTTATATATATATATATATATATATATATATATACACTGAGTGACAACGTTTGCCTAACAATGAAGCTGTCATCGCTGATATGGAAAAAAAATTGAATTACCTTTGCTTTAGTGGATTTTTACTACTGCGGCGTGAAAAAATGTTTGGTGGCTAAAACATCCTATATTCAATGGTTTTATTCTGATTCCTGTATCTGTTGCAGTTTCAAGAGAAATAAATAAGAGCCATTGCTTTCGATGCGACCCTCAAATATTACATCACGGACCAACGTTTTGTATATCACTCACCTTGAAATATTCATTTTGTTATCTTAAAGTTCTAAATTTCGAACTTAGAGCTGTACTTTCACTACTTAAAAAAAGAAAAAGAAAAAAGTAACAACGATGATCTCCTCAAGAAGAACATCACAGACACGTGACGGTTACTTTTTAGAACGTTTGGTCGAACTTCCAATTTAACACAGCCTGTTATCGTACTGCAATAATCATTTGTATTGGTGTGATTCGCCTCAGATAATCCCAGTTCGAGCAAACGTAGGCCTGTCGTTCTTGTAATTGGAAAGACTGGATGATGGATGAGAAGCTATCTGCCTCTGATTGATCCGGATTCAATCCTGAAAATGAGGCTCATGTCTTGCGTTGCTGACTACTGTGATCAATCAAATCGTAGACAAGTCGGTGGAAGGCGGAAACATTAAGAGAAACGGTGTTACACTTGTCTGTGTGTCGTTATACGTTTACTCAGTTCCAAAGTCCAAACAGTCTCGAGTCAAAAGTTCATGTGTTGATCGAAAAAAAGAAAATTTCTCATGATCCCCAAAAAGCATGGCATTTACTTCCGAACCAGACACGCAGGACACTGCTGGAGAAGCAAGGACGAGCTCATAAGTGATGTACTCCTATGGACCCCCACATATGGCCAAGCAAAAGCAGGACGACCAGCTCGGACTTACATACAGCAGCTATGTGAGGACACAGGATGTAACCCTGAAGACCTGCCAGAGGCGATGAATAATAGGGAGAAGTGGCGAGAGAGGGTCAGGGATATCCGTGCTGGCGGCACGACATGATGATGATGATGATGATATATGCTAACCAAACGGTTGCCTCGGATTGGCCAATAAAGCAAGAGTCACAAATAAACGTTTTGATTAGCAGATGGGAACGAACTCGATGTACACAAAACTCGGTCTAAAATTTGATTACTTTAAAAAATCTATTCGATCTCAGTATCTTGAAGTGACATCCAGGTAGACAAATTTTGAGCCTTTTTAATATTGAGAAAGACGAAAAGTTAGATTACTAAGAAGTTCGACTAGTATTGTTCTTCACATTTTCAATTCTAGCTGTTTTTATGCACTTCTGAAACAGACTGGTCCCAACCAAAATATTTTTAAATTGTTGCGACTGATTTTCTACTATTTAGACACTTTTCAATTCAATTAATTTGTGAGATTTTAAAAAATATTGATTTACTATGGTTTTAGTTCTATTTACAATATAAATATAAACGATTTGGGACATTCTGACATGCATGTATACAAGTTATCGTTCCCTTGTTTTTACTTTCGAATGTCAACGTTTTGATATTGTGTTTATATTGTGAATATTGATTTATATTGAAATTATATTGTTTATATTCTAAGTATATTTAAAGTATATTCAAAATCAAATATAATTTATAATTTATATCATACTAAATATTTTCAGGCATGCTTCATAATGTAAATGTTGATTTTGTGTGGCTGAAAGGACAACTTGATTTTCCCACATGGTATTTGGAGCGACGTGTGCATTTTAAATGGTGAATGATATTTTTCTATTAGAGTATGATTGGTCGTAGATTTTTCATAAACCAATTCTTTATAGAACAAGAAAATGACTTAGCGTGAATAATATGTTTACAGTAGAATCTTTCTTTTTTAACCGTTATATGGTTGGCAAAATTTTTTGTTCGTCATTGATTTACTCCGGATAACTGGTTTAAAATTCTGTTAGTTTCAATATTATCTCTTAAGATTTATAGGTCTACAATAAGCAAGCAAATACAATCATAGAAACTGTCATTGAAGTCGGGTTTTATTTAAATTTCCGTTCGATTTTTTAAAATATGGGCTATTTGAGGACGGGTATTGTTAGATGTTATTATGAGTGTTATACAATTTAATTTTACTTTTTTCTTTTTCTTTCTCTTGCTTTGTTTTTGTTTTTGTTTTTTTCTTTCTTTAATATTTCTTGGAACGCTAATGGCTCAGTAAATTTGATATTCGATGGAATTTTCGTGGTAGCCACGTGCTATATCAAGTTTCCATTTGCTATGATTCAATAAATCATAATTGTTAGAGCATATTCCTACAATCCAAAAGGCAAATGAACGTACAAGATATGTTCTTGAGGATTTACGGGAGAGATAATTATTAGTCTATGTGGTTTTAATGTATGTATAATGTCGTTTCTTGTTGATTATTTATTTCAATATTTATCAAAGTGTCCAAAAATATCATATAATATGTAGATTCTTTATAATAGAATTGTATTTTGTGCTTAAGTGCATGAGGAAATTGTGAAGTTTTATTTATCCACCTGTATAAATAAAGAATATGTCATTTAAGTATCTTGAAAAATAAAGACAGTCGTCATTAATTTCGGAATATATACAAGTTTCTTCAAATTTACCTATATATATATATATATATATGTGTGTGTGTGTGTGTGTGTGTGTGTGTGTGTGTGTGTGTAATCATCATCATAATCAAGAACAGATTTCCTTGACTCTCTCTCTCTCTCTCTGTCCATTCGTCCCGATCATCCATCGCTCACAGAAGGTTTCCGAACTACATCTTCTATCCACACAGTGTTCATGTAGAGTTCTTGCAGGTCGGCAACACTGGTACATCAAGTGTAGAGGTATGATGATCCAGCAAATGTGCTCTTCTAATTTCTAGTTAATGTTTACGATTAAAGTTAAAATTATTTAATCTTAGTATTTGCCTATGATCCAGAGACACTAGGGTTCAATCCCAGGTCGAGTCATACCAAAGACTCAACAAGTGGCCCTAGATTTACCTTACTTAACTCTCAGCATTATAAAATATGGATCAAGAGTAAGTAGAGCAATCCAGGGAAAGAGTAACACCCTCCTCTACACCTGCGTGTAGTAGCTATCGAAAAGGGAGCCTTCGTGTCACCCTCGACTTAGATCTTTCTCGGTCATTAATTAAAATGATGCATTAAAGTTGCTATTGGTTTCTACGTTTTGGTTCTTCTATTGTCCTATTATCTGAAATTTATTAAGGGCAATTATTTTTTGTCATGTTTAATGTTAGAGTAAAAGGATTTTATTGGATGGTATTTTGGAGGATTGTTTTAATGTTATCAATTTTAGAAAAGAACTATTTGGTATCACCTACGTAGGATTTCAGTGTCTTTGCTAAAGGTCGAATATACTGATCAATGTATATTGATATTTGAATAGTGTGGCTGTTGATTGCTCGGATAATTAGTCTTCCTGAATCATTTATCATATTTATTTTGAAGAGTAAATATAAATGGGTTTGTCTAGTATTTAAGTGTATAGAAATTTCTAATATATCATTTATAAATAGATTTAAATTCATTTCTTGAAGTAAGTTAATAATTGTGTTTAAATATACTACTGATGGTTATTAGCATAATATGTGAGACGTTCTTCTATCTGATAAATGAGGACAGTCCTGACTTTATAAGCACTGATTAAGTAAGGTGTTTCTGTGAGATTTCTTGTTATTTGACTTTTACTTATTTTGTTTTAATATCTATCCGTCTATCCATGGTGCAAAAGTTATCACGGTTGGAAAGCGCACGGCTACCCAAGTTCAAATCTAGTATATATATATATATATATATATATATATATTTATTCAGAGGATTGATTGGAACAAATTGAGTGAAAGAGTGAAAAATAAACTGAGATTGGTTGATAAAATTTGTATATACATATATCAGTGGCGACTCTAGCCTATTTTTGCTACTCGTGTCCCCCCACCACCCTCTGTCAATTTAAGTTCCCAACCCGTGGTCCATGGTAAGTCCATGGACCACGGGTTGGGAACTTAACATGACTTACCATGAACCCGTGGTCCATGGTAAGTCATCATAGTTGCTATTGCGTGATTCTCCATTGTATAGCACAGATTGACAAACGTACCTTGCATGGTGTTTTTTTTTTTTTTTTGTAAACAATCAAGATACTATATAATTTGTAGTCTTGTTAATACAGTAGATAAGATAATTTTTTTCCTTTCAAAAGTATAGAAGAAAAGAGAAGATTTTCATTACTATGACGAGAAAAATATGTTTATTAGAATAAAGAAACTGATGACAATATACACAGACACAGCTAATAGTTTCAATTTCGCTTAAAATAAAGATTATTTGTGGAAAATGTATTCAAATAAACAAATTTTAGTTACAGAATGTAATATATGCAACATTCATTAAAGAAATAGAGATCTGTTAGTGAAAAAACAAATTAAAACACGCCGTTTAACCAACATTTACCATAGCGATGATGATGACGTCGGCGACGGCTATAATCTGCTATCCCCCTCTCTCTCTCTCTCTCTCTCTCTCTCTCTCTCTCTCTCTCTCTCTCTCTCTCTGTCCCTCTCCCTCTTCCCAAGACAGTTGTCAGTAGTCACATTGTGCTAATTTTTTTGAGCACGGTATTCTGGCTTGCTTTTTCTATTGGCTACAGCCCAAAGCAAGATTTCGCTAACATTACTGTTATTATAAGGGTCTAGTGCCTGGTACGGATTACGCGTGTTCAACATTATAGCCGATTTTATGGGATGTTCAATGGATCTGACGGTGGCCGGACAAAGACCATCCGTTCAAAACAGCATCGTTGTATTATTCCCAGATATATTTATTTATATGAACTTTTGACTACTTAGTTATCGAAACTTGAATAGATACGTAATTTAATTGAGATCTGACTAAGTATGTTTGCTTGAAATTAATGGATGATTTTTAATCCATTTTGAATAACATTGACCGAGTTATTGGTCGTGCCGGGCACTAGTAGCACTAGTCCCATCTCCGCCCCTGATATATATATATATATATATATATATATATATATATATATATATATATATATATATTGGCAGCATTTCTTCATTGATACATATTTGATTGAACATGATAGACATTTTTTGTCTACATATTTTTTTGTTAATACTTTCAAATTGCCGTATTGATCTTATGATATTCGGCGGGAATTAGTTGATAAACCTACCATAATTAGTTATTTCCCAATTCGAAAGGATTAACAAAAATATGTTGACAAAATATGTCAATTATTTTCTATCAAATATATATATATATATATATATATATATATATATGAGAACATATATGTGACAAGTATTAAATAGGCAAGCGGCTAGTTTGTTTTTATTGGATTCTGATGAAATAAGAATTAAATCTCAGAAGTTATTTGAGAGGCTAGTATTCTTTTGTCAAATGTGTATTTTTCAGACGTTCTATTTATAAAATTCAGACAGCGAAAAGCTATTGGTCAAAAATAGCTCGCTCATTCAAAAAGATGTTGTTAGCCGAATGGTAGTGTCGATGATACTTTGTAACAACCACTACTTACAAGGGGACTTTCTTTTGCTTGCTTGTGTACATAATAATGATTAACTGCCAAGTCCCGCTGAAAACACATGTTCCTTCTATATCATCGGAGTTTGTTTGCTATTTAGAAACAACAGTTACAGTAAATAACTGGAGACTGAGGTGCCTGACAAAGCAAAGCTTAGCAAATAACAACAAAAGTTTCTGTATTGCTCATAAATAAGTATACACTAACGTATAAAAAGTTAATTTTCTTTTAAACCAAAGATACAAGTATCTCTCAATACGAGAAACGAGTCAAGGATAGCCATATATCTAATATATATTCAGTATCAGAGAGGTTTGTGGTGTAATGGTTAACGTCGTAGAAAATGATCACGGCGACTCAAGTTCAAATCCTTGACTCATCTGTTTACAGTTCACATAGCGCTAATACTATTGGGAAAGGAAGGCATCCAATTATTCTCCCTCCAGCTTGGGTTAAATAGTAGAGCAGACTGACTCTTTAACTTTGGTATGATGACTAACCAAGGAGAAGGAAAAAATTCTGAATTCAAATCAGTTGAACTCCTCAAAAAACTGACCAACTGAAAAACTGTCAACTTTACTGTTCAGGTTGACCACAGAATAAAACTGAAAGAAAGTGAGAAGAAGGATAAGTACCTTGACCTTGCTAGAGAATTGAAAAAAACTATGGAACATGAAGGTGACGATTATTCTAATTGTGATTGATGCTTTTGGTACAGTAACTAAAGGATTATTAAAGGGACTGGATGACTTGGAAGTTGGCGGACGAGTGGAGACCATCCAAACATTATTGAGAACGGTCAGAATACAGAGAAGAGTCCTGGAGACTTGAGAAGACTTGTTGTTACTCAAACTCCAGTAAAAGACCATCTGATGTGAAAAATTCAAAAGGAGATCATAGTAATATTCATAAGAATATACAGAGCAGTGCGAAGAAAGATTTATTATAGCAACTAATAACTGCAAAAATAACACAAAACAAACAGAAAAACAAAAAATATGAAACTGATCAAACAAAAATGTGGAAGAAAATAATTACATTGACACGACAGAAGACAAACTTAAGACACTGTGCACAAGATGACCAGCATACGGCGATTTAAAGGAAAACGAAAGAGAGAAACGGAAATTATATTAATTGCAACTAAAAATAAAAACTAACGATGTAAAAGCTTGAATCGTTAAAACACAAGAAAATAGCCTGGGTAGCTTATGCTGACAGAAAGGTGAAACAAACAATAAACAAATACAGCAAGCTGGCACAAAAGCAATACAAGAGCAGGTATGATTCAGTGGGAAAGGTAATACCCTGGAAATCGTGCAAGCGACTAAAATTTAGTTTGGTTTGGTTTAGTTTCTTTGTTTAATGACATATCAACCTTCGTCGGTTATTTAATGTCCAAGCTATCCTTGTAGAAGAGCAGTTGTGGTACAATTTAACAGATAGCTTGGAGGATAATAGAGTCCATACCTTTCTAAAGGATCATATTCCGAAAGTGAATACAATAGCGTGACTGGAGTTCGAACTCACTTACTACGATGTGGCAGTCTAGCGCTTTAACCACGACGCCACGGTGACTTCATCCGACTCTCTCTCTCTCCACCTCTCTCTCTCTCTCTATCTCCATTCGTCCCTATCATCTATCTCTATCGACAAGTCTTCTAGACTACATCCTCTGTCCATACAGAGCTGTTGTAGGTAAGTTCTTGTTGATCAGCCAACACTTGCAGGTCCGTGTGAAGGGGTACATAGGAGAATGTCACAAATAAGTTCGTTCTTGCTTCTCCAGCAGTGTCCCATATGTCTTGTTCGTCTTATTCAGGATGGTTTTATAGATATGAGGTAGGTGGCCGTACAGCTGTTGTTTGTGGGATGTTGCCGTAGAGCTGTTGTTTGTGGGATGTTGCTGTACTGCTGTTGTTTTGTGGGATGTTCCCTCCAGAATTTGTTCAAGATAGCTCGTAGCATTCTTGCTTAGTTCCTGTATAGCTTTTTCTCAGTATGTTTAACCTGCCTCCATGTGGGGCATCCATATTGTAGAATTAATACAACCACCGCTTGACAGAAATTACATTTTATTTTATCGGATTAGTCTGAATCCCATGTGATTGATAATCTCTTACATCTCTATGCTAATTATTTGTATTAGATAGGGATACTTTATATAAGTTCCTTTATTAATCATTTGTATTAAGAATTAGTTACTTGAAACTATAATTTACTAAGAGTGGTTATAAGTTATTTGAAACCATGTAACTGTATAACATATTCACCAAAATAGGACCAAGATACTAATATGTGAAATATACGGATATGCGGATGCGTAAAATGTACGGATCTGTAAAAACGTTCACATGCATAGGAATCCGAAAAACACTCGAAACACTGACGACTTTCATTAATTCAGGTACGATACTTTTATTACCTTCTTGACTTTTAGGTAAAAAAATCAACTTGCCTCGTCTACTGCCCGACCCGGTCCGGAGTCCGAACCTCAACTAACTGTTGTTTTTTTTTTCAAAAATCACCCAAAATCCTCAGCCCATCGCTTCCGGACATGACGTCATTCACATCCCCAGTCTTATTTCCTATCCGGGGTTTTTATTATAACATCTGTGATTGTCACATCCTCCCCACGCGAGCGTGAACACCTGCGCTCAATGTGTGCCCCTACCCGTGCTCTAAGCCGAAAATTTCTAAGCCTCACTAAACCGAAAGATAAGATATAACCAACGAAAAATGATAATATAAAACAGATCCTTCCGTAATTATATAACAACTGTGCGAAACCCAATGACTATTATTAATATTAGGTAGAAATACTTGAAATTATGCGACTGTATGTAATCATTTGCAAGTTATTGGTGTTGGGAATGCTTGATATCATATAACCGCGTGCAAAAAATCTCTTAAGAAACGACGCAAAAAATGTAAATAGGAGCGTTTAATGAACGTGATTCCCTAACGTTCAGGCATAAAATAACACCAGACGGGTTGATATACCATTAAAATCATTGAAATCAATCAAGGTGAATATCATCTAAATGTGTTGACTCTATAATTTTTGCCTGGGGCTGTATAAGAGATATTTGAACACTGGTTTACAAAAATGAATTTTTGGTTTGAGGCAAGAATGGGGATAGGTGTTTTTTGTTAATTTAGGTGTGTTGAGTTCAAATTTATAAATAGTTTTGCTCTATCACCTCTAGTTTTCTGGCTTTTAAATAGTCTCATTTTAGTATAAACAGAGAATATACGTGCATATTTCAAGAGTTGCAGCAGCCTATAACTGATAAAACAGGATAGATAATGAACACAGATTGAATCAATATACTTGGATGACACAATTACACAATTCATAGTACCGCAGACAGTCAAAAGTGTGTTTTCTTAGAAGATCTGGTGTATTTTGCCTCCGGGATGGGGAACGGGTCTCATAGCAGATCGAAGGTTGGGATATTTGATCTTTTTCCTTGAAGATGCATTGAAACCAGTTATATTAGTTAAACAAAAATAACAATCATCTGCGTGGTTTCACGGTTCTCTCCAAACCATCGAGACTGCAAAGTTGAAAGCCGCTTTCTTGCCATTAAACCATGCAGTTAGTCCATTGTAGCAGGGTTTACAACAGATGTGTGGAGCCCAAGACTTGTCCTGATCACCAACTTTACAGTCAAAGTAGTGAAAGTAGGCGGTTCTGAAGAGGGAAGTGATGGTTCGACGCTGTGCAACTGTTGTGAAGTCCCCACACACGTAGCAGAAAGAATTGGCCTTGTTGAGGCATCCTCGACATTTTAACGTGCTTGAAGCCATTGGAGAATCTGAAAATATAACAAAGTAAAACTAAATGTGCATTTGAAAATGTAATACTAATATTTAGTTACCCAAAAGTTGTGTAACACGATAGTTGAGGGACACCAACCTCCTGCGCCGCCTGCGAGACAACCTCTCCCAATGACTGCCAGAGTGTGGATTGAGACCTGCTGCCTCAACTGTCAAAATCCGTCTTGATATATAACTATATATATATATATATATATATATATATATATATATATATATATATATATATATAATGTAATGCTATCACTTACATTTAGTGCATAATTATTAAAAAATGAGCCATAAGTCTCACAATATTAGAATTAACCCTGAATTCATATATGCCTTTATGTACCGTATATGCACAAAATGCACACTATGCATATCTAAAAAAACAAGAGGTGATGAGTAAAAACGGATTTCAAATTTGAATTCAGCACCTTCAAATTAGGTAAAAACGGGTATTTTTTTGCTTCCCTCAATTTTTTTGTAAACCAGTGTAATTAAAAATTTCTACATGAGTCTATTATGCTTTATTTTCGTTAATCAAATCTATTTGATTGTAACGAAAGATATTTATTATTAAGGGTTTTCGGTCTATTGTCTTCATCTTTATTGTTATTTCCACGAAGTTTCGGCCGATATGTCCTCCAGCCTTCTTTAGGTGTTTGTCCAACTCGAGAACCTTCACGGACCTTCGAACAAGAAGAACATCGGAAGGCAGTAGTGCGAGGTGAGATTGAAAAGTCGGGGATGGCGGACCATATATGGAAAGAAAAAGGAAACCATCTGCACTTATGGGATGAAGTTGAAATAATTGATAGGGCTGAACATTGGATGATTAGACGTCTTAAGGAATCAGCACACATGTTGGGCTACAATGACCTGCTGAGTAGACCAAGTATAGAGTTGAATACAATATGGGAACCAATAATTAAAAAGACTAGATGAAAAAAAATCTGAATATGACCACAGGTAAAAAATCATGCATAATAGTAGTAATCGTCAAGTAATAAGATTAAGTTTATAAGTCCCGAAAATTCACTCTGTACTGTTCAGCAGGACACATAGCGTAACGGTTATAGGCGTTGGTTCCCTAAGCTTCTAAGGAGACAGTCATCTGGAGGTTACGGGTTTAATCCTGACAGCAGGCGAGTAACAATACAGGAATACTTAACACTTGTACCCAGTTATGGCTAACGGAATCAGCACAGCCTACCCCTGTGGATTCAATAAAGGATGTAGTTCGAAGTTGCGTGAAGGTTCCCAAGTTCAACAAACGCCTGAAAAGGCCGGAGGACATACCGGCCGAAACGTTGTGAAAATAACAATAAAGATAAAGACAACAGTCTGAAAACACTTAATGATAAAAGTCATCAAGCTTCGTTTCAGAAATTTTGACAACTAATAAAGAAAGATGTCCCTTTATTTAATCTACGTACGGGATATCTTTTTCGAATGTAGTCATCTGCGTGTTATTTATTGAAGTATATTACAAGAAAATAAAATTATCAAAGTCTGCAGGATGGAATAATGCATTGCAGAATGGTATTCGCCATCTGTATGATCGTAGGCATACAAGAATATCGGCCAGTCTTTACGCTCAAAGAGATAAACGTTGTATGCATATATAAATTATGTCTGAGAATTGTTATAAATAATCTTATTTTGAAACATAGACTCGTGTTAGCTGTGAAAAAATTGTAATCAAATGATATCGAGACGAATCTTTAAACCTTTTCAATTTCAAAATTTAAAATGTAAAATTTTAAAAAAGTGTGTGCAGCTGAGCAACTTCTATAATAAAGTGATGATGTCTAGATATCTGACTTTTATTATAAAGTGATCATGTCTCGACTAATCAGTACAAATTCGAAAAGAAAAATCATGTAGCTAGTCTCGATACATTTTAATCTGCAATATTTGGTGCAACATAGGATTGCACGAGTGTAGTATTTACCATACTCACCAGATAAACTACTTTTTCTTTTGCCTAATGTGAAAATTTCACTCAAATCTGAGGACATGGAGGAAATTAAAAATGAGACGGTACAACTTCATATCACATCAAAAGAGAATTTTTTTTAGATGTTTTGACCAATGAACAACTCACAGGAATAAATTTGTAGAATGCAAGATCATTTGGAAGAAAATATTTCATTCATTGTTCATTTTTCTCTTGATAGATACAGCTTCAGTTTTGAAACTTATTAAATTAATCTTGTATTTTGAAAGAAATCAATATTTCATTCACAGTTCATTTGTCTTGATAAATACAACTTCAGTTTTGATACTTTTTGAATTAATCTCATATTTTAAAGCAAATTATTTTTTCATTCGTTGTTTATTTCTGTCTTAGAGGCGTTCATGATGTAATGGTTATCGTCGTTAAAATGAATACGGTGACTCGAGTTCAAACCCTGTAGGAGGCTGTTTGCATTTCACGTTGCACTAATACTCTTGGGGAAATGTACGTATCCAACTATTCTCCTTCCAGTTATGGGTAACTAGTCAGCACGGACTCAGCTTTTCAACTTTGGTATGGCAACCGGTCAAGGAGAAGGAAAACTGTTGTTGCACGAATGTGGATAGAGATTACCTTCGGACACCAATCCCCGAAAAACTCCACGCATGTGTAGAGCCAGCTTAACCCACATTAGATTAATACCGTCAGACACACATAATAAGCTTCAATCTCAACACTTTTTGAACACGCTTCGTATATTGCGTGTGGGCACACAAGTAAAACCATCAGATATTTCAAGTAGTTCTATATAATGAGTTTAAATTGATTCAAAGTTCCATTTGGCAAACACGAAATTTATCGATCAATCGACACACGTCGTAGTTCAAATTCATCTATGTGTCTATTTTATTGATCTCTTCATCTTCTAAGTTTAGATCCGCCCACTCATGCTTTCTCTGCCCGTCTTGTTTTGCTCCACCTACTCTCATTCGTTTATTAAACATTCCTTTGCTTGATTTCTTCATCAATTTTCTCATTCTTCTCTTTATTTATTTATTTATTTATTTATTTTACTTACTTTCTCTTCGTTCTATAGTTGATTACATATTTTAGCCTTTCATTATTTCCGGGGTTTTTTTTTTTCGTTTCTTTTTAAAAACTTCTTAGTCCTTTTCTCTCTTCCATCCTGCATTTCAGCCTTATCTATCTATCAACTCATCTAAGTCTGTTCATTATATATATATATATATATAATTCTGCTCATTACTTATCTATCCATTTATTTATCTATGTTTCTGTTATCATTATTATTCATCAATCAATTATCTATTTTCAATCTAATTTCTCAGTCTTTTTATCTGTCTATCTATTACTATCGTTTTATTATTTATCTTATCTTATCCTTTTTTATCATTTAGCTATCTATCTTTATCTATATTTGTATGTGTGTGTGTGTGTGTGTGTGTGTGTGTGTGTGTGTGTGTGTGTGTGTGTGTGTGTGTGTGTCGGTGTGAACTTTTCTTTTTTTTTCAGAATCTTTTTCTGGTCTCTTTTATGTCTATCCCGATATTTATATATATATATATATATATATAATTTCGAGCTGGATATATAAAGTAACAGGACTGAAGTCACAAACATTTTATTTCCATTCCAAGCAATAAAATATTGTTTACTTTTCAAACTAATACCCCTTGAGTCTAATGCACTTCTATGCACTGCTGCAAGGATTCTTCTGAGACGACTCTCAGTTCCGTTGTTACGATTCTCTTGATGGTATCCGTCAAAACGAGTCCCCTTGGTGATCCCTTTGAGCTTGGGGAAAAGAAAAAATCACATAGAGGAAGATCAGATAAACAGAGAAGTGGTTCCATTAGGGAGATTTTCCTCTAAGTCAGATGCTCAGAGCAGACGCATTGTCATAGTGAAATAGCCATAATTTATCCGGCTACAACTCTCATCTCCTCTCGCACACTGAGCGAAGCGTTCATCACCGCATTTCTTTGTAGACTTGCTGACTGATCATCTGGCCCTGTTGGTAAGAACTCACTATGAACGATGCTCCTCACATCGAAGAAAGTGACCAACATAACTGAATTTCTTGATTTCTCCCACCTTGGTGACGTCAGAGACTTCCACTGACTGCTTTATTCTCGGGTCATACTCGAAAATTCATGTCTCCTCATCAGTGATGACTCAGTTTGAAGCCATGGGATGATATTCTGACACACCTGCTTATGGCATTCGTTCGGATCATCGTTCGGTCGTATTAACACCAATTTTACACAGATTTTCTACATGCCCAAAGCTAAGGTGATAATCTTCCAAACACTGTCTTTTTTCATTTCAAGCTGACTTGTGATTATTCAAACAGTCAGTACCTGCCTTAACGGTTCGACGTTGACCTCAGTCTTGCTTGTAATAGACCTCCCGCTCCTAGAGTCATCTTTCATCTTCTCATTACCCTGTTGTGCCACTTTAAACCTGTTTTGCCACTCAAAAACACATGTGCAAGACATGGTGTTATCCCCACGCACGTGCTGAAGTATTTCAAATTTTTGTGACGGAGTTTTTCCTAACTATACAAAAAATGTCAAATTAATTTGTTGATTGGTGTTCATCGTTTATTCCTCAGTGCTCATAACTGAACAACCCGGAAAAGCGGAAATGTAAACAAAAGGTAAACAAAGGCTTTAAAAATACAATCTTTGCAGAAAAAGATAAGACTACAGTTATATAATCCAAAGTTATCATTTGATGATAACACAATACGTTATCTCTCTTTCGCCCATAGCTCACTTGCCCAGAATGGTGGCACCTGAGAGCGCCCTATCTATGGGTTAAATAGAACTAAACAGTATACTATAAATTGTTTGAATTAGAACTGTTTGACTAAACTGAATTGTTTGAAATTGAACTGTTTTTGATTTTGAAACTGTACTTACAAAAAACTGAATTGTTTATTATTTAACTGTGTCTAAAAAAAACTATACTTATACTAAACTGAATTGGCTGAATTAGAACTGTTTGACTAAACTGAATAGATTGAAATAGAAATGATCTTGACAATTAAACTGTGTACTCATGCTAAACTGAATTGTTTGAAATAGAACAGATTATTTGTATAAAAATGGATTTGGCGTTAAATAACCTCCAAAGGTTGATATGCCATAAACACAACCAACCAACCCATAGCTCACAGAGTGTACCAACCCTGTTGCTTTTCAGAGAAACTTCGTGTAGACAGATTGATAGATAGATAGATAGATATAAATCTTTTATTATTTATCTTTCACAGTCTTTTCTTATCTACATATCGCCGTCAGTTCCTTATCTATCTACCAATCACAATCTGTTTTTCTTATCTAACTATCTGACTACTTCGAGGTCTTTTTATTATCCATCTAACATACTTTTTTTCTCATCTATTTATCGATCAATCAATCTCAAGTTGTTCGTTATGTATTTATCAGTCTATCGACGTTTTGTTCACTGAATCTCTCTCTCTCTCTCTCTCTCTCTCTCTCTCTCTCTCTCTCTCTCTGTCTTTCTAGCTCTTTATCTTTTCCAACTCTCTCTATTTTCTCCTTATTTCCCATCTTAAACTCCATCTTGATTTCATTTATGCATTTTTCTGTCTCGGTTATTTATAACTGCTTCTCTTGCTCTGGTCCTTATTTCTTTCTTTTCCATTTACATGTGCCTCTCTCTCTCTCTCTCTCTCTCTCTCTCTCTCTCTCTCTCTCTCTCTCTCTCTCTAATCGTGCTTGTTTTCTTTTGCATTATATTCCATACTTCCCACACAATAATCCAGAACGCTAGACACGTTTCACAGTCTTTAGTAAAAAAGGTCAATTTACTGGTCAGTCTATTGTGAATGCAGACAATTTCCTGCCATGTAGAGCCCTCCGGTGTCGGATATAAACTGTCCCCCCACGAAAAAAGTACATCCGTTGGTCATTGATAAAGGAATTATACAAAGGAAATAAATCAATTTCCTTAAGTTCTTTTTCTCGTTTTTGAATGAGCCAATGACATTTTATGCACAATGCATATTTCATTCAGATGTCTTGTTAAAAGAAATTTCCCCCAAAAAGTGAGCATTTATTTTTTTAATAAAGAGAAGGATGCATATTAGTGTAATACTGTCAACTGAATCCACAGGACATATCTGATTAATCTTAGTTCAAATAACAATCGTACTTCTTATACTGAATGCAAAGTTATTTTTCTCTTAGACTGGCTGCCAACCAAGGCTAGATAGCCTAGTCTGCACGGCTATTTTATCCGTAGTTGAATGGAGAACGTACGAATTGTTACTGCTAAGAAATGCATTTTTACAGCTTTTACAAGATAAAGTTTCCTTTTGTATAAAAATAACGTCTTCATATATATACATATAAGTGTGTGTGTGTGTGTGTGTGTGTGTGTGTGTGTGTGTGTGTGTGTGTGTGTGTGTGTGTGTGTGTGTGTGTGATAAAGACTTTGTTAACAGCAAAACTGTTGTTTTATTTTCAGCAGCAGCAGTATGCGCAAATGATATTATTTATGAAACAGTTCCGGTCACTTCGGATGACATTAGGAAAGACAATTAAATCACTTCCATATCACAAAGAAATGGGATACGCACCCACGTCAGGAAAGAAATCAGGGGAATCTCAGTCAAACTGGTTACCTATGTTGATAACGGTGTAAATCTCATATCGAAATAGTTAATCGTTTGAATGAATTCTGTCTATTCATAGGATTAATAGTTTTTATTTGCTGTCGTTTAAAATTGATTGTGCATAAAATGCCATTGGCTCATTCAAAAACGAGAAAAAGAACTTAAGGAAATTGATTTATTTCCTTTGTATAATTCCTTTGTCAATTACCAACGGATGTGCTTTTTTTCGTGGGGAAAAAAGGTTATATCCGACATTGGAGGGATCTTAACTTTCCGATGACTTTATCACCGCGTTGGGCCTTAACGATTGGATTTCAGAGCGTGCTTGGCAGACATGCCCGATTGTTTCCGCTGTGGTAGTGGTTTCAAGGAAACGACTTTGCACGTCTTCTACTACTGCGAGCGGGTTCTCCCGTTCTAAAGTAACATCAATAAGTGAACGGCTCACATCAGTACCAAGCAGCTCGTGCTGCTCGACGTTGGTTACGTCGTAGACAATGTTGACCCTCCGTATCAGGGTGAGAAGTGTGTGATGTTTCTCGCGATCCTAGCTGTGGCCAGAATGGTGATTTGGCAGACGCGAAACAAGGGATTGTATGAGGGTGCAAACTTTTCTCATCGTGATCTGATCTTGTACTTTAGGTATCAGCTTAGGGTCAAGATTAGATGCGATAGAAAACGCTTGGACTGCATAACATTCAACAAAAGTTGGTTGTATGCAGCGAGCCTTGTCATTCGAAAGGGAGCAACATTGGAGTCATCCTTCCTCTTCCTGCGCTTGGATTTATTGTACCCCTCGCCAATGGTCTGGAAGACCGGGGTTCAATCCTAGGTCGAGTCGTACCAAAGACTCAAAAATGGTACTTGATGCTGCCTTGCTAAACTCTCAGCATTATAAGGTAAGGGCCAATGGTAAAGTGGAGCAATCCAGGGAAAGGAGTAGTGCCCTTCCCTACACCGAGGTGTAGTAGCTATTGAAAAGGGAGCTTTCGGGTCACCTTCGACTAATGTCGCCTACAACTTTACTTGCCCCCTAGTGAGCTGTATAAGTTGTGTCATTGGCCCTATTACTCAGTAGTTAGTTTCCAAGATCCTCTCCATCCCCCCATTCTTTTTGTTCCTTTAAATGTCATCCAGTCCTACCTTCTTGAGAATCTTGGACCCACATTACTGTAATCCATGCTACCCTTTTCCTTGCCACACCCTCCCCTGCGTTTCTTTTTTCCCATTAGATTAGACCCACTCCCTTATCGGGATAGTTTGGCTATTAGCACATTCGGATACCGGAAAACAGTCGACTCTCCAGATCATTGACGGGGTGACGGAAGGGGAACCAAACGAGGTTTATCCTTGTTTTTACCAAATCATTTAAGGGTTTTTTCTCCCAGAGATATGTTTTTCATTGTAAATATATCATTCATTTCACCTGGTTATAAGTAGGTTTTCATAGAGTGAATGATTGTATTTTGGTGATTGTTACGCACTTGTTGATGTATGGCTGTTGCTGTTATTGTACAGTTAGTGTGAGTCGGTGAATGTGGCTATCGAGGGCTCTCTTGATAAACATAGTCCCTATCCCTCCCCTCCCCTTCAAAAACTTTTGGGGCTTCATGCTCCCCCAAATTTGTTATTTTATAACTTTTTTGTGGAAATAAAATCGCGTCATACAGTCAAAGTGACATATCAGAATGAACGACTTATTACTGAGGTCTTTTACATTGACTTTGTATGTGAGTTTTACAGAAATTCTCGTCTCATTCGTGTTCAGTATCATCTAATCAGTTAAATCAAATCTTAAATCACTGAATTAAAACTTTGTTACAGGAAAGTTATGAATACAACTAAGTATTATATGAAGTGGCTGCATCTTGATCTGTCTTTCCCACAATATGACAGAAAACCAACAAGTTCTGGTATCATTATAATATACTGGCGTGCTCTGAGAGAGTAATAATGATGCATTGGTGCCGAAACCATGCCTGAACATATAGTCCTCATGTGATCAAAACTGTGTATCCACAGCTGTTTTGTTTCTAATAGCATATGTATGTATGCATGAATATATGTATGTATTATTTTACTCATTTGAGAGCTCTTCACACCACCGTTAGCTGTGATGGTTTTCCACTGGAGTCTGAGTGACAAGTCTCTTCGGGTCTCCAGAACTCTTCTTAATTCTCTGGGCGATCTCAACAATACTGTAGTCTGGATGGTCTTCACTAATCCTCTAATATCCAAGTCCTCCAATCCCTATACCAATCCTTTGGTGATTGTATCGAGTGCGCCAATAACACTTGGTATCACTGTCACCTTCATGTTCCATAATTTTTGTTGTTTTCCAGCAAGATCTAGGTACTTTCTTTCTTTTCCCTTTCTGTCAGTTTTACTCTGTGATCAGCTGGAACGGGAAAATCCACTAATCGGCAATTTTTTTTTTTTTTTTTTTTTGCAGACTATCAAGAGGTCTGGTCGTCTGACCGAGATTAAATGATCCGTTTGTATCTGAAAAGTCCACAGAATTTTGTGCGTCTCAATCTCCAGGATGGATTCCATGTTGTGCATATACCATTTGTTCGTATAGTCAAATTTAAACTTCTTGAACAATTCCCAGTGGATCACCTTCCCCACCCAGTTGTGGCAGCCGATATTCAATTATCAGTCAGTGCGCAAAAGAATTCTTTTATTTTAAAAGTATTTTATATGCTTGAGTTCTACTAAACGGATTCTGTCAAGGAATAGCATTTGAAAGCAACATTTTGGGAAATCATCTGCAATTTAACAATCTATTAACATTCGGTACCAGAAATTTGAAAGAATTGGATTTTTGTTTCAATATTAAAAAAAACCGTTGAAAACAATAAGTATTCAAAACATAATTGAAGCCCGTTTGTGTTAGTTGCCTAAGCAGCCCACTGAAATCCACAGGAGGGGTGACCAAAAGTTCTCAATCCTCCAAGAGATTGAAGGGTCTTGTGGAAACAGTTGAAAATGGTTCTTTAGAAATTTTAATTCCTGCAAAGTTTAAGTGACTACGACAAAACCACAAGTTGGGATTTTTGCACAGAAATGTTAGAATTTTATGAAGATGAAGAAGGGTTTATGGAGCATCAAGATGTCAGGGATGTGTTCGCTGTAAGCTGCAGTAATAATCTTGAAATTCTTGACAAAACTATGTATTGAGTGTCAATATCTTTAGTTTCTTGATAAATATAAGGAACTCTGAATTCTTTTGTTGATGCCCTATATATATATATATATATATATTAAGTTCATGGTTTTATTAAGCAGTAGACAACGTCACTTTTATGCTGAATGCTCAATGTTCTTTTTATAATTATAATTATGATGATAATAATATTCTACAGGGAATTATACAAGAAATTAAAATTTGATACTTCTACCAAGTATTGGTTGAATGTTCGTCAATGGCGCGGTAAACTGGAGTCCAATCTCAGGTCGAGTCATACCAAAGACTGAAAAAATAGTACTTAACACCTCATTGCTTACCACTCAGTATTATAAGGAACGTTTCAAGGGAAAAGTGGGGCAATCCAGGGAAAGGAGTAGCGCCCTCTCCTACACTTCGGTGTTGTTGCTATTGAAAAGGGAGCTTTCGGGTAGCCCACGACTAAGGTCGTCAACTTTACTTTTGCTTACTTCTACCAAATGGTATATGCACGAATCAGAATCCGTCCGAGAGATGATAAGACACGTAAAATATTCGGGGATTTTGAGGTACAAACGTTTAGAATTTGTTAAGTGTACTTCGTCATTCCAGCGGTCCACAGAGTAAAAAAAAAAAAAAAAAAAAAAAAGCGAAAAAAGAGACAAGTACTTTTGCCTTGCCAGAGAACTGAAAAAGCTTTGTAACACGAAGGTTATTGGCGAACTAGGAACGGTCCCTAAAGGCTTGGAAAGGAAACTGAAAGAGTTGGACATCGGAAAATGAATTAAGACAATCCAGACAACAGCATTGTCGAGATCAGCTAGAATACTGAGAAGAATCCTGGAGACCTGAGGAGACTTGCTCTCACTTAGACGCCAGTGAAAGACCACCAGCTAACACAAGTGGGAAGAACTTACAAGGAGTGAAATAATAATGTTTGGTCATCCAGGTCAGAAGACAACATCTAGTTTTAAAACCAAAATCTGACTTGGAAAATGAGACACAGAAAATTCCCTAGAGAAAAGAGATAAACACTGCTCATCTAATCTCGGACAGAAGACCAGACCTAATCACAGTTTACAAGTAGAAAACAATCCGTCAGATAGTGGACGTCGCTGTTCCAGCAGACCACAAAATGAAAATAATAAAGCTGAAAAACCGGACAAATACCTAAACCTTGCCTGAGAGCTCAACAATGTTGTGGAATATGAAGGCGATGGTTATACGTCTTGTAGTTTTCAGACTTTGAGATAGCCCTTACAAACCTGAACAGCCTGGTTGAATTGGAGATCAGAGAAGTGAGACCATCCAGATCACAGCACTGCTAAAATCAGCTAAGATACTTAGAGATGTCCCGGAAATCTAAGGAGGTTTGTCGTCACTCAGATTCCAGTGAAACCCACCAGTTAAAGCTAGTGTGAAAAAAAAGTCGCTTGGAATGCTTAAAGATCTTCAGAATTTCTATAAAAAGCTGGAAAGTGAAACCAGCAATTGGAGGACAATGCCTAGCGGAAGTCAACATACAAAGTGGTATCTTCCGAGTTGACGCATTGTCCTCTCTACAATTCGACATCGTGATGATGCCTTTGAATTACATTCTAAGACAAGGAAAAGAAGGATAGAGAATCACAAAATCGCAAGAAAAATAAACTGCCTTATGTATATGAATGAGGTAAAACTTAAAATATAACAAGCAAGAAACACTACTACAAATGTTAGGATGTTCAGCCAGGATATAGAGACGGAATTTAGAATTGAAATTGTACAATCACTGCAATCGATCATCATCATCATCAAGTCAGATTGACAGCACAGATTTTCCTGACTCTTTCTCTCTATCTGTCCCTATTATCCATCGGTTCTGGCAGTTCTTCCAAATTACATCCTGTGTCTTATCCTGTTGCTGGTCGGCCAACACTAGCACGTTCCTGCATTGGGGTCTTTTGAAGAATGTCACTTGTTAGTTCGTCTTTGCTTCTTCAGCAGGTTACCGCGTGTCCTGTTCGTCTTACTTGAATGATTTTGAGATGGAAGGGAAGTGGCCGTACAGCTGTTGTTTCGTGGTGTGTTGCTTCCATGAATTGTTCAAGATAGCTCGTAGCATTCTTGTGTAGCTCACATCTAGTTTTTCCCTATGCGTTTTGTTAGCGTCCATATGGTGCATCCATACAGTAATATTGACACAGCTACTGTTTGAAAGAAATCCTTTTTTATTTTATCGGATAGATCAGATTTCCATATGATCGATACCTAATAGATACCAGTCCAGGATGACGTCAAGCTCATGTTATTAATGCGTTTGCATTTAACCGACTCATTATCCTAGTGGGTAGAGTGTTCGCCAATGGTCGAGGAGACCTGGGTTCACTCCCAGGTGACGTCATACCAAAGACTCAAAAAATGGTACTTGATACCTCCTTGCTTAACTCTCGGAAATATAAGGTACATATCAAGGGTAAAGTGGAGCATTCCAGGGAAAGGAGTCGCGCCCCCCTACACCTTGGTGTAGTAGCTATTGAAAAGGGAGCCTTCTGGCTGCCCTCGACTACGGTCGCCAACTTTACTACGGTCGCCAAGTCAGAATTTGATACAAAATCATTGTATGGTGGAGCACCATGCATGAATCTAGAAATACTTGGCCATCACAAGAAATACTTGATCCAATCAGTGTTACCCATACTGAGACACCTCAGGCGCCAAATGATGAACTCAACCCAGCCAAGCAGGCACTACATAGGAGGAGGCCCCCTGGAACCAGGCGATCAGCAGAACAACAGCCACCTAACGCGAACGCCAGGTGGCCACCGAAAGACCATACAAAGGAATGCTATGTTATTAATGAGTATTTAACAAATTTCCCAAGCCAGAATATGACACAAGGTCATTTCATTGTGGGGAACCACGCAAGAATCGAGACTAATGCGTGGCTATTTCAAAAAATGTTGGGCCCTTCGGTATTCCCCATATTGGTGCTTCTTACGCGTCAAGTAATTAACAAATCTGAAAGGCCGGTATTAGCCTGGGGAAAGCCTCCAACTCCCGCTTGGAACCAGTGATTCAGCTTAATAACGCTTATCTAACGTGAACACCAGGCAGACTCCCAGAAGACTAAGATCTGGCTAAGCTCGTGGGATTGATATTTATCCGTTCCTCTTATCAGGTAGGATTTGACACAAGGTCTTTTTAAAGTGGTGATAAGGGAAGATTCTTGAGCTGCTGGTCATAAGTTCACCACGCCCGAAAACCAGTTGCAATTTGGTCATTGCTAGTCATTGATTCATTAAATGCGATGTGGGTCTATGCTTGTCATTGCTTGTCAGGCCAAAAAGAACAAGTGCGATGTGAATCCATGCTTGTCAATGATTCATGAGGCCAAAAGGCAAAGTGAATTTTTGCTTGTCATTGATCGCCACCCGGCATGAATGACAGGCTTCACCCTAAGAAAACCAGGGTACGAGGTAAAGTCCGTAGGAGTGATACGCTTAAACGTACCCAATATGTGTTCTATTTTACAAAGAAATAATGGATTACGCAGTATATGGAGGTTTGGTTTCTTTGTTTAATGGCATATCAACCTTTCTAGGTTATTTAATGCCAAAGTCATCCTTCTAGAAGAACATTAGTTCTACTATTTAACTCATAGCTATGAGGATAAGGGGGTTCATGCCTTTCCCAAGGGTATTTGTCCGAAAGTGAACGTAATAGCGCGACTGGAGTTCGAACTCGTTTATTACGATTCCGCAGTCTATAGCGTTAACCATTACACTACGAGGACACCTCCAGTATATGGCGTGCATAATTAGTACACTGGTTTTGACAAAACTGTGTGTGGGAAATAATTAGTAATTGTTATTGATTTCAAATATCCTCGTTTTATCTTAAACGTATCAAATAGCAATCCTACGTATGATTTTATATCGAAATCAATTAAAATGAAATAGAAAATAGAGCAATCTTGCGTTCTTGTTTAGTTTCGTTACTTTTTTAATATAAATGTAATAGTTCATTACTTTAAAACTTAAATATTTGCGCTCGGATCGCGCATATTTTTGCAAGTATATATAATCAAATGTGTTGATAATAATACCAAATTAGTAGTAGTAGTATAATAATAATAATAATAATAATAATAATAATAATAATAATAATAAATGAAATAATAAAAAAACAAGTGAGTAAAATTAATCAGGTGCTCAATGCAAAACATGTAAAACAAATATGTAAGTATCAAGACACAAATATACAAGTATTCAAGTACTACTCGCATTTCATGAGGGAATAATCTTCAAATATTGAATGAATGTCTTTTTATCCAACCCCATGGAATTATGATGTAAAACAAGATCGGTTTAATGTATAATGCCTCGTAGAACACAAACCTCTTGTAGGCGGAACAGTGCAAAAATGTGTTTAGTTCAAACAGCATTCCCCTTTTGCAGCGCCTCAGGTGCTGGGTAATAAATCCTTTCCTAGCCCATTTTTGGCAAGAGAACAGATGCTGCCTGGGAAGGAGGCCTTTGGGAAGTAAGTTGATTTTTCTTCAATCAGCCAGATATCAAAAATATCGAAAAGTATCAATATGTTTTGTTTGATCCAAGTTTAAATTACACTACTACACAAAAACATGACAATTTTTCTGAGGTAAGTAATACTAGGCGTTTTGTCTTTTGTTTTTCTTTATTTAAAAAGATATTTAACTTAGCAATAGTACGTAATCTCTTTATCCCTATTCAATCATTTATTCCCTAGCTTTTTTCTTTTGTTTCCTCTTTCCTGGATGATATCAATTCAAATTTTCCAGAGGTGCGAGGGAAGATGTTTATGAGGGTTATTTTCCCACCATCATTTTTCGACTGCTAAACTCCATTTTCTGATTGCAATGGGAGCCGAACAAACGATCATTTTATTTTCAATTGTATTTATAGTTTTTATTTATTTTGTATTTATATTTATCTATTTATTATTTATTAGATTTAGATTTAGATTTTTTATTCATTTGTTCATTCGCTTGTCGTTGAGAATTATTTTCTTGTAAATAAAAGTGTCTTTCCTTCTCCACTCTTTCTCAAAATGTGTAAATATTGGATTAGTTTAGACACTTGTAGAGTGAAAGGTATGTTTTGGTGACTAGTGTGAAAGATTATAAGAATACCTGTGACGTTATGGTGGAAGGAATGTTCTGATTGGCTGGTTAGTTGATTATGTTTTACAGCATATCAACCCTTATAGATTATTTAATGCCAAATCTTGTTTATATATATATATATATATATCATCATGTCGCACTATGAGCACGGATATCCTTGACCCTTTCTCGCCACCCCTCCCTATCGTCCATCGCTTCCGGCAGGTCCTCAGGGCTACATCCCGTATCGGCACAGAGCTGCTGTATGTAGGTTCGAGCTGGTCGTCCTGCCTTTGCACGTCCATGTGAAGGGGTTCACAGGAATACATGACTTATGAGCTCGTCCCTACTTCTCCAGCAGTGTCCCGCATGTCTGGTTCGTCTAATTTTAATAGTTTTCGTGATGAGTGTTAGGTGGCGATACAGCTGCTGCTTTGTGGGGTGCTGCCTCCAGGACTTGTTCAATATTGCTCGCAGCATTCTCGTGTAGTTGCCGTCAAGCATTTTCTCAATGCGTTTAGTTAGCGTACATGTAGTGCATCCATATAGCAGTATCGACACGACCGATGCTTGGAAGAAACTGCGCTTATCGATGCCATTTATAAGCGACTCGTTTGTTGGTAACCATTTTTAAACGAACCAGAGACCATTTGTTTGCACACTTTTAAATGGTTTCAAGCATTGCTACGTAATACTAATAGTTCAATTTAACATTTAAATTTGACTCAGAGATGGGACCCGAACAGGTACTTTCATAAAAGGTCTGAGTGGACCTGGGAGTAATCAATATGAAGAGGTACTTCACGTTCCTCAAAGCTGAAGCCTCACCATCAGATAATTAAGTGTCAAACCCAGGACACTAGTTGTTTGAATGGAGATCTTAGTTAGGGTATTCGACAGCCCCAGCCGACTGAATGTTCTGGGTCCATAAATAGAACGAGTGAAGTCAAGGATAGGATAGTGATGATTAGCCTTCTCTGACCCATTTTGAGACCCCGTGACAAATTTTCATTTTTTGCTCTTTGATCAATAAATACTTACATCTATCCGCATAAATGTTGTTATGGTGTTATAGAATGACTACAACTTCGTGTGTCTGTGTACTTTATCATTAATTAAATTTGGACTGTTCATAACTTTGGTTTAAACTTAATCGGTTCGGAGTGAGTGTAAAGAAACTGCTTTTAGTGGTGGGACATTAATGATTATCTTCTGCAAAAATTCCTCACTTGCTCTCAATATTTTTTTTTTTTTTTGGAACAAGCTATCATTTTTGTTGTATATTCATCTTACAATTTTTTTATAAAGAGAACAAAATGCTTTCAAGCATTTTGAAAGAAATCTTTTGAGACAATCAATACCTTTTGAATTGTTTGAATAAACAATTGAAACGGTATTGATTATCAAAAAAGTCTTCTTTTAAAATGCTTTCAAGCATTAGAACTGCTTAGAGGAATAACTTTTTTATAACGAGTAATTTGCAATAAATCAAATGAGTGAAAATAACAATGATAGTGAATAATAATGTTAGGCCTTCTACTGTCACAATGAACAATATTTTTCGTGAGAAAATTGACATCTAACGAAAAGAAACGTTAACTTCTATTTAAAAGTTAAGTATATCGTAAAAATCTATCAGTTGTTCACAAAGAAAGATTGGTTTGATTTGTTTTTAGGACATGTTAACGCTTGATTGGTAATTTGATGACGAAGTTAATTTATTCATCTTTTTTTTTGTTTTGTTTTTATTTTTTTGTTTTGTTTTTTGTTTTGCTTTTTTTTTGTAAGCAATTATATGGTTTCGAGTCACTTATAATAATCTTTTATAAACAAATATATCAAGTAACTATTCTTAATACAAATAATTTACATGCAGTTATATTGTTTCAAATATTCCTATCTAATCCTAATACTATATTCCCGATTTCAATTATTCCTATCTAATTATATTTTGTTAGTACACAGTCCAATGGTTTCAAGTATTTCAAGCAATTAGATAAATTCAAGTAAAATAATCCTCGTAAACTTCAAGTAACTATTCTTAATACAAATTATTTGCATAGTTACATGGTTTCGCGTATTACTATTTAACACTGATAATTTTCAAACAAATTTGTTTGTCCTATAGATGGAACCCTAACAGGTATTATCACTAAGGTTTAGAGTAATTGCAAGGAAAAGATAACTCGTCACCCAATGCCGTTTCAGGTCATAAGGACGAAAGATTGGAGAAAAACATATATAAATTCTTATAGTAAACAATTTACACAGACTCCGACAGAACGATGACCCAGATTTAAAACTGCCGTGTCACAGGCGCTATCGAACGAGTGCCTAATCCGTTTCCAACAGGCTTGTGACAATGGTGATGAACTTTGACTTGTTGCCTGTCTATCCTACCACGTCCGCTATCGTCAGATGCCAAGGGTATTGGTTGGAGCCGTTACAAAACCCTAGGTGAGCGCAGCAGAACTTGGGCATTTAGCCAAATCGAGAGAAATTATTAGGATTCGTTGTCATTGGGGAAAAAAGACAAATCACGTTTCTCCTTTCTTTTTGGTATGATCGTCTATGTGGAATGAAAGTCAGAAACTGAACACAGCGAATCAGTTTACAAGTTTGAAAAGACTTTATTACTTGTTTTCTTCTCACTCGAGCCTTTGTGGAAAAGGCTAAATTTTAGTTGAGGTAATTTTCCTCCAACTGTGATCCCCCCATCTCTCTCTCTCTCTCTCTCTCTCTCTCTCTCTCTCTCTCTCTCTCTCTCTCTCTCTCTCTCTCTCTGCTACGGTAGGTGACTTTTACCACGATCACTGGAGTTCAACTTTTATTAAGATCCTTTCAATTTTCCTGATAAGTGTCGTAGTTTTTGGTGGATTTTAACCAAGATTGTCCCGAGCGCTTTCGGACCTTTCATAGGCCATCACTAGGGGTTTCTTGCATGTGTAAAGAGTGTTTTTAAAGACTTTTTCAAGGAGATTTTTTATGTTTTTAATAACATTATAAAATTACGTAAACACAAAGTTGGATAAAACTGAGATGCTGATGACATCAAATGAATTTTAAAACAGAATAACGGAAATACATGCAAGCAAACCCTGATGATGGTTTATGAAAGGTTCGCAAGCGCTAGGGACAATTTTGGTAAATTCGTCCACCCGAAACCAAGACACTTATTAGGAAAATTTAAAGGATCTTAATAAAATCATATAGACAGAATGTGTCTTTATTATTAAATCAAACATGCTTAAATAAATGACTGCTTCCCAACTACACACACACACACACACACACACATATAAATATAGATATACTACCATTGCCGGTGGGATTAAATAACTTTATATATAACAATACTAAAGGCACAAAAACTTTTCAATAAACATAAACCTCATACGAATTTAAGAAATTCTTTTCTCACAATTCAAAATATTTTATAAATCCATGTTTATATACAATCTTATTGATAAAATAAATCTTCAAATTAATTAATTATAATAAAAAGCATATTTTCTCCAAATTTTGAAATGGAAACCTTTTTATAAAAGAAATTGATCAAAATATTTTTAAAACACGGTCTTTATCAAATAATTATTTAATAATTTAAAAAGAATTTCATAAAAATCCACGTTTTAGTTGATAGTTATTTTTTTGTGTTTTTGAATTTTAAAGCTAGATGGGAATTACTCAAGAATGCTATATGCTGTTCTGAACAAATTTTGGAAGCAGCTGTATGACCACTTGCCCCCATCTCATAAATCATCCAAGGAAGACAAACAAATTATGCTAGGCACTGCTGAAGAAGTATGGACAAACTCATAAGTGACGCACTTCTATGGACTCCTACGCATGGTCACACCAGTCTTGGCTGACCAGCAAAGATTTACATACATCAATTCTGTATAGACAATTTGTGCTGTCTAGAGAACCTATCAATTGGGATGATTGACAGGGACAGATGGCGAGAAAGTGTCAAGGGAAACTGTGCTTATCAGTACGATGATTATGTTTTATGCGAAAAAACTTTCCTATGTTTCAGACATTGTGAAAAGTATTTTTTCTGAATTTTAAAGAAAGGATTAGGTAAAAATAATATCAATTAAAAATAAATTAGACAAGTAGATGTAAAAAGAATTGTTACATATTTTTTACAGTAAAAATTGCCAAAGTCTCTCGATTTTTAAGATTTCATGCGACAAAAAGTATCAATGCATAAAAACTGTTCTATTTTATGATTACATTGTGTAAAGAAAGCTTTTAAAATGTATCATCCGGTTCTATAGGATTTCATCAAATAAACTTTAAACAGAATTTTTCCAATCTTTCTTCTAACTAATAACATGAAAAATTCATTGATAATATTAAACTTCATACAAGTTTAGATATTTCAATCTCGATAAAAAATAAAGTTTACTCCTTATTAAGAAAATATGAGGTAAAAAAATTACAACGATTAAAATAAATCAAATGATTATATCGACTAAAAATATCTTGTACTATTTTCAAAGAAAAAGTCCAAGAGATCAGTTATCATTCAGACTTCAGTTAAAAACTACCACTTAAAACAGGTGTGAAAAACTTGCAATTATAATAATTAATTTTATTATAATAAAGCTTATGTATTCCCCTATCTATAACCAAAACTATGCCACCACTGACGTTACAATTCCCTTAGTTATTTACGTTATAATCCTAATAATTATTGAATAATGATCATTTAATCTGATTAGCATAATATTTATTAACGATGTCTCTATTAAAGTCTAGCTGAGTTAAAACAGTTCATGTTATTAACGCATTTAAATCCTATAGTGTTATAGATGTATTTACCAAATCCTCCACTCGAGTAAGAAGTAACACAATGTCAATTTTTAAGCGAAATTTAACAGGTTTGAATTCAATTTTTTTCTTTTTGATTGATCAGTCTGCCCAGTGCAAGTACCATATACCATAGATAATGGTTTACATAGTTTATGGTGTAGATAATTTGCAAACTGGTTTTAAGAAAACGGGATTTAATTGATGTTATTGATTTTTAATATTATTGTTTTGTCTCAAATGTATTAAAAGCAATCCCCAGTATAATTTAATATCGAAACTAACTAAAATAAAAATCAGTGCAATCTTTTTATATACACTCATATTTAATTTCAATAGTCTTTCTACTCTTTCTAGTTTGATATATTTCATTGCATTAAAATTCAAATGCTTGCGCCCAGAATGTGCAGATTTTGGCTGTTACTAATAAATCGAAGAAACCATGAAAAACTGGAAAGTGGAAATGACAGCAAAAGGAGAGAGTTTAGCTGAGGTGAAAATACAGAGTGGTATGTTCCAGGGAGATGCACTATCACCATTACTATTTGTAAAAGCGATGATGCCACTCATTTACATACTTTAAAAGTGCACTGACGGATACAGACTTCATAAATCGCAAGAAAAAAATTAACCATCAACATGGATGACATCAAATTATTTGCCAAAAAAGAAAAAGAATTGAAAACCGTAGTGCTGGCAGTGAGAATATACAATCAGAGTATAGGGATGGAATTTGCCATAGAAAAATGTGTCATAACGATAAAAGGTGGAAAATGACAAATGACAGAAGGAATAAAACTAACAAATCAAGAAAAAATCAAAACGCTCGAAGAAAAGGAAAATTACTAGTACTTGGGAATATTAAAAGTAGACACCATTAAACAGGCGGTAATGAAAGAAAAAAATTTTAAAAGAGTATCTCAGGAAAACAAGAAAACTACTCGAAGCCAAAGAGAAATTTCATCAAAGAGATAAACGCCTGAGCTGTCCCCATTTTAAGATACTCGAAACCATTCTTGAAATGGATAAACGTAAAACTTTAACAAACGAACCAGAAAACAAGAAAACTAATGACGATGCATAAGAGAGATGACATAGATTATATGTGTCAAGAAAAAGAGGAAAAAGAAAACTCGCCAGCATTGAACATCGTGTGGATACATCAATAAGACGACTCGAAGACAACATTAAAAAAACAGAAAAGGTTAATTGCAGCGACCAAAAGCAACACAAACAACGCAAAGATCAACAGAATAACAATAACTAGAAAACAAAAATGGAAAGAAAAGCAATTGTATAGATATTTCAAGCGATAAACAAGCGAAATCTCGCACTTGGACATGGCTAAGAAAGGGAAATCTTTAGAGAGAAGCTGAATCTCTTCTAATAATAGCAAAAAAGACTACACCATAAGAACCAACTAGGTTAAAGCAAAAATAGATAAAACGCAACAAAATAGCAAATGTAGGTTATGTGGTGATAGAGACGAAATGATCAATTACATAATAAGCGAATGCAGTAAATTAGCGCAAAAAGCGTATAAGACTAGACACGACTGAGTGAGGAAGGTGATCCACTAGGAATTGTGCAAGAAGTTTAAATATGACCATACGAAAAAGAGGTATATGCACAACCCAGAATCTATCCTGGAGAATGAAATACACAAACTTCACTGGAATTTTGAGATACAAACAGATCATCTAATCTCAGCTCGACGACTAAAACAAGTAATTGTCAACAAAAGAGATCCTTTGTCGTTCCGGCTGACCTCAGGGGGAAACTAAAAAAAGCGAAAAGAAAGGTAAGTATCGGGACCTTGCTGGAGAACTAAAAAAATTATGTAATAGGAAAGTGACGGTGATACCAATTGTAATTGGCGCGCACGGTGCTGAACCGTACGCGCCAATTACAATTGGTATCACCGTCTCTTTCCTGTTCCATAGTTTTAATAAAGGATTAGTAAAGCGATTGGAGGATGAGTGGAGACCATCCGAACGACTGCACTATTGAAATCCACCAGAATACTGAGAAGAGTCCTGGAGGCTTGAGGAAAGTTGCTATCACTCAAATTCCAGTGAGAAACCATCAGCTAACGCTGGTGTGAAAAACTCTGAAAAGAGTGAAATAATAATAATAATAATAATAATAATAATAATAAGAAGAAGAAGAAGAAGAAGAAGAAGAAGAAGAAGAAGACCACCACCAACAACAACAACAACAAGGTTTAGACTGTTTTACTTCATTGTAAATAATTTATTGACGAAATTTTCTTTCGTTATTATATACAAGTTATTTTTGTCTATTGCTATTTATACCATGGCAAGGCTAAGTCACGTCCAATCTCAACAGCAGTAGAAAGGCCGCTTCTGCTGCAGATCAAGCCACACCGAAACAAAAATATGGGTGTGCTCGTCAAATGTTATCAAGAATACTTTCCAAAATCTTAAGATGCTGGAGTCCCGAGTGATTAATTCGTAGCAAATTCTATCCATTAATAGAAGAAGAATATTAGGAACGGCCTTCTTTGTAAGACATTTGACATTGCCTGATTTAGTTGCGAGAAGAAATAAGACGCAGCATTTCTTAAGTCACCGTGGAATGATCAAAGTTACCTACGACAGAGTGGTCCTAAAATCGAATCTACTTAACTATTCTTCTAGATGACTGGATAAATTGGTAGATGAAGACAGAAATACCGCCGGTAGATAAGTAGTAGTAACTTCGATCCTTTATAGAGTTCCTAACATTTATTGCTTGAAAATCCTGCTGATATACCGCATCATCTTTAGAGAAGTAAAACCCCTACCATAGAATGTCCTAGATATAACACTAATCAGCATGTTGTTGAGGCTCTTGTTCAGGAGTTCTGTGGAGAGTGAAGTACCCTTTCATTGCCATTGTTCCGAGGTCAACTCTAAACTGGAATGATAATTTATATTATAGCTCTATCTAATGGTGGTTATTGTTAAATAGAGATAGTTACTTGAAATTATTTGAATTATTAGTATTTGATAGAAATACTTAAAACCATATAAATATGTGCAAATTATCTTCATTTGATAGAAATAATTTATATCATATAGAAATGTGCTAACAAATGAATATTTTGCTTAAAAATTCAATTCTAAAAAATCGAGGAAACAATAGTTATGATTGCAATCAATCATACACAAATGAATTAAATTTCAGCATTAAGGAAATTTTTATTCATCCATATAGTATTTTTTTATAACTGAGTGCATTCGGAAAAGCTTTTTATAAAACGATAATGTTCATCTAAATATAAGAATTTTATTATTTCTATTAAAACACTATACAATCAAAACGGATATCATTAAGTTAGTATTTATGACCAAAAAACAAAAAGAAGAAAATCGTCTTTAAATTTCCTCATGATACAAGAAACGCAAAAAGAAACCAAGAAAATAACACCAAAGCAATAAACTTTAATATGTGGTAAAGTGTTACTAAATAATATTTTTAATATTTAGGATTAACTTTTTAATATCTAATATCACTTCCGTAGAGCATAGGATGTGTGTGTGTGTGTGTGTGTAAATGTAATAATTTGACAAACCCAAGTTATTCAGAGGATGATTATTTATTGCTGATTTATTTGCCAACGTTAAATGTTTCGGCTTTTACATTAAACCATCATCAGGACAGTTAAGATGTAATGTTGTATATTTTGAATTATATTTAGTTTTAGTTTTAAAGTGAAACGGAAAAAAAATTAGCAATCTTTTACATTCTATTTCCATTAATGGCGTTGTGACGAAATTAGCAAATGAAATTTAGTTTAAAGAGTAACGCATTTCTTGAATATATATATATATGTGTGTGTGTGTGTGTGTGTGTGTGTGTGTGTGTGTGTGTGTGTATATTTCTTGAGTATATATATATATATATATATATATATATATATATATATATATATTATAACAGTGTTGGTTGTCACAAATCCAGTTTTTATGCTTTATTTTTATATCAACTTTTTAAGACAATTTTTAAAGTTAATTCAAGAATAATGTGATGTGGTTAGGTTTTATGACATATCAACCATTGTTAGTTATTTAATGCCAAATTCATTTTCATACATACATATTTCAAACAATTCAGTTTAGCATAAGTTCAGTTTAAAAGTAAAAAAACAGTTCTAGTTCAAGCTATTCAGCTTAGTCAACAAAGATAAACGGTTCCAAGTATTGCTCTGTCTCACTAACAGTTCAACTAAACAGCCATCATTTATTCACACAATTAAATGTAAAAACTCTTCTATTTCAAATAATTCAGTCTTGTTTAAGTACTCAGTTTAAATGTCAAAAATAGTTCTATTTCAAACAATTCACTTTAGCATAAGTACGCAGTTTAGTTCTATTTGACCCATAAATAGGATCCTATTGGGTGCTACCACAACAAACAATAGTGGACCCTGGAGCGATGGCAATGAAGAGATTCTCCGCACTCCCCATAGCTCCAGCATTACTGTAACCTCACCATCAGATTGTTTAGTGTCATATGTAGGACACTAGTTGGTGGGGGGTAAGACCTTCCCTGCAGAGAAGCTGTTGATCTATTCTACCGCCCCAGCTGACTGGGTAATAATTCAAGAAAATCTTCTGTGAAAAATTGCCACCAATTAAAATTCAAAGTATTTCTATTGAACCAGAAAGCATTAATATATTTGTTGGTATATAAAATGCATCATCATTTGAAGATGGAATTTTTAAAAGTTTATATTCAATCAGATAATTTGTCTCTTTATCAAAAATAGGAATTTGCATGCCATATACTACCCGTCTAAAAAATATTGGATTATCATATGTTCACCATATCTGCATGATTTGGATAAACTTATTCCATATCAAACTACCATAATTTTATTTACTTTGTATAAGGAATATTTTATAAAATCAACTACTAAATAAAAAGATTTATGTCTTACATATAAGTTTATTTACTGCTAAATAAAGATCTTGGGGGAACATTTCTCAGTGTGCTTCAGACCCACCTAAAAGGAATAGCCTGACTATGACTCTGCATCTGAGAGTGAGGTTTCAGTTCTTGAGATCAAGGGAGTTCGGTGTACGCCTTAATTACCATTACTCCCTGGTCCACTCAGACCCGTGATGGTATTTCTTGTTTATAAAGAATTTATCTGCAAAAAAATCTTAAGAAACAACGAAACAAAAAATGTAGATATGAACGTACAATGACCGCAGTTCGCTAACCTCTTTGCATAAAATAAACCTAAATGGGTTTACATGCCATTAAAAGCGATCAGTCCATCAATTTAAGTGTGCTAATTCCATACTTTTTGCGAGGAGTAATCTATGGATTTTAGAAAGTTGTGCTAGAAAAGTCAAATTAAAAAGAAACATTACTTTAATAGAAAGACGAACTTTACAAAGACTGTTTAAAACATAACTGGGGATAATAAAAACGAAACAAAAATCTGAAAACTCTTATAAAGTGATTACCTTTGAAATGTTTTAAATTGGGAGTAATTGCAAAGATATGTCGTTAGATTTTTGCTTAATATCCCTATCATTTTATTTACAAAATACTCCCAAATGAAACCATCCAATTAATCTACAGATAGTTTTTTAAATGTTCTTTAAACTATTTTGTGTGAAATGGGATTTATACAAAGCCTGTTTTGCATGGAATGGGATCTATACCAAGCCTATTTTATGTGAAATGGGATCTATATTGAGTCTATTTTGTGTGAAATAGGATCTATATCAAGCCTATTGGGTGTGAAATGGGATCTATATTAAGCTTATTTTGTGTGAAATAGGACCTATTTGGTGTAAAATAACTATGAATTTCATGACGTCTTTTTTATTAAACATTAGAATTGGGAATTGTACCCCGACATTAAGGGTCTTTCGCTATGTTTGAAATCTCGAAAAGGTTGTGGAAACAAAGATGTTGTCTCGCGATGAAATAGACAAAAACGCATTTATGGTTTAAATCCTATGTTTATTTGTGTATTAAACTTACAAAAAGACCAAATTTATTCATGTTAAAAAATAACAAATAACAATGAACAGCTAATGGTATATCAACCCTTATTGGTTATTTAATTCCAAATCTTGTTCAAACGTATATCAAATATATGATTTGGAAACGCATATTTTGTGAATAAATCTTTTAAATGAGCCTGATCTCATTTGTTTGCACACAGTTAAATGGTTCCAAGTATTACTATATAATTCTAATTATTCAAATTTTACGCACAGTTAAATGGTTTCATGTATTGCAATGTAACAGTAACAATTATATTTAACATCAATCATTTTTTGCATCAAGTTAAATGGTTACACCTTGAATAATTTTTAGAAACTTTTACATAAATGAGTTAGAGCAAATTTTTTTTTTTTTTTTTTTTGCAGTTGCTTGCTAACAATTAAATGGTTCCAACTATTTCTATATAACACTAATAATTCTATTGGAAATTAATTAGTTGTCTGCACACAGTGAAGTGGTTTCAAGTATTGCTCTGGGTAATAGTTTTACTTGCACTTAGTTAAATGATCCCAACTATTTCTATTCATTACCAATAATTCAGTTTTTGAATTTTTATTTGGAAATAGGTTTCAAGTATTGCTATTCAAAACTAATTATTCTTTTCAACATTACTCATTCGGTAGCACACTGATAAATGGTCTCAAATATTGCTATAAAACACAAACAATTCAACATCAGTCATTTGTTTACACATAGTTAAATAGTGAAATAGTTCTAATTGACTCGATCAAGTACTATCACTCCGAGTCAAAGTTGACCTGGGATTAATGGCAATGAAAGGGTGCTCCACATTGCCCAAAGCTCCAGGACTCGAGCCTTAATGTGATGGCTCAGTGTCATATCCAGGACACTCGTTGGTCTTAGACCACTGCAGAGATGCAGTCAATGTATTCTACAGCCCCAGCTGTCAGGACACTTTGGATTGAGTTGTACAAATAAAAAGTTAATTCTTTACTAAGAAGAATAAACAAATCGATATTCTCCTTCAAGGAAAAAGAGCTATATGCAAACTAATGTGATGCTCCTTGAAAATTTCGCGAGGGAAATTGCAACCATGCTTTTATAAATGAATAAAAACGTCTTTAACTTTGAAAATTTCTCCAAAATCTCAAAGAATATGTCAATTCTCGACTGCCGGTAAAACCGGTGAAGTTATCTACCCTTAACAGAGAAATTTCACTCATATTGTGAAAAACCGAAGAAGAATTAAACAAGACTGAATATAAGGCAATAACTAAACTCAGTTCAATTTTGGACGACAGTCATTCGTGATTGAAATCACCTCAGCAGGCAGTTTTAGAAATTAACTTGCTAATTATTACACCTGACCGATGCTAACAAAATAATTAGTAATATACTGGGTCTATAGCTAGGATCCTCAAAAGGATTGACAGTGATCCCTGTGGGTTGATGCAACAGGCAAACTGGCTGGTAAATGTCAGACGGTCAGAAGGGAGCATAAAGGGATAGCTTGTCAGTAAACTAACGGACGGGTGGGACCAAACTTTAAGCCTCGTATATACAGGTGTGATATGCATGTTAATTTGATCGCGTGAAGAAAGCGTAAAAAAACAAGATGGTTGACATTATTGCAAACAACGTACGACCACGTGGGCAATGAGACTAAAGACTTTTTGGACAAGCGGTTACCGGGAAGACAGCGAATAAGCAATCCCGTTTTCTGCACCCACTCAAAAGTTGGAACTAATATCACATCCCAAGACATCCGATTCGGGAAAGAGCCTTACAAGAAAGGAATCAGGAAATACAACAATCTGATGATAAGTTAGGTGCCACTGGATAATACGCATTTCCGTATATCACGTGTAGTAAATCCATTCGTAAGGTAGCCCAGTCGGCTGGGGCTGTAGAATACACCGACTGCATCTCTGCAGAAGGGTAAAAAAACCGACGGGTGTCCTGGAAATGACACTAAACAAATCTTCTCGCGTTGGTTAGCCTGGACTCTGTGTAACTCATCAGGTTTTAGCAGTCGCCTTTCTGACTTCTGTTGACTCTGACATTCTCTGGACAGTCCACTCAAAGCCGACCGCTCTCCTCTCCCCTCCGTTGTCGACTGCCTCTGTACGTCTCCCTTCGCCAACTCACCCTCCTGGGTTCCTTTGCCAACTGCCCCTCTGGCTTCTCTCGGACCTGCCCCCACTTCCGGTCTCGTCGGAGATCTCCAGCTCAGGCCTTTGTTTGGGTTCCGTGCCAAAACAGACAAAGGGATCGTCTGCTTGGCGCACACACCCCATAGTGTCACATAACTGTGTGTAAACAAAATCTGTATTTGTACTAAACTAAATTGGCAGAATTAGAACTGTTTGAATAAACTGAATAGCTTGAAATAGAAATGTTTTGACAATTAAACTGTGTACTCATGCTAAACTGAATTGTTTGAAGTAGAACTGACTATTTTCATAAAAATGGATTTGGCTTTAAATAACCTACAAAGGTTGATATGCCATAAAACTTAATCAACCAACCAATCATTCGTAAAGTTATATTTTCATACATTTCAATAAGATATAACATTTTTATATTCCAGAATTATGTATTATATTTTGTAATTTTCTCGTGATTTTCTATTCGTATTTTATTTTATTTCTTGTCTTTTTATTGTTGGCGTTTTTTTGTTAATGCTTTATATTTCTTTCAATTATGTGTTCTTATATTTTAAGAGGAATATTATTTGTTTGACCTTATCACCTATCAACCTCTGTTAAGTTATTTTATGCTCGGGTCAGTTTAACAGTTATGATGTGGCGTCATGAGCATCTCGAAAAAGTTGACGGATATAGATAAAGATGAAATGAGGACGACGACGAGTTCATATAAGAAAAGTGAAAGGTCAGACACGTGGTCACAGAAAAATCCAACACACTTTATTGCAAATGCCACAAATTTCTTCTGAACTGGTCTAAAAAAAACAGGAAGACGTGGACTCGATCAAGAAAAGACCTATTCTTTGAAAAGTCGTGGTCCCCCCACCATCCGCAATGAGAATAGGGCGGTTTCACTTACCCCCGAAATTTTGGTTATGACTTATCGCGCTCTCCCAGGCTAACTGACTGATCTTTTTTATAAACCTCAAGTCTTGTGCTTGTATATTTCTCAGAGGTATTCTCGTAGAGAAATGATTAAATCGTAGTAAACGAGTTCGAACTCCAGTCGCGCTATTACGTTCACTTTCGGACAAATAACCTAGGGAAAGGTATGAACCCCGTTATCCTTTAAGCTATGGGTTAAATAGCATCACGGCTGTTCTTCTAGAAGGATGCCTTTGGCCCTAAATAACCCACGGAGGTTGATATGCCATTGTTATAGCTGTGTACTAATGGCACTAATGGAAGGAGGCAGATAGTGTATTACAACAATATCCGGTTTTATACAATATAAAAATGACAAAAAATATCGAAAATTGACTCTGACAGAATGCCGAGACATCATGTGCTCTTTTCAAAATTTAAAAGTTTAAAAAGTTTAAAACTTCACTCTCGGTATTTTTTGTTAGATTATTGTCTTGGTATAAACTATAAACGACTTACAAGCAAAAATAAATAGTCATCAACGTTGCATTCTCGGAAAATTGAATCTTCGAATTGCTATTAAAAAATCTACCTCATGTAAATCATTTTTATGCGACGTTTCCTGCAGGGAAAAATGACATCTTGCCATTGCTGGATTTAGCTGTTTGGAACTTTTCTCTTTCTGGAATTCATACTAAACTGGATTATACAGTATTTACTGACTTGGGACTTGATACCAATCTTTTCTTAGTTCATTGGAACAAAATCCATTTCACGTGTTTATTCTCAATGGGACATTTACCAACACTTTTTGCTCCAACTTTGTATAAGTTGACTGTTGTAAGATATAATTACCGGATTGGTGAGTTGAGGGTGTTGTGTGTGAGCATTATGCGTGTCATGTGTTAGTGTGTTTTATTTGCTGTGCAAAAGCATGAGGGTAAAATGTGTAAGGGTTAAGTGAGTGTATGGGTGGTGCGTGTTTTGTGTGTGTGTGTGTGCGTGCGCGCTTATGTGTATGTTGATTGTTTGATGAGTTTTTTTAGATTATTTCATGAAGATGTCTGTTTTAAAATTTTAGTTTACAGTATATCAAGATTATCAAGATTTCTTCATGCAGGATTATAATCGGTACTTCAGACCACCTACAACCAGTCCATTTCCCCAAAAGCTGTTATATTACTGTTTTTATGAAGAAATATTGTTATTGTATTGAATCGTATTGATCTACCCAGTTTAATTTTGAAACTTAAAACCTTTTTTTTGCCATAAGTGTAGATTTGGATTCAATACACACAATGACCACAGGGAATCCTTGTAAATTTTAATTAAAGTTTTATCATCAATATATTTAATTTTCACAGTCCTTGAAACAAGTTATATTTGTGTTTATGATTTAGAGGCAATTAGAATTTATTGATCAAATGCTAGTTAACTTTATGTTGAAGATATAAACAGAAAATTTACCAGGGGTTCATTGTCACAATGAAGTACAACTTAGAAGTGTTATATGTCATGTGTCTACAAAAGAAATAAGTTGTTTCAAAAATTCATTTAAAAGAAAAAATGATTTAAAATATTCACAAATTTACTAGAAGAGCTACTTGACGTTTCCTGTGTGGGCGGAATTACAATATATATATATTTATATAATTAAGGAATGATTTTTTTATATTAATCATTTTTCGTTAATAATATTTTATCATTCAGTTTAGTTGGGCTTTGAAGTATTCGGGTTAAGAGTTCAGGTGCATAGTTATTGGGCACAGTTTTACGCTCGCGCACAAAGGATATGACAATCACCATTGTCATAATTAACCCCAGACAGAAAATGAGGCTGGAGTGTGGATGACGTCATGCCCGGAAGAGATGGTCCTGAGAATTTGTGTATCTTTTTAAAAAGTCAGTTGAAAGTTGACATTGGACTATGGATGCAAATAGTTGAGTTCTCTGCCCCAATGGCAGAAAATTGGGTTTCCTACCGTTGCGGCAGCGGTTAAGCTTTTCGGGTCCCGACTAGTGAAGATGAATTGAGATCTAAAACACCACGATATGTGCCGCGCGTCAGGATGATGTTAGCATGGTAAGAATTGTGTCTCTCTCCTCGTGTCGAAGAACCGAAGTCAGAAGTTTATAAAACCGTTCGTACCTGAACAACAGAGTTCGTCTGAATATGTATTTGTATTTGAACATGTGTTTGTATAAGTATTGTATTACAGTTGTGATTGATATCATTATGGCCACGAGTAGTATGCAACATATATATATATATATATATATATATATAGATGAGGGCGACACGAAGACTCCCTTTTCGTTAACTAGAATACCATTACTTGGATTGCTCCACTTTACCCTTGATCCGTACATTATAATGCTGAGTATTAAGCAAGGAGGCATCAAGTACTATTTTTGAGTCTTTAGGTTTGGTTTCTTTGTTTAATGGCATATCAATCTTTGTAGGTTATTTAATACTAAAGCCATTCTCCTAGAAGAACATTAGTCGTGCTATTTAACCCATAGCTGGGAGGATAAGGGGGTTCATACCTTTCCTAAGGGTATTTGCCCGAAAGTGAACGTAACAGCGCGACTGGAGTTTGAACTCGCATACTACGATTCTGAAGTCAATCGCTTTGACCATTACACCACGAGGACTCCCCCTTTGAGTCTTTAGTATGACTCGACTTGGGATTGAACCGTGGTCTCACGGACCATTATATATATATATATATATATATATATATATATATATATATAATGCACACCCTATCAACAGGATCAAGAATTAACTGATTGCATCACTTGCAGAAGGATGATACCTATTTAAATGGAGTATCTTTGGTGTAACATTATACTGTATTTGATAGTAAGGTGCCAGTTTTGGAGCTCTGGAAAGTGTGAAGTCGCCTATTGTTTGTTATTCTCCCAGTTTCACTCTGAACCGAATTGATAATACCTAGTAAGGTCCCATATGTGCGTCAAATAGGATTTGAAAAGAATTACCATTAGATACGAACACTTGAAAACATATAATTATATCCAATTCATTTGTTGTAAAAATAGTTACTTGCAGCTATAATCTTTTGCAATAAAGAATTATCAATAGTTATTCAAAATATGTGAAACTGTACGCAGATTTTTAGTATTATATAGGAATACTTGAAACTATATAAAGAAATGGTTATTATCAAATAGGGATAGTTACTTGAAAGCGTATAGCCGTGTTAAAGAAAACTTGAAACCATGTAACTGTATAAAAATTATTAGTAATAAGAATAGTTACTTGAAAATATAGTACTTTATAAATGATTAATTTTTCATACTTGAAATCCTATGATTATATGGAAAAAAACAGCCGTAAAACCAACCAAGCAACCAACCAACCAATAGTTTGTATACCTTAACTCTGATAAAAAAAAACGTTTACCCTCTCAGTATCAGAACTAAGTAATCGTTTTACTGTCATCAAAAACAAGTTACCTGGAGAAGTCGAGTATTTTAGCTAGTAATAATATAAAGAAAACTTTGCAACGCGGTAATGGTTTCCTTAATTTATGTTGAATTCAGTCCAGAAGAACGAAACCCAAGAATAGATTCCTTCCGTGATATGAGTTGAAATATAAGAACAAGGTCATACGACGATATAGTAACGACTGGAGATGCTTTCAAATTCCGTGCGTGATTCCAGGGTTCTAACAATAACTAAAAGTATAAATCAATTATGCTAGTATTGAACTGGCGATAACACGCCGTTCTTAGCTACAATGGCAAAGGGGATGCCGGAAATAGAATTTTTGGCTTCTTCGCAACTTATGGAAAAACCATCCGGATCTACATCTCTGAATAAGCACCCAGAACATTTTTATCGCTGCATATGTTGTGCAAAATACTTTCAATAAAAGGCAGACGACAGCAGAGACGAACGCTGAATACGAAAAGCAAATGTTTTCTCTGTCAAAACATTCAGATGCATGTGCTTACAGCATTTACATCTGAACAACATTTAAAGATAAGAGGAAAAAAATCAGCTCCATTATTTTACGCGCGGACTTCTACAGTCGGATGACGCATACTCACTGAGAGAGCCATTTTAGTCAGAAATAAAAGTTCACTAGTCTTTACTTCTCTGGAGAAAATAAATCAATCATCTTCTTATGCTACTCATCGAATTAAATGCACATTTACCGGATGTTCACCTTGCTTGTTTTTTTTTCATTTAGCAGTAAATAAATTAATAACTGATAATACGCAAAAAAATTTTCTTTAATAGATGAACATTTTTACTTCATAAAGCATTCCTTAAACAAACTAGATTGAATTATTTAAATCAATGGCAAAATTTTTCCCTATCTTTGCAAAGGAAAATACAATGGAGTAAACCAATATTGAGAAAAGATATGGAATGATCTTGTAATTTTTATTCCGAAAACAAATGCTGACTGAAGCCGAGATATGCAAATTAGACAACAGTTTAAAGACAGATTTGCTGACCTCAACAAGCAGTTGGGCAAACCTAATTGAAAGGAAATATGACTCCATCTAAAGAACTGACAAGGGAAATAATGAAAAGGGTCTTAGAACTCATTCAATCCACAGTGAAGTGGGATGAAAGACGTTGGTTGCTTCCAGTCAACAGTGTCTAAAATTTGGTGCAAATAAAAATGAAATGAGGTGTTTAAAAAAGGAAAACATACTGGTAGACCATGCAAGATATCAAAGCGTCAGGATAGAAAACTCAAAGCAATATGCTATGAAAATACAAAATGTACAACAAAACAGATGAAAAACAATTGGATCAAAACTGGAGTTAATGTTTGAAACAAAACTTTAAGAAATCTGCCGAATGAAATGGGATTTACTTAGAGAAAAGTCCAACAAAAGCCAACACTAACACACAAACAGATAAAAAAGGGGTTAAAGTGGACTAAAGAGAATCAATTATGGTGCGTGGAAAATTAAATGAAAGATATATTCAATAATAAATCAAGAATCTTCATTGGCCCGGGTGATGATGCAGGAACTTTCGTCTGATGCTGTTCCTATAAAACATAAACATGACTGCCCGAAGAAAATGAATTTTCCAAGTCATTCAGCTATAAGGCTACATGCCATTTAAAGGACTTAGGGATATGACAATCATTACAAACAATAAACATGTGTACATTAAAATCCTAGATAATTTTCCCACTCCATTAACAAAAATTTGGTTTAGTGATGATGAAATCATTTTCGAGACGATAATGCATATACAGGGCAAATGGCATTTTTCAGTATAATTTTCTCTTTGTCACTTGAATAATTCGGTAATTTTGACACCAAAACGAATCGTAAATTCTTTTTCATAACAATGACCTTAAGGTATCATCACTTTGTTTTCATAATTCTCTTTGTCACCAGAATAATTCCTCACTCACCTCTGATCAAAACATACTGTCCATAATAATTTTGAATAACAAAAATTTTTCGATAAGATAAACAAACAATTCTTTTTACACATTCGTGATATATTTTCTGTAGTCTTCTTAAATCCACATCAACTTCTTTTCCCTTTGTGTAATAAACCCCTTCTGAACGGTCTCTGCCCATATACCACTGAGTTACATATCTTATACAAACATGCGTCATTATATAGATATATTGGGACATTTATTAAAGCGCTGAAATTTCTTGAACTGAATTTTTCTAGTTTTTGCTTTTATGAAGTCTACTGTTTTATTTATCGTGTTCCGTCAACAATGTCGATAAACTTTAAGAAATTTTTAAAGATTTTCTAAAATTGATGTATCTTCTAATAGAAAAGTTTGTAACAAAAAAAGTCTGTTGCTATAAATATATATATTTGTTTAGCTTTATTTGTTTTACTACTATAAGTCGATATATTATAGATAGATAGATAGATAGATACGAAGATTATTCAATAAATAAGCTAATTTGTTCTTGAAGATTTTGCCTTAGAAAGCGCTGTTAAAATTTGCACTTTTTAAGGAAATCAATGGTGATGGGTCCTTTCATGTTTCAGAAGACTGTCAGCCTGAACTTCTTTACAGACCGCTGCACCCAGAACTTTTTTTACTGTGGAGTCAGTGTATTTCCATTAAATGGATTGTCTTTTTTCAAACTTCAAGTGTCAAACCCATGTTTTCCCTTTTGTAAAAATTATTTTGAATAAAACAAACTACTCTATAGACTATAAACTCTACATGGTTTGCTCTTCTTAGCCACCAAATGTTTGAAGACAGATCTCTGTTCAAGCCTGGAACAATCTGTTTGATTTGTCACCATTTTCAATAACCTCAAAACAAATATTTTTATGAGATTGAAATATTCTAAACAATGCAGAATCTTATTTATTGAATGATTCTTGTTAATAGATTGATAGATAGATACTGATATACACAGACAAACATACACATACACACATCCATACACATATGGGGGGGCAGATTCTCTCTCTCTCTCTCTCTCTCTCTCTCTCTCTCTCTCTCTCTCTCTCTCTCTCTCTCTCTCTCTGTACTAGTTCAGGAGAAGGAAAACTCTGAATTCAAAAGCTGTTGTTCGGGAGAAACTGTGATCAGCTCATTCAAAAAGTGTGGCCGATCTTATACAAACTTTCCCCACCATAAACAAACCACCTGTAGTTCAACTAAATTGTTTGGCTCTCGTACGTTGAGATCAAAGAGACTCAATTATATACATATACATATACATATGAAAAAGATGAACTAAAGTGAGAAGACAGGAATAATCTCTCTCTCTCTCTCTCTCTCTCTCTCTCTCTCTCTCTCTCTCTCTCTCACACACACACACACACACACACACACACACACACACGCACACACATACATATATGCTGAGCAGAAAAGTATGTGATGAAAAAAAGACCGATTTACACATTTTTTCAATTTTATTTCTTTAACTTCGAAAAACAAAAATTACAAAATATTTTCTTTTAAGAAAAGACTATATTCGTTAGAGCGTAAAATCTTCTCCAATATTTACATCACAAAAAAGAAAAGTTCATACATTCAATGTAGCAGTTTGCATTATCTAAATCTTGTTAATACGTGGTGCCTTCAATAAGCTTTCAGACTTTTTTGTACAAGTATTTAAAATTGTCGTAAACTCTTGAAAATTCACTGTTATTGCTATACATCTTATGAGATGACTGACCAATTTTTAGGATTTCAGCTTCAAAGGAACAGCTACAACAGGAATTGGAATACACCCTACTAAAGCCTGATTGTCACAGCTGGTGAATTTCAAAAATACAATCTAGACGTGAGGACACTTTAGAAGAACAATATGCAATAAAATTCTGTTTTAAACTTGGAAAAAATGCAACAGAAACGTATAGAATGCTTCAGACTGCTTTTGGACGATCTTGCATGAATTGAACATCAGTTTTTGAGTGGCATAAGAGATTCAAGGAAGACAGGGAGTCTGTGAGGAATGCTGAGCGGTATAGGAGGAGTAAGGAAGTCAATACACCAGAGTTGATTGGCCAAAGGGTTAGGGTTAGGGTTACTATGTTGAGTTTTTAAGGGAGTTCAGGAAGAGATTCCGTCAGAAGAGGTCAGCACTCTTCAGATCGGGTCAGAGGCATTTCCCCGAGGACAATGCACCAGTCCACAACTCCATCCTTGTCACAGACTATTTGAGCAAGATGGGCATGAAGACATTTCCTTACCGTCCCTATAGTCCAGACCTTGCTCCCTGTGACTTTTGGTTATTCCCTAAGCTCACATGCTATCGTTATGAGCCAATTGAGATGAAAAAGTGATGAAGGTCATTGACATGCTCACATAAGATGACTTCCATGGGGCCTTCCAGAAGTTGTTAGAACGGTACAAGGGCATTGCATCCGCAGGAGATTACTTCGAAGGGGACTAGAGTTTCGTGCGTGTACTATCAATAAAAGTGCCCATACGAAAAATGTCTGGAAACTTATTTAATTATCCTCGTAAATATTGTGTGTAAAAAGATCTTTGTGTGAATATATCACTATATAGGAGATAAAGTATATTTATGCGTAAATATGTAAGTGGTGTAGCTTTAAAATATTCATCAGGAAACGAAGACTAATGGTTGTATAAGCATATCTATGTAGACCAAATATTTTCATTCAATTTAAAATAATTAAGCGATGCTGAAATTAAATGGATTCTTGAAGAAATAGAATATAAGATTTTCACTCTAAAGAAATAAAATCGAAACTTTCAGTAGATTTACTGACTGAATCTATAAATCAACAGAAGATTTTTCTATTTCATTCCTTATTCATAAGATTTAGGTTGGTTCAAAATTAAATAAGAAAGTTAATGATTAATCTATGATTCTAATTGGTTAACAAATGTATTTTTGAAAATCTAACAGAGAAACGATTTTTTTAATTGTTTGGGTTTTGGTTCTTCAAAATTTGCATTACAAGTTAAATACTGTCATCTTTGAAATGTCAGAGAAATTTTTAAAAGATTGCGGAAGTAACGATTAGTCAATAATAATTTTCCATATATATATATACAAATATATATATTTAGTCTCCGGCAGAGTGATCATTTATGTCATATAATAAAAATATTTGCTCTTACAACTGAAGCTTCTCTTGCCCTGTCAGCTGGAGCTGAAGAAAAAGCTGACAGCATCTATGCAGAGGGGTAATCCCCCACCTCAAAGAGTGTCCTGGATATATGACACTAAACAATCTGATAGTGAGGTTCCAATAATTCTGGAGCTTTGGTGAATGGCGAGTACCCCTTTATTGCCATCGCTGCCAGGTCCACTCTGACACGTAATGGTAGCACCTGATAGGATCCTATCTATAGGTCAAATAGAACTAAATGATGTTGGCTGAGAAGAATTGTTTTTGCATTTAAACTGTGTACTTATGCGAAACTTAATTGCTTCAAATGGAATTGTTTCTGTTTGAAATAGAATTGTTTTGACCTTGTAACTGTGCATATGCTAATCTGATTTTTTGAAATGGAACTGTTTTGACATTTATCTGTGTGTAAACAAAAAATATACTTATACTAAGCTGAATTGTTTGAATTAAAACTGTTTGACTAAATTGAAACAGGAAATAGAAATGTTTTAGACAATTAAACTGTGTACTTATGCTAAACTGAACTGTTTTAAATAGATCTGTTTATTTGTATAAGAATGGATTTGACATTAAATAACCAACAAAGGTTAATATGCCATAAAACCCAAACAAACAATCGAATTGAAGCTTTTCTTTGAAGTTCTATAGTTCTTGCTAATCTTTGTCTTGAGTTTGCTATGATAACATAAGAAATAGAAATTTTTAGTTCGTCAGTTGTCTGCAGATTCCCAGAGGAAGTAAATCATAAAGGGATAGATCTGGTGAACAAACCGGGCCGGAGAAATGAGTGTTTGTTCGTTTGGGTTTTATGGCATATCAACCTTTGTATGTTATTTAGTATCTAGTCCATTTTATTCAAATATAAACAGTTCTATTTCAAACAATTCAGTTTAACATACATACACAGTTCAATTGACAAAAACATTCCTATTCTAATTCAAAACTATTCAGTATAGTTTTATAATTCTATTTCAAATATTTTAGATTAGAATAAGTACAGTTTCATTGTCAAAAACAGTTCTATTTCAAACAAGCCAGTTTAGTATGCAAAAACAGTTCCATTTCAAGCGATTCAGTTTAGTACGTAGTTTAAATGTCAAAATAATTCTATTTCTCACAATTCAGTTTAGCATAAGTACGCAGTTTAGTTCTATTTGACCCATAGATAGGGTCCTAGCAGGTGCTACCACTCCGGGTCAGAGTGGACCTGGGGGCGATACAATGAAATGGTACTCTGCATTTCCCAAAGCTCCAGAATTACTGGAACCTCGCCATCAGATTATCTAGTGCCATATCCAGGACACTCGTTGGGGTGGGGTCTTACCCCTCAGCATAGGTGCAGTCAGTGTATTCTTAACCCTAGTATGGCCGCTGCTCAAAAACACTCCCCATCTACTCATTGTTTCTGGTGCCTTTGTAGTGACAATTCTAAATCCAGGTCATCATTCTGCCAGACCTTGTATAAACAGTTTTCTCAAGAATTTGTATATTAGAGTTGCCTCCAATATTTCTGGTTATGATACTAAATTGTATCCAGTAGTGAGGTTCTGTGGCTGTGGAAAGGGTGGAGTTAATTCTGCGTTGTAATTACTTCCCGGTCACTCTGACCCAGAGAGAATATAGTGAAATATTAACTATGAGAAAAGTGACGTAAACATTCAACTGTTACTTAGAATGATATCTTTTCTTGCTTTTCGCCCTTTCTCAGTAGCTTCGTTCTTTTTGTTCTTTTTGATTTTGTTTTTGTTTTTTTGTTTTGTTTTTGTTTTTTTGTTTTTTGCTATATGCATATTTATCTTTCTTCCAACCCTTCTTTTTTCAATTCCAACTAGCTTTTTCTCATTTACAATTATTTCTAAAATAATGACTTTAAAAAAAAGAACTTGTCAACGGTCAGCCATTATTTTTAATTCAGTTCAACAGTGAAAAGAAAATCTATGTCCAAATGACGTGAGAATTTTGCTCAGATTACATTAACGACCACGCTTTAAAAACACATGAAAAAAAGACAGCAAAATATATCAAGAAAGAAAATGGAGTTTTTTGCATTTGTTTTTCTCATTCTTTTCTGAATGCAGTCAGAATCAACCGGAAGTAGAGACGCGTGCCTCGTTCTCAACCCATAAATATGGAAGACATGTTTGTACATTAATTCTGATATTGGATTTCGTTGCAATTTGAAGAGAGTACAGAGTCGAAATTGAAAGATCTCTCTCTCTCTTTCTATATATATATATATATATATATATATACAAGTGTGTGTGTGTGTGTGTGTGTGTGTGTGTGTGTGTGTGTGTGTGTGTGTGTGTGTGTGTGTGTGTGTGTGTGTGTGGATATATTTATTTGTATGTATCTGAGAGAGCACACACAGAATTAATAGGTCTATAAGAGATCTCTCGTAAATAATCCTCCTGTGTGTGATTGCATCAGTAAATCACAGACAGTAAAGATTTTTGCATCAGAATAATTCGTGCTAAAATTTGATAACCGAAAAATGTAATCAATACTCTCCAAGCCTTATCCCACCTTTTATCTCGAACATTGCCTTTCCAATTGTTTTCTTAGATAGATAGATAGATAGATAGATAGATAGATAGATAGATAGATAGATAGATACATCGGAGTATTGCTAAAACTAATTTGAGAAGTTATGGGGTATCGGTAAAGTCATTGAGTAGGGATAAGGAAAACAGCATTCCGATTCACACATCTCGAATTATTTTTGCTCTAATAACCCTTATAAAGACCTGAACTCAATATCCCTGTAATCTATTCTACCACCTGTCATTTTTTTTCTATAATCTGGCCACCGGCAAGACAATGCTAAAAACCGAATGGAAAGAGTGCATTCCTAGATAAATTAGCTCCCTAAATTAGTTTATCAACTTTGAGAGGAAAATGACTACTACATCCGTTGACAGCCTCGTCATTCCGGTTCATATATCTGATATCTGGTAAACGAAAAAAACATTTTAAATTATTTTTGAATAAATCAGATGTTTGCATTAGCACTCCATTTTAATTTGTCTTTATCTTTAATTCAAAACATTTTATTCATTCTTGTTTTCTGCCTTTGTTTTCCCCCTTTTATTTGTCGTTGCAGCATCCTCTTCCCATTCCAGATTTTTATATATTTCTGTTCTGTCTCACTTACAAACACACGTGTATGCCATTTTAGAGTCCAGGCAAAAATATCTCACCAGCTGCAACAGAATTGTTTGGTAGAACGACGATGATATGGCCACTTAAACCTAAGAGAACAATAAATATCCGCTGACTGCAGACAACTAATTGACCATTTATCTGATGGCCAAAATGGTCATTAAACTGCCAAAGTAGAAAATCCTAAAATAATCCTCATAGATTATTTTCAATAATGAAAATTAATCGAGATATCAAAACTCATTTGGACACCAGATTTTATTCAACCAAATTTCTAACGGCAACCGGCACGTTTTAATGAATTTTTATTTATAATGTATTCAAGCCATAAAATCTTCAAAATTTTCTTTATTTTATTTTTTCTATAATGGTCTTTATTTCCCAAATATAATAGTTTGAAGTAAATCCATGGTGCTGCAACAAAGGGTTTAAATACAAGAAAAACATTTCAATCTTTGGACGACGCAGTATTTTCGGTGTACAATCTGAAACTAATGCTTCTTTTTTTATTTCACGGAAACTACAACATATACGTGGAGTGAAATAACAGATTTTGATAAAGCAGGTTTTCGACTACAAAACATTATTTTCAATAAATTCACCACCATTGGCATGAACAAGCGCCTGAATGACATGCTCGTAAGAAGATGGCTTCGAAAGTAATGGTTTCTATTTTACTATCAGGTCCAACAACACCAGAGGCAGATGTTAGGGATATGGCAATAGAGGCTAAACTTTTCTAATACAAATAATTTTCGAACAGACCTATTTGAACCAGAGATAAAACTATAACAGTTTCTACAACTTTGACTTAGAATTGACTTGAATGCATGTATTTGTTATATAACATATGACATGGTTTTTCGGTTCGTTCCTAATGACTCCGTGTGTTTTGACAAGCTGTCACGTTGGGATTAGTAAACAGGGTAGCACAATCGGAGCAGTCGGGTACAACAGGTGTGTAACCAGGCGGAGACCACGTGATGAGAACCACGCGGTCAGATTTAGAGATAGGAGAGAATCGCAGTCGAGCGAGGGACACACAGCCGATCAGAAGTGTCTCGGTTTGCAAGGGGTGCAAGCGTTGGCACCCACTGGCTCCCGGAAAAAGATATGGGAAGAAGTCCTCTCTCTGAGTATATGTCTCTCCATCTATCTCTCAACTAATAACAAACTGTGGGAGATATATTTTAATAAACAAGTGTATTTCGTTCGTTCCTTGTCATTAATTATGTTTCCGCTTGTATTTGTATAACGGCTATACAAAATATCAACCCAACCCCTCTACCTCGAGAAGGGTGTAACACATGGTAAACTTTTAAGCGAAGTTTTCCTTCTCCTAGACTGGTTGACTAACTAAGGCTAAAGAACCCAGTCTCTCCGACTATTTACGCATTGTTGAGTCGAGGGGAGAACAGATAAATTCTTGACTTTCTAAGAGCATTAGCACGAAGTGAAACGCAAACAGCTTCGTTCAGGATTTGAACTCGGGCTACCGACTTCATTTCCTACGACGATAACCGAGAGAATCTGTAATTAATGACACCAAAGAGGTACTGGACATTCCCTAGATCTCTATAACTAGAATTTCACCAGCTGGTGAAGTTTAGTGTCGTACTCAGGACACCCTTTATTGAAAGGAATCTTTACTCTCATCGTATTCTAAGCTTCACTGACAGGGCTGTGATGTATCAAAGGTTATAACTTGATCTCCATGGCAGAAAGGAAGGACGAGCACGTTGGTAACAAAACGACTTAAGTTTATTTCAAGATGTCACATTTTCTCTTGGACCAGCACCAAAAGCAAGAGTTACGTTGCCCAGTCAATAGAGGAAAAGAAAGCAGAATTTCCTAAATAACCAATTGCCCTCTCTTATAGGATAGGAGGGCAGTTTCAATTAAGTTCAAACAATTCACACACTTAATAAGGTTGCACTCAATAAATCTTTTGCATATTTACATCAAAATGTCCTGTTTGAACATAATTTAAGCTAAAATTGATAAATATACTCCAAAGATGAAGAGCCTTTTCATTTTTGAAGTCCACATTGAAATTTGTCTTCTGTTAGATTTCCGCTTCGGACCGGTTTCAAAAAGAAGATATAGGATTGCTTGTCAGAGTCAAAAGGAGACAAGGGGTGTCTCTTTTTGACTGACAATTTCTTTAATGATTCGTTGCTTACGCATACAATGAGGAGCTGGTTCACTGAAGTCCCAACTATTTGGTTTTAATCTCCAAAAACCCGTATTCAGCTGCCTTGAATCCCACATGACATTCTTCAACCAAACAATGAGCACCCATTCGATTTCTCCTAATGCAAAAATGCAGTTCAGCATTTTATTGGTTTGCTGCATATGCAGCCATTTTAAGCTCGTGCGCAGGTAAATGAAAGATGTCAAGTACTAGAATCATCGGGATTGGACACTAAATTACGAGATGATTCGTCAACTAGATTTAAATTTCAAATCAGCATAATAGTCAATGCATTTTACGTATCTGAGTCATTAATATGTATAGCAATCACAAATATCAACCCAACCGGTATTCACTAGGCAGGGGCTCACTCAGGTAGGGCGGCTTTGCTGATCGCCATAGCCTCCTATACCATATTGTCCTGGTTATAAAATAAAAATGCATCCGGAGATGAGGTTCCAATTCTGGAGCTCCTGCGAATGTGGAGTACTCCTTCATTGCCATTACTCTCAAGTTTACTAAGACCTGGAGTGGTACTAACTGTTAGGATCCTGTATATGGGTCAAATAGATATGATTCAAAATGGTTAATATTGAATAAGATTACTTGAACTCATATAACTTTGTGCAAACAAATAATTATAGACAAATTAAAAAGTACGATTTAAAAAATTGATTGCATGAGAGCGTTAAGAATATAAATGATAATTTGCGAATTACCCAAATTTTGCCGTTAAATAACCCATGTCGAGTTGATATGTCGTCAAACAAAAAAAAACAAACAAAACCAGATCAAAAATTTAATTTTCCCTTTTGTTCTGATAATTTTACGATAAATGCAATCACAGCAAGTGTTTTGTCTCATTGCTAAGTTACGGTAAAATAAACAAATAAAAAAGCAGAGTGATGAAGTCGGAACTATTTCTTTTTAGGCTTACACTACAATAGTTTTATTAGAAAAGTTGTTTACAAAATTGCTGGTATATATATATATATATATATATATATATATGTATATATATATATATATGAATGAATAATTGATAAATAAAAGTATAATAACGTATTAAAATTATAAATTGTTTTTTCTTGATGATAGAAAACACACACACATATATACATAACGCAAATTTAGAATAGACTATTGACAATTCCATCGGACCTCACAGCAAGGTTTGTAAATCTGAATTTCTGAATGAAGCGTAGCTGAAAAGATTATATGTAGCAATTTTTTTAATTTTTGTATTGTTATTCGTTAAAATAGTCTAATATTTTTGTTTGGGGTAGACACACTTGAACTTGATTAATTTTGACAATGAAGTTGTTTATTTTTAACAATGATGTTTTCTATGCCATATACTAAAGTCGGAGATCCCATTCTGGTTGGAGAAATGTTTTCTCGCAAGAAAAATATAACAATAGATACAATTAACAATAACGTATTTGATTACTTAGGCAAACTAAATGGTTAAAATACATTATGAAATGAGATTTAAAAAGAGTGAAGGAAGGGTGTGTATGTATAAATGTCCTTATCATACGTACGTTTGTATGAAGTTTTTAAGAGCAATGAAAATATGTTCAAGTCATATATGAGATTTTCTTAGTTGTGTAAAATTATTAGATTCTGTAAAAACAAATAAGATTAGGATACTGTAAGCTGTGTACTATTTTACAGTGTCGATTTCAATGTAGTACTGTGTTTGCAAGAAACGAAAACGCCCCTTAGAGGGGGACGAGATGAGTTAAGTCTTAAGTCATTCTGCGAGTAAAAAAGAGATTGTCTTCACCTCATTTTTCTATATATTAGGCTCTGTTGCTTTGGCAACAATCTACTGGCCATTAGAAGTTCTTTGGCAAACAAGAGAGGTAATACCACACATTAATTGATATTTTTCAATTTCACCTCGTTCCCTAAGGTAATTACAAACTAAAAATTATACATGAACTGCAGAATCACACGAATTCACTGCCACAAAAACTGTTAACAAATGCAATTCAACTTTACTGTAATGAGGTGCATATTGTCCTTCCATTCACAGAGATTGATGTTAAGTGTCTTACTGGCCTGGAGAGTGTTAATTGTGCTTTACAATTTCGGGAGGTCTTCTTTGCACATATTCACTAGACCACGTTTAAAAGATAACGACCTGGTCACGTGTTTTTTTAAGTATCTCTTGTTTGCACAAATACAAACTCATTTTGTAGAAAAAAAAACTTTCATTATTTAATTGGAGTTGTGGGAAATAAAACCACAGCAAAATAAAACAATAATTAGATTAAATAAAATACGGATATATAATAGAATTATGCTCTTTAATTTTATAGACCTCTCATTTATGCCCTGATTATTCATTTTCCTCATGGGACATCTACCGACTTTTAAGCCCGAAATATTCATACTCCTCACGAATGATTTACCGAATTTTATGCTTGAATTATTCATACTCCTCACGGATCATCAATCGACATTTATGCTCAAATTATTCATGTCGTTTCAGGTGATCTACCAAACCCGAACTATTCCGACTTCTCGTGGGTGACCAACTGACTTTTAAGCCGGAATTATTCATATTCCTCATGAGTGACCAACAACTCTTAAGCCCAAACTATCTATACTCCTCATGGGTGATCTACTGTCTATTATACCTGAATTATGTATACTCGTATCAAATGAATTATTGACGATCAAACCCAAATAATTCTCACTCCTCACTGGTGATTGACTGATGCTTAAACCACTTTATTTATTACCCTCGTAACCACTCAGAGCACTAAAAAATTTCTGATTCATAGTTTCAGGAGCTAAGACAATTTGTAACTAGACTGACAGCGACTCAGTTTTGTGGTTCTAGATTAGCTGCCTGCCGTACCTTTGAGTTTACAGAGAATTATTCTCTCATTTAATTTGATTTAAATCACAAATCTGCAGACTGAGTCACCTTACAATTTTTCTATCTTTATCGATTATAAATTGACAAGATTGAATAAATGGGCGGACCAACTTCCAACTCTAAATAGTTTCTTGTTCTGCAATATTTTAAACCAGATTTGCTTATTATTCTCACTGCCATAATTGCCGCGTTTATTATGCACTCTTTTGTTATAAATTCATATATGAATTCATTGATATATTAGTATTATTTTTCTTTTATTTCTTGGGAGTTTTTCACATCAGCATTAGGTGGAGTTTGAGTGATAGCAAGTCTCCTCAAGTCTCCAGGACTCTTTCCAGTATTCTGGTCATTCTCTCTTTAGTTTGGACGGTCTCCACTCGTCCTTCAACTTCCAAGTCTTCCAGTCCCTTTAATAATCCTTTAGTTACAGTAAAGCACCAATCACGATTGGTATAATCGTCACCTTCATGTTGCATAATTTTTTTAATTCCCTAGCAAGGTCGCGGAACTTATCCTTCTTCTCACAGTTTTATTCTGTGATCCGCCGGTACAGCAAAGTCCACAATTTTGCAAGTTCACTTTTTTTTTTTTTTTTTGTTGATTATTATAAGGTCTGATCTTCTGGCCTAGATTAGGTTATCCGTTCGTATGTCAAAGTCCCATTATTATTATTATTATTATTATTATTTATTTATTTATTTATTTATTTATTCATTTATTTATTTCCGGTATTAATGAGTCTAGCAAACAAAAAATTGCTGTTGCTTCAATATATCACATTGTTCGATCTATCCAATAATTCTGAGAATCGAAATATAATAATAACTTTATATTTAAATTGGAATAGTTACAGCAGCTGCTAAAGACACAATACAAAACGGCTTTGAGAAAGACTTAAAAAGTTTTAAAGTGTCTTCAGCTTAAACTAATCAGCGAGATTGTCTCAATAATGTCTGGAAATGAGAGCATTTTTTCTGCATATAACAGAAATAGTGACTAGATATGTTTTATGTCCCCGTTCGTTGTTGCATGCCTGAATCCACTACCATATATATGCTTGCCTACATTATATATATATAAACAAGCTTTCTTTCTTGTTAATGGCGAATCAACCTTCATGGTTTATTCAATGACAAAGCCATCCTTGTAAAAAAAAAGCAGTCTTTCCCAAAAGTGAACCCTATAACGCGACTGGAATTCGAACTCACTAACTACAATGTCGCTCTCCAGCACATGAGCCACTTCGCCACTATTTAGATTTTATCTAGCAATGATGGTTGGTTGGTTGGTTGGGTTTTTATAGCATATCAACCTTTGTGGGATACGAGAATCATTTAATAAGTCTCCGGACTTTTTTCGTATGGGCACTTTTATTGATCGTACACACATGAACCTCTAGTCCCCTTCGAAGTAATCTCCTCCGGTTGCAATGCACTTGTTGTACCTTTCCAACAACTTCTCCAAGGCCCCATAGAAGTCCTCTTGTGGGAGCATGTTAATGACCTTCGTCACAGCCTCTTTCATCTCCTCCTCGATTGTCTCATAACGACAGTCTGTGAGCTTACGGAATAAGCAAAAGTCACAGGGAGCAAGGTCTGGACTATAGGAAGGGTGAGGAACTGTCTTGATGCCCATCTTGCTCAAATAGTCTGTGAGAAGGATGGAGTTGTGGACTGGTGTATTGTCCGGGGGGAAATGCCACTGACCTGATCTGAAGAGTGCTGGCCTCTTCCGAAGGAATCTCTGACTGAACTCCCTTAAAACCTCAACATAGTAACCCTAACCCGAACCCTAACCCTTTGGCCAATCAACTCTGGTGTATTGACTTCCTTACTCCTCTCACACCTCTCATCATCCCTCACAGACTCCCGGCATCCCTTGAATCTCTGATTCCACTCAAAAACTGATGCTCGATTCATGCAAGATTGTCCAAAAGCAGTCTGAAGCTTTCCATACGTTTCTGTGGCATTTTTTCCAATTTTAAAGCAGAATTTTATTGCATATCGTTCTTCTAAAGTGTCCTCACGTCTAGATTGCATTTTTGAAATTCACCAGCTGTGACAATCAGGCTTTAGTATGGTGTATTCCAATTCCTATCTATGGGTTAAATAGAACTAAGTCGGGCTTCCTTCATTATACTGATTTTTGCAATTAAACTGCTTATTTATGCTAAACTGAATTGTTTGAAATAGAACTTTTGGACATTAAAAGTGCGTATTTATGCTAAACTGAATTGTTTAATATAGAACTGTTTTGATATTTAACTGTGTAAACAAAATCTGTACTTATTCTAAACTTAATTAGTTGAATTAGAACTGTTTGACGAAGCTGAATAGGTTGAAATAGATATGTTTTTGACAATTAAACTGTGTATTAATGCTAAACTGAATTGTTTGAAATAGAACTAACTATTTGCATAAAAATGGATTTAGCATTAAATAACCGACAAAGGTTGATATGCCATAAAACCCAAACAACCAACTAATTAGAGTAAAACTAAGTAAGGCGAAGGTGACCCGAAGGCTCCCTTTAACAGAGCTACTACACCGAGCTGTCGTGGAGGAGGCTACTCCTTTAGTCCCTGGATTGCTCCACTTATCCCTTGATACGTACCTTTTTAATGCTGAGGGTTAAGCAAGCAGGTATCAAGTACCATTTTTTGAGTTATTGGTATGACTCGATCTGGGATTGAACATTAACGAACACTCTACCCATTAAGCCGGTACAACGGGCCGGTAGAACCTACCTACGTTCTTCTGACTAAAGAAGGCTGACCTAAACCATATTTTATTAATAAAGCGGTCTCCAGAAAAAAAAATTTTTAAATTAGCATAAAAGCCAAAGCAAATTAATATATTATTAGTGCTTCATGAAATGCAAACACCCAGGTCCAAGATTTTAACAATGATAACCGTTAAAGCACGGGTATCTATATGGAGATAGTTCTTGAACCTCTTTTTTCATCGTTCCTTGACCGTCGATTTGCGGATATTTCGCAGTGTAGAATCTAATGATGAGTCGAGATTCAGGTATCATAATGACATGGCCAATGTGACGTCGAAAGATAAGCGCCTCAATCATCGCAGAACCTATTCTTCGCAGTATCTCCAATGAAAAAAATAAAAAGGTCATGGAAGTGAAAGAATTTTCACTGTTCATTTCTTATGTTGACTATCATTATTCCAGCAGAAAGAAGTGTCACAGACAAACCACAATATTTAATGACTAAAAGCTCTGTAATCTAATCCAAAATCATTTTCGTCCAAACACTACTTATAAAAGTGTACGGCATAAAGCAGTTTCAATCTCTCGACAGCAGTGGTGATGAAAGCTGTAGTAACAAAATACAGCGACTGGAACCTGACCTTTTTAAAGTGGACACGACGACGCTGCAGTATTAATTAGTAAAATTCCTTGACATAATACGAGACTACTGCTGTCCCCAATTGTCACAGCCGGGTTAATTCTAGGTATTCGATATACTTTTGGAGATTGAACGAAAAGGCGCTTCCCTAAAATGCAAACATAGCTTCTCGGCTTTTTGACCTCTGGCTTCAGCTGGGCCACCTTCGGATGGACGAACGAACAATGACAACTAAAGCATAGCACTAAACCTTCGCGTCTGGTTCAAGTTATGAGCAGGTATACGTGCCGGATTTACATTGCAGCTTAGTGAGACTAAGTCCAGCAGGGTCATCTGGCTCACATTGCACCCAGTGAGCCTATAACCAGCATAGTCCAACAGGGCTCGAGTCGAGACTTGTGCCCAACCTTCCTCTCCTCAAAATCCCTACTATAAAAAAGACCTTGTCTTAAATCCTGTTTGGTTGGAGGCATAGATAAATACCGCTTCCATGCAAACATTTGATAAATACATTTGATAAATAAAACACAAAAATAAATTTGATAAATAAATACATTGATGAACAAAACACAACCATTAGATAAATATTTTATAAATACGTCAAAACACAAAGTGGTTGAGGGTACATTAAATCAGATTCGCTTTTGACCAAACCTGCGTGTTGAAAAAAGAGGATAACAGTCTATGTCAAAGGATCAAAGGAGACAGACGTATCTTCACCCTGGAAATTCTCAACCGTGATATCATTTCAGCTTTTCTCGTAGCTTTTCCGTTTCGTGTTTTAAATCAAGAGGCCACTCGGTGGAGAAATAAAATAAAAGTTAGGTTATTTACGATTTTCACGACATTACTTAAATATGCAGGTTCCTTCGACTACAGTAGTCGATCTATCGTCAAAGAAGTCTGGAATAGTGCTAAGCGTAATGGATATTGTCGTGGGAAGTGGAATCGGTGACCAGAGTTCCAATTCTGGATGAGGCTGTTAGTATTTCTCTTTACACTAATGCTCTTGAGAAAGGCATGAATCCATTTCTTCTTCTCCTAAATATAGTAAAATAGTAGTCCAGACTAAGTTGTTGTTTTTTTAACTTCGGTAAGGCAGCCAGTCTAGGAGAAGAAAAAATTCGAATTCAAACCGGCTGTACTCCACTTAAAAAATTGACCTGATGTTACACCTTAACAGTGGTGGAGGGGTTGGATAAATAAAACATTGTGCTTATATCTGTTCCTTGAATATTCGGGAAGTTCACGTCATCCTAATGAAGTTTTGTCTGAAGTTTTCGGAAGGATTTTGTTCATTTATTTTTTGCCTTCCATTCCACATAGAAATGTGTTACAAACAAATTCTGCGGTCAACCTCTCTTTGTTCTTGTTTATATAGTCTTCGAGACCGTGAATTGCTACATCCATACAATCTTCAATGCTAGTGACTCTTTTTCCTCCTTCTTTTCTTGTCACATAGAGTCTGTTAAGTGCAAGGCATCGTGCGTCATCAATTTCCTGGTTATATGGTTTATATTTGAGAGTTCTTTCTTTGTTCAGTTTTAGAAGGGTCCAGAGTATCTTACAAATTTATCTTGTTCTTCTGATATACTTTTTTCTTTCTTTTTTTTTTCTTTCGTCTACTTAGTGATGTCGGCTTTAAATATTCCAAGTTTTCTGGCAAGTTTTCTTTTTCTCAACATGTTCGGATGCTTTCCTGATTGAAAGGTTCTATTCCTTCAATTCTTTCTCTTTTTCTTTTTATCATGATTAGCATTGTGCATTTTTCACTTCAAACTTCTATTTCTGTATCTTGGCGGAAGATTTTTTATAGTTTATATTAGGAATTCTAATTCTTTTTCATTCATTGCAAAAAAAATTTAATACCATTCATGTACATGAATTGGGTTAGCTTTCCTCGCGACTTTTCTTCTGTATCTTTTTTTACATTTTCTTAATATATAATTCAGTGGTATCATTTCTATAACAAATTATTTGTACACTCTGCGAATTTTTCCCGCCAGTTTTCACTTGTGTTTGTTCACTGAGGTCTGAGTGACAGCAAGGCCGCTTAAGTCCCCAGAACTCTTCTAATTATCTAAGATTATTTTAAAAGCGCAGCAGTCGGGATTGCCTCGATTCCAGTCCTCTCAGTTTTTTTCCTGAACTTTCAGGTTTGTTCAAGAGCTCCAACCACAATTGATATCAAGTTCATCTTGATGTTTCTCGTCTTCCTCGGCTTTCAGAGAAGACCCTGTTATTTTCTTGTATCTTTTCTCTTTCTCTTTGTTTCAACCTGCAAACTGCTGAAACGTTTGTTTGGTTTGGGTTTTACGGCATATCAACCTTTTGTTATGGTACCTACCTACATGGTAATGTACTATTCCTTCTCAATATATACCGACTCTACTTGACACTCGGAGAGATAATCTCGAAGCATGGAGAATTTCGCCGAACAAAAGACAACTCGTTATTAATTTGTGCTATACCTGTAATACGTAAGACTCGTTTTTTCGTGTCCGAATTCGTTTATTTTCTTTGCCAAGTGACGATTTTTTATTTGGTTTGACTCGTTTTGACTGTTTTAAATTTATTGTCAATTACTTGTCTGTCTTTTTTGTCACTTGTGTTACGTCTAAACTTTTTACGTTGGACTTGTTTTATGTAATTTAATTTATTATTTCAGGGGTTCTACACATTTTTGTCAGTGTCACTTTGTTTTTAATTTCTTTACAATTTTTTGTATTGATTGTTTAATTTGTTTTAGCGTAGAACCCCCCTCCATTCCTTGCCACAGGTGGAGGTTCATTTAAACTCTCCTGGCTGCTAAATTTACCGCAGCCATGGAGGGGAAAACGAATACCCCAGACAACCTAACATCGCAAGAGAGCCTAATAGGGGCAAATTGGCCTTCGCTGCCGATCCCCGCTGAAACTCAAGACAAAACGAACGAAACCCAGGACAGCCCGATACCACCGGCCCAAAAAAGCCCCACAGCCTGGAGGGGCCAGCAGAGGGGACCAGATGACTACGAGAAAGACCGGGTGGGCAGATATGCCAAGTATTTCAAAGGCAATGAGATACTGCCCATCCCGTAAATAGTAGAAAAGATTTCTCCTAGGGTCCTCTCGCTGGTCGTCTCCGATATAAAAACTAAAAGGCTGGTGGGGCTGAATAAGGATACGTTCGAGGAGCTGTTGAGGAAGGCAGGCATCCCATGCCAATACTTCTGCAGAAAAAGTTTTGCCACATGGGATGTCCTGCTTCCTAGTGAAGAGCAGGCAGCCAAAGCGGCTGCGAACGACGTAATCACAAAGCACTACAGGTTACAGCCAGAATATAAAGGCACCCGTAGGCTCCGTGTGACAGTGTGCAACGTCCCGGCCATCATCCCTGGGGAGGTTTTAGCAGCCTACTTAAGTGCCTTTGGCCAGGTAGAAGAATATAACCTCCTCAGATCCCCGGCCGGGACAGCCTACGGGGATTATGCCTTCCGGCTGGGCCTAACAAGGGATGGCTTTAAAGCCATCCCTGAAACATTAATTAGCGGGGATCGGCAGATGATGGTGATGGTGGAGGGAAGACGCCCCAGGTGCTGGGGGTGTAAACAAATTGGCCATATCGCCAAGTTTTGCCCCCAGCGTCCTGAAAACAAAGACAAAGCGGCACCCACAGCAACAACAACAACAAAGGACATAGCAGCCGCCACCACCACCACCATCAAGGAAGCGAAGGTCCAGGGCCCGGGTCAAGTCCAGCCCAAATTAAACAACCAGGAGGGCTGAACTGAAGTAACCCGAAAGAGGAGGGGAAAAAAGTCCTTCATCATCATCCCCTCCTCAAAAACAAATAAAGGCCCCATCAGCAGTAGCAGTAGCAGCAACACCAGAACCACCAGCAACTCCGGCACCAGTATCACCAACTCCAGCTACACCAACTCCAAAAACACATAAATCAACAGCATCACCGACAACATCAACAGCCACCCCAAAGACACCAGCTGCAGCAGTACCTCCAATGTCTCCAAAAAAGAATAAAAAGAAAAGCAAACAACAAATAGAAGACATGGATACCAGCGTAAACCTGAAGAGGAGAAGAGATAGTGGGGAAGGGGCCGCCAAAAAAATATGCCCCGAGCAGCCCAAGGCAGGCCCCTCCTCTCAATTACAAAATCAAATACTTCCTCCTCCTCCACCTTCACCTGTGCCTCCACCACCTTTCCCCCCTCAAATATTACAACCTACACAACCCCCTCACCAAATTGTCACCCTTTCACCCCAGCAAGAACAATTCCTGAAAAAATGCCGTCGCCCCTATCAAATCCCTCTCTCAAGGTCACAATCAACTGACCGGTCCCAGCCCCTGAATCTTACAAGAACACCATCCCTGCCGTCACTCAGTCCATCCACCATATCCTCACAGGAACTGTTCCCAGCAAAACAGAGACATGACCCTCCTGCCAGTAAAAAAACAACAAATCGGCAGGAGGGTGAACTAAGCATACAACAAATCCAGCAGGCAGCGGCTTTGTGCTCAGTAGAGCTTGAAGCAGTCGGTGACTTCCAGCTACGAAAGGTACTAAAGCCGCTGCTGAGCCTGGAGAAAATAAAAAGTTTAAATGTATCAAACTCCGCAAACTTTACGAGTGCAGCCATGGTGACCACTTTTGTCCGGTCAGCTGGCGACCGTACCAAGGGCGTATGGAAGTTCTTGAGTACGGTCTGTCAGACTGATACGGGCATAAAGCTGGCGGAATTGGAGCACTCCTCCCTAAAAAAATGTATTCCTTTTTGTTCGGGCAGGGTCCCTATTTTGGTTCACCCGTCCCTTTATAGGTCCCTAAAGCTGCGGTTCCCAATAGATGTCGGTGGAATCACCAGGGACAACCGGGTTACAACTGAACTCGGCACCGGTTCCCTGCGTCAAGATGTCGGCATCCTCACACCCAAGGATTCCCGGCCCGTAGTCGACACTGAGTAAGGTAAGTTGGATTGATGGCTTTAAACGTTGCCAGTTTGAATGTGAGGGGACTGAGGGATTCAAGCAAGTGTGCGCACTTGCTTGGTGAACTCAAGAACCTCTGCGTAGATGTTGCTGCAGTGCAAGAGACCCACTTCACTTGCGATGCTGACTGTCGGATGCTGGAAAACGACTTTAACGTTTTCTCAGCATACGGCAGCCACGTCAGCGCTGGGGTCTCCTTGCTAGTTGGACGCAGCCTTGATGCTGATGTTGACGTTGTTTTTGCAGGTGACGGGGGCCGGCTGGTTGTGGCCAATGTTGCCGTGAAAAGTTTCAAGTTTCGTCTGGTTGCGGTTTATGCGTCCAATATCGCTGCGGAGAGGGTTTCCTTTTTTCGTCGGTTGGCGCCGTTCCTGGACGATACGAAGCGGCTAGTCTTAATGGGTGATTGGAATGCGATCCTTGATCCCAAGATAGATAAGGTCGGTCGGGGAGCTAGTCGTGCGGGAAGGTGTGAGAGCAGCCTTGTTGGCTTCGTGACTCGTCACGGTCTTGTCGACAGGTTTCGTCTTGATCACCCAGGGCGGGAGATGTGGACGTGGCTAGATAGCTCGCCCTCTGCCAAAGTAGGTTCCTACTTGGACAGAGTGTTAGTTAGACGAGCTGACATTGATTTCGTTAGTTGTCCTACGTTCCACCTGATAGCGTGGACTGACCATAAGCTTGTTAGGGTCAGTGTGCGGTTAGCAAATAGGCCTAGTCTAGCCGACTACTGGAAGTTCAATACCTCCTTACTGGAGATACGGGACTTCCGGGACCGGCTGGAATCCCTAATTCAGCGGGCGTTAGTGGGGGCGGTTACCTGGAATAGGATCCTATTTGAGTTTCTCTCAAATATAGGATTAGAGACTTCGCCACCAAATACGGTCAACAGCTCAACCTAGATAAGGCCAAGGAGGCGAAGTCTATAAACGATAGACTTTCCCGGGTGGCTGCTGGGGGGACTCCCTAGGTGTAGAACTAGCTAGGAGGGACCTTGAGCGTAAGAGTAGCGAGCGCTACAAGGGACACGTAGTTAGATCTAGGTTAAATAGAGTTCTCTACGAAGCTGTGAAATCGAACGCGACTGCGCGTGAAGAAGAAGTGCGAAGGTTCCCCGATCGGTACATCGCGTCTGTCAAGACCGCGGACGGGCGACTGGTGCGATCGAGTCGTGAGATGCGTGATGCCTTTCGGGCGCATTTTCGGGATCGCTTTGCTCGCTACCCTGATCTCCCGATCCGGGAGTTTCGTAGCTATCTTGCCGACTTCCCCCGAAGCGGCTAGCTGCGAGGGTGTGGTTAGTGAATGCGAAGTCCGTGATGCGTTGAAGCAGGTCAGCCTGAACAAGTCGCCGGGACTTGATGGTTTGCCCTACGAAGTGTACTTGAGGATGTCGCACATGTTTGTCCCTATTCTGACGGATGTGTTCAACCATTGGTTCGCCCAGGGAGCCATCCCTGGTTGCGTTACCAAGGGCGTGATCACATTGCTGAAGAAAGGTGGCAGGCATGTTGGGGAGGGTTTAGACGACTACAGGCCCATAACTCTGCTTAACACAGAGTTAAAGATTTTGGCCCGGGTCTTAGCGAATCGTTTACAGCTTGTCATCAGTGATCTGATCGGCCCCGAACAGACCTTTGCTGTGAAGGGAAGATCGATCCAGGACAATGTGCACTTTATTCGCGAGGTCCTAGAGGGGATAGAAGACGACACGGAAGCCGCGCTGATCAGTTTAGATCAGTCCAAGGCCTTCGATAGGGTTGACCATCGGTTCCTAGGGTCTGTTTTGGAGACTGCCGGATTCCAACCGGAGTTCCGCAGATGGAATAGCATGATGTACCATAACCCTCAGGCAGTGGTTCAGGTGAACGGAAGGCGTTCGAGGGTATTCGCGATCGAGCGTTCGGTCCGGCAGGGCTGCCCCCTGTCTCCTCTTCTCTATGTCCTCGCGTTGGAGCCCCTCCTACGCAGGCTTAGGGATGAGAGGACAAGTCCGTCCCTACGTGGTGTCCCTTTTGCTGGCCCTCTTTCGGCAAGGGTTTCCACGTTCGCCGATGACATCACAGTGTTTGTATCCCGCCGTCTGGATATAAAGGCTGTGAAAGAGGCGGTTGTCGAGTACGAGTGGATCGCAGGAGCCAAGGTCAACTTTTGACAAAAGCGAAGGTTTGCGGCTCGGTACTTGGAGGGGTAGCAATACTCTTCCAGGACCCTTCCGCTGGAGTGACGGACCCATCCGCATCCTCGGGGTGTGGTTCGGGCCCGACCTCCAACTGGAGCGAAATTGGTCGGAAGTACAAGCTAAGGTGAATGCTCAGGTGGGAATCTGGCTTTCAAGGAGGTTGTCCTTAAAGGGCAGGGCGGAGGCGTGCGCCACGTACGTCTTCCCTCTGATCCTTTACCGATTGGCTGTACTTCCTCTGCCTAAGGCACGTCGGTTGGCACTGCAACAATCCCTCTCCAGATTGCTCTGGGGAGGTGCAAGGCCGATGGTCCGTAGGCAGGTCTGTATCCAACGTACACGCAACGGGGGTCTGGGTATGCCTGATCTGGAGAGCCACTGGCTTGCTGAAAGACTTGCATACCTCGGCCGGTCCTTGACGGGGGACTCAGTGTGGAGACGAAAGGCGAGTCGGACTTTTCCTCGCCTCCAGTCAGACCCAAAGGCCGAAGGTCGACGTAGGTCTTTGGGCGAAGCACTGTTTGTCCGCGAGTGCCGAAAGGTCCTTCGTAACCTTCTTGGGTCCAGTGACCTTTCACGGCCTCGGAAAGAGCTATATCGGGAGTTAGTGGTGGGTTCCGCTTCTGATCTTCTTAGCAAGCGGCGAGGCTGGACGGCGGAGGAGATCCGCTCTCACTGGAGTTGGGCGCCAGGATCGAGCTTCTTGAACAACTCCGAGTTCTCGCTCACCTGGCGACTTGTACGGAATGCGTTACCCCTTCTCGGCTTGAACTACAAGGCGGGCCTGGCAGACATGCCTGATTGTCCTCGCTGCGCCAGTGGATTAGAAGAAACGGCTGAGCACGCCTTCTACTACTGCGAGCGAGTTCGCCCGTTTTGGGATCACGTCGGGGAGTGGACGGCCCGCATCGAACCGAAGCAGCTCGTGCTGCTCGACGTTGGTTACGTCGTGGACAACGTTCTTCCTCCGTTTCAGGGTGAGAAGCGTGAGGTGTTTCTCGTGATCCTAGCTGTAGCTCGAATGGTGATTTGGATCACGCGAAAGAAGGGATTGTGTGAAGATGCAAACTTTTCTCATCGTGATCTGGTTTTGTACTTTCGGCATCAGCTGAGGGTCAAAATCAGATGCGATAGAAAACGCTTGGATCGCATAACATTCAACAGAAGGTGGGTGAATGCAGCGAGCCTGGTCGTAAGAAAAGGGGCAACGTTGGAGTCATCCTTCCCTCCTCTGCCTGCCCATGGCGTCTACGGTACGGGTCCTTCGGGACCCCACCCCGGGTAAGTAGGCAAAGCTTTTTTCCCTTGTAACCTAGTTAGCAGTATGTTGTCAGTCATTGTCTCCGTCATCTAGTCATTAGTATCCAAGATCTTCCCCATCCCCATTATTTTTGTGCCCTAACCCGTATCCCAGTCCGCATTTACTGAAGATCTTGAACATTCATATATATAAAAACCATATTACCTTCTTGTATAGACCCATACCGCGCCCGACCCTTTATTTCTTTTCTCCCCTATAGATTAGGATCCCAGTCCCACCTAGGGCAGGTCCGACTTGTTTCCGGTTCTTTCGCCCCGGAAAACAGTCGGCCTCCAATTTTATAGACGGGGGGATGGGAGGGCAACCAAACGGGGGATTTTTCCTTTGTTTCTTTGTTTTTGTATATATTTCGGGGTTTTTCTCCCATCCCCATCATATGAATTCATTTGTAAAAATCACAAGTTGTAAATAAAATCATGCATCACTTCCGGGCTTTTAAGTAGGTCTTTCTTCATAGAGCAAATGTGGTATTTTGGTGGTAGCAGCGCGTATGGCGATGAATGAATGGTTATATATTGTATTGTTGAATGGGTCGGCGATTGTGGCTAGCTAGGTTCCCCATAGAAACTTTAGTTAAAGAAAAGACCACTCCTTTCCCCTCCCACCAAAACTCTAAGGCCCTGTGCCTTCATTATTATATAATGAAATAAAGAGATAATCTCCAAGTTGAGTGGAGCGTACGCACCACTCTCTGAGAGGCGCTCGGCTGGAACACACTTCGGTCGGCCGCGTTTTATCAGTGCGTGGATCTGGTCGGGTGTGTCCTGGTTCCAGTGGCTGTCAGCCGAGGTTCGCTTTGACCGGCGTCCTCGAGCCTCAGGGGGCCGTCCTAACCCTCTTTGGAGAGGCTAGGTTCATCGCTTGAGGCTCGTGGCATTTTTGGTAATGCCGGGCTTGTCTGGGCTACGGCCCTGCACCCGAAACCACCGAAAAAAAGGCCTTGTGCCATACTCGTCCGGTTGGTGGGACGGAAGACAAATACCGATAACCTCCAAGCTGCCTGACAGGACCGGAAGGACATTCCTAACTGTTGTATAGCACCTGTATTCTGTATATTTGTTCTGTTATTGTAATATATTTGTTTCAACCTACTTCTCTTGTCTGAGCGTCTTCATTGTGACCCCTAAACACCACACCTTTGTTATTAATTTAATGTCAAATTCATTTTTATACTAATAAACAGTTCCATTTCAAACAATTTAGTTTAGTGTAAGAACGCAGTTTAGTTCTATATGATAGATAGGACCTTATCAGGTACTACCACTTCGGGTCAGAGTGGAGCTGGAAGCGATTGCAATGAAGGGGTACTCCACATTCCTCAACGCTCTAGCATCACTGGAATCTCACCATCGGATTGTTTTGTGTCATATCCAGGACACTCGTTGGGAGGTCTAACCCATCAGCAGAGAAGCAGTCGGTGTATTCTACAGCTCCAGCAGACAGGGCACCTGCTGAAATACTAAAATCAACATAATGACAAAGTCTGGTCTTCTGTTCGTGATAGGGTTGTTTGTTTTCGCATCAAAGTTCCAAACATTTTGCGCTTTTCATTTTCAAGAACTGATTCTTGTTTATGTATATACCATTGGACAACTTGACCAAATTTTAGTCTCTTCCGAAATTCCCGGTCGATCTCTCTTCCCACCCATTAGTGTCTATTCTTCTATTCTTTTGTGTCAGTTTGCTGCACTTGCTTATAATGTGATCAACTGTTTCATCTCTCTCAATGCATAAACAACGCTAACTAATCTTCAGTATATTTTTACATTAACGTTATTAGTTCTTATTCATTATTTTGCGCAGCTATTAATAGAGATTCTGTTTTTTTCTTTAGGTTTCACCTTCGAGAACGGATTCTTCGAGTCCACGCAATACTCAATGCTGTCGAATCTTTTTCCTTCTTCTTTTTTTGGCCCATCGAGTCTGTCTATCTTATCATTTGTATGTAAGGACTTATGCATGATCAAACATTTCCTTGTTCGTTAGTCCACTTCTTTGAGTTCTTCCCTTGTCCAGTTTCAGAAGGGTCCAGTGTATTTTATGCATGGTCAAAAATGTCTTTGTTCTTTTGTCCACCAGTCCGAATTCTTCCCTTGTCCAGTTTCAGAATGGTCCAGTCTATCTTATTATTGGTCAAAAATTTCTTTACCCTTTAGTCCACCTGTCTGAGTTCTTCTCTTGTCTAGTTTCAGAAGGGTCAAGTGTACCTTATGCATGGTCACAAATTTCCTTGTTCTTTAGTCTGTCTGAGTTCTTTCTTTGTCCAGTTTCAGAGGGGTCCAGTGTATCTTACAAATGAGACTACCCAAGTGTTTATTCCTTTGGTTAGATTTTTGTTGCAGAGTTTGACTTCAAAAAGTTTGCTTGTTCTTTCTTTTTATATTTTGTCACATGAAGTCACAATGTGATAAATAGTTTACAAGTAATTGCTTCTCTAATTAATATTGACATCATTTACAGAGTAAAAATAATTCAAATATCCGATCCAGTTCTGTTTTTATCTCCTCGTGTAACTACTTATTTTTAAATTCAAACGCGACACCTGTGGCATTTAAAAATGTTTTTGTTGTTTTTATTTAGTTTTGTTCTGTTTTTTATTGGCTTGTTTTTTGTTTTTTGTTTCTTTCTTTTTTCCTTTTTTATTTTTGACGGGTGGATGGGGTTTTTTTTATCGATGTCTACACACGAGTATACTTAGACCCAACTGATTCAATTTCGATAAAGGAAAAGCTCCAGGCGAGGCTGTGTCAATAATGGTGTTTGCAATAGATGTCACTTCGACATGCATACATAACCTGGTAAACTCAATATCTGCACAAACCCAAGTTGATTTATTCTTTTTCTTCCCATTTTGCCGTGTTAGAAATAATACAAGTTTTGTTTAGCTTCTTTTTTTAGGTTTAATTTTAAGCCATATTCTTTACATCCTAAAAATCATAGTCGACAAATCAGTTTCGATCAGAATATTCTGGTTTAAGTGCAGTAGTATCTAGTCATAAGCTGTTAATATGCCAGTGATAGATAGGTTTTTTAGACTGCTATGCTGTTCCAAAGTTTTATCCTCTACTCTTGTGTCTCTGTTTGAGATGACATTGTTCAAAGCAATGAATATTTTAAACCAAATCTCACGATTTACATGAGGAATACAGTAAAGTTCTTGACCTAACCAAGAGGAGATTGCCCAGTTGGCTGGGACAGTAGAATACACCAACTGCATCTCTGCTGAGAGATAATACCCCCCCATGGATATGATACTATACAATCTGATGGCGAGGATCCAGTAATGCTGGAGCTTTGGGAAATGCGGAGTACCATTTTATTGCCATCGCTTCTAGGACCACTTGGGCCCGGAGTGGTAGCACCTGATAAGGGTCCTATTTATTGGTTAAATAGAATTAAACTGTGGTTTATGTTTACTATTTTTGCATTCAAACTGCGTACTTATGCTGAACTGAATTGCTCGAAATAGAATTGTTTTGACCTCTAAACTGTGTACTTATGCTAAACTGAACTATCTAAAATAAAACTGCTTTGACATTAACTCTGTGTATTGCCTAGTCGGTTGGGGCTGTAGAATACACCAACCCCCCAACGAGTGTCCTGGATATGTCACTAAACAATCTGATGGTGAGTTTCCTGTGATGCGGGAGCTTTGGGAAATGCGGAGCACCCCTTCATTGCCATTACTCCAAGGTCCACTCTGGCCCTGAACGGTGGCACCTGTAGGGCCCTATCTATGGGTTAAATAGAACTAACTGCATACATATGCTAAACTGAATTGTTTGAATTAGAACTGTTTGACTAAACTGAATAGCTTAAAATAGAAATGTTTTTGGCAATTCAACTGTACTTACATTTAAACTGCGTGCTTATGCTAAACTTAATTGTTTGAAATGAAACTGTTTTTGACTTTGAAACTGTACTTACGCTAAACTGAATTATTTAATAATGAACTGTTTTGACATTCAACTGTGTGTAAAGAAAATCTGTACTTATACTAAACTGAATTAGCTGAATTAGAACTGTCTGACTAAACTGAATAGCTTGAAATAAAAATCTTTTTGACATATAAACTGTGTACTCATGCTAAATTGAATTGTTTGAAATAGAACTATTTGCATAAAAATTGATTTGGCGTTAAATAACCTACAAAGGTTGATATGCCATAAACCCCACCAACCAACTAAGAAGAGAATAAATTTTTAAAATTTCTATGTATAAATGTGAAGAACGCCACGTATGTGTCATAACTTTAGGTCATTACCTTTCTTTGCCAGACTGAGAATTTTTTCTACACTCTTCGTATATTCACAATTTGGGAAGAGTGTGTGTTCTCTATAAACGGCAATGTAAAGCTACTAAATTTGGTATATATACTTCTTAAATCCATGGGGAGGTGCGAACTTTAATGAAAATGTACTCCTCTCGGTGAGAGCGGGATTCTCGTCGTTAAGAGGCGATTCGTTTCAGAAGAACAGGCGTTCATTAATGCGAATAGTGGGTCGTGGCTACAGTATCTGGTTGGAGGATAGGAATAGATATTTAACATTAGGGCATAATGCTCAGGAATGTCAAGTTGTCTTACTGACAACAGGAAGGACACTAAAATCTAGAAAATCATGGCTTACATAGAAAGAGATTAAGTAAATGTTGGAAATTACGATGGAGTAGGAGACTACCCCATCATGTCTTCAGTCAAATTAGCCAACATTAAGACTTGAGATACGCCGAGCGAAGAGGGTAAACTCGAGGTGGACAGGAATCCAAGTGCTCGGAAACCAAGTGATGAGTGCAGTGTAGCAGGCTTTTCTAAGAAGTTGATGGGAACGAAGAAATAAAGACGAGTTGAGGCGAAATGAAACTGTACACAGAGGAAAGGAAAAGTCAGACACGTGGTTACAGAACAATCCCACTCATTTTTGCCGATGTTATAACTTTCTTCTGGACCAGTCTCAAAAACAAAAAGACGTGCAAGGCTATTTTCAAACTGATAAAGGAAAGGTCTTTTCTTTGAAAAAAATCCGAGCTAACCCCCAATAGAGCAGGATGGTTTCGTTTTGCCACAAAATTTAAGTCGTGACTAGCCGCTAACTACTCCTTTTCAAGAATCAGTGAGTCTCGTCTTTTGAACCTGCAGTGACAGTTCTCGTAATTGAGCTTTTGAAGCCAATCACACAGCTGGGCCATAGGATCAATTATGGTTGGAGGCGTCCATTGTTTTATATTGGTTTCTTTTTGGCATAGAGACCAAGATATGAAAATAGCAGAACCGAGAGGCAAACCACCATCCGTTGTGGGGGCGTATCAAAAGCCCCTCAACGAATTGATATAGAAAATCCAGCTCAAGTCTAGCGCCGTCGGCAAGCTTATCGACGAGTCTAATGGCACCAGGCGTCAGCCTCTCTCGGACTCTTGTCCAGAAGATCTGTGTATTAATTCTATTCTTGAGATTAACAATTATCACGTTATGTTCAACCGCTCTGAAAATGCCCTACGGAAGCAGCAGACGTGAAGACGAAAAGGTAGGTTGATAGGTCTCTTCAAATTCTGCTTGCATATAATCACAGACCACCTAAAACTTTACAACGCATCCATGCAGCATACGTTTGATTGGTTGGTTGGTTGGTTGGTTGGTTGTTGGTTTTATAAAAAATACCCTTGCAGGTTATTTAAGGCCAAATCCTGTTTATATATATATATATATATATAATTTGTAAACAAATAGTTTGTGGGTAGTATTTTTAATCAAGCCAGAGCTCATTTATATGCATACAATTAAATGTTTTGAATTATTGTTATTTATAGTTTGCACACAGTTAAATGTATTCAAGTATTGCTATATAACACTAATTCAATTCAATATTAATTCTTTTTTGCACACAGTGAAAGGGTTTCAAATATAGTCAATGATTAAATAGTTCTATCTAACCCATAGATAGGATTAGTACTACCACTCCTGGTCGGAGGGACCTGAGAGTTAAGTCAATGAAGTGGTACTCCACATTCTCCAAAGATCATGGGCTGGAGCCTCACCATCAGATGGTTTAGTGTCATATTCAAGAGTCACGTTAGTGAGGTATCTTACCCCTCTGCAGAGATGCAGTCGGCGTATTCTACAGTTCCAGCCGGCTGAACCGGCGGGATACGTACCTGGCCTGACTTGAACACGTTTTGGTGAAGGATAATGTCGAATTCACCTCGTCTTTCATGATGGTATGTTACCTTAAATTTCGAATAATTCACCCCTGACTGGGGTTTACGAATTATCAATAATGGGGTAGATATTTAGTGGAAACCGTTTGATTTTATTTACAACTAGTTGTAGTATCCACACTTCTCTGTGACATTTTTGAGATAGGGTTTCAATTTGTAATCATGCCAAAAAAAAAAAAGAAATGATACTGGTTGCTTCCTATATAAGACTTTTTTTATTCAACTATCCCTAGAACCTGTCTAATGAGGACCATTATCATATTATTTGTGGATGTATGCGTGGCTGTTTATTTTTCATAATAGTCGTTACAAGACAATTTGTTCTTGATTTCTTATTTCGTGTCTTTTTACTCGAGTACATACCTTTATAAGCGGCAATTTTTTCAAAGACACTCAAAAAGCCTAAATATTAACAAACATTTCAAGGTGCATTGCTTCATTAAAACTTTATATATATATATATATATATATACGAAGGTATGACATATATATAAAAATAAAACAATGAAATATCAAATTAGTTACACTTATTTATTATAACCTTACATTTTAACATTTGTATCCATTTTCGACATCCAATGACTAATAAATGCAATTTGTTTTTCCATATAGTAGATATTACACATTGATCAGGTGTATTAACTATTTAGCATAATGTGGGTTGTTTTGATGTTAATAGAGGTGCAAAAACGTACTCAGTAATACACATCTTTATATAGATTAAAATCATTCTACGCTTATAGCTAATGATTATGCAAAACAGTGGAACTCAGTAGTTAGAAAAGGAAATAAAATATTTGGGAACTATATATATAGTTGCGAAACCAAAAACCGCTTACTCAAGGATCGATGATACAGTGGTCAATATCGAATCTTGGGGATCGATGGATCAATCCAAGAAGTCGAAAAAATTCCTAGGGGTTAGTAAATGTGATGTGACTCAAAGGTTGAACTTTAGGAGTAAAAAGTTGACATAAAGAAATAAAAAAAAAACAATGGCAGATAACATCAAAAGGGTTCTCTGGTCTTATATTTCAATAGTATTGAACACTTTCATGAAATTCCAGAATTACAAAGTGTATTCAAAAAGTATTGAGACTGAAACGGTATTTATGAATAAAGAAATGAACAATGAATGAAAATTTCATTATCTTCAAGATACGAGGTCTGTCCAAAAGGTATCGAGAATGAAACTATTTAAAGGTATGAATCCGAAAGTGAACGCAACGAGAGCTCGAACTCGCTTACTACGATGTTGCAGTACAGCACGTTAGCGCCTACGCAACGAAGACTCCCTCTTACCAATAGAGAAATGAACAATGAATGAAACGTTTATTTTCTCCAAAAACAAACTGAAACTGTATTTTCCAAAACAGAAATGAACAATGAATGAAACCATGTTCCTCAAAAAAGTTCCCATTTATTCCAACGTGTTTTCTACTAATCAAACTACTTTCGATTTTTTTTAAATGTCCACTACGTATGAAATCTCGACCTTATGAAGACTTCAGTTTAAGAAAAGAAAAATAATCGTGCACCGTTCAAAGAAAGTATTCCTCTGCACAACCCTGACTGCTGTTCAAAAAGTATCCAGACTGACATTATCATTTTTCTTTTCATCTTTTTTATTTTTTCCGAATTTGCGCTGACTCGTCTAAACGTTCAGATATCTCGAGACCATTACTTCATTATATATATTGTTTAAGTTTCTTTTAAAGTTTTTTAAATTAAGCTTCAGTCTTGATTTTTTTAGGTTTGGTTTGGTTTCTTTGTTTAAAGGCATATCAACTTTTGTAGGTTATTTAATGCCAAAGCTATTCTAGAAGAACAGTAGTGGTACTATTTAAACCATACCTGAGAGGATATGGGGGTTCATACCTTTCCCAAGGGTATTTGCCTGAAAGGGAACGTAATAGCGTACGAACTCGCAAACTACGATTCCACAGTCCATCGCTTTAACCATTACACCACGAGGACACCCCCTTGATGTTTTTATTACACTCTGCATGTCCCAGATTTTGTATATCTATCGTGACTTTCATACAACTAATTTTTTTTCCTTTTTATCCCTCTGTAATTTAAGAGTGATATTTACAAGGAGGAGTTAGATAAAGAACCTGATGAGCAGTTTCTTCTCACAAATGCATATAGAAACTACACATTTAATTATTTATTTATTTGCACGCCAGAGGATCGATTAAAGGTCAATAATTCGATTAGTAGTGTCACGTGATATCCCACTGGGAGGAGGGAGATAAAATTACTACTACTTGTATTTGAATTGACAGTATCAAGCCGTCAAAAAAAGTGACCGTTAAGGAAGGAATGTGGGTCACACAGGGGAGACCAGGTGTTGGCACTTAGTAACCTCAGGTCGCCGGACACCGGAAGGGGAAAAAGAGAGAAGCCAAATGATTGGCTGGGACCCCAAAACGGAAGTGGGGCTCCCTTCCCCTCAGCGGAAGTAAAGGATAAGAAAAACAGTTTTTGAGCAGGGTTCGAAGGGAGCGGACGAACCATAGCCATTTTACTCCGGGTGGAAGACAAAAGAATTGCTGAGACCCGAAGGACCCCAAGTCCTTCAAGCCAGTATTAAAAACAGAACAAAGTCTATTAGCCCGTGAAAGAAGAACGATTCTCTAGTGGAACCCCGTCGAGAAAAAGATAAGTAACTTTGGGGACATTTTTCCTTTATACCCAAATTTTATTTACCACTCTCTCTCTCTCTCAATTTGAAGAAAGATAAAAGTCAAGAAAAGACATTTATATACGTGGACTGTCAATTTATTATATGTTTTTGACACTGTGAAAGTGTACATAACTGTAGTAAAGGAATTCATTTATTTTTATGTTACCATGTGGTCTATGTTGTTATTTCATGCTTCTTTTCAGCTTCTATTCGCCTTATGTTATCTTGCTTAGAATTGTCCTATTAATTCCTAAAATATCACACGGGAAACCGGAGTTGCCGATTACTACAATATTAATATTATTACGACTAAAACCTATAGGCTCATTATCTTCCATTGTCACGGGGAAGGAAGAAAGCGGCCTGGTGGGTGTGTGATAGTGGGAAATTTGGAACCCCTTGCCAGCGGCGGTCAGTCTGGTCCTAAATTATTCCCTCACGTAATATGCCAGTTATTATATGCCTGAGAGAAAAACTCTGAACGAGGACTTATTCTATAGGGGATCAAGTGCCAACCTGCCCCGTCTTCACACGTGCGAAAATAAAGTCCCGTAATGGGATTTTAGTCCAATTTCGCGTCACAGTAGTCAAGAAGACGTCGATGGTTCAAAAAGCTGGATTACCCTTGTACTAAACAAACATGATATTGCAATAAGATTTAAAGTTGGTTTTCAGACGCAGGTCTTTTAATTCTCTTTACTAAGAGTATTGGTTGATAAATAAGGTCTCCTTATTCATAATGTCATTAATACGAGAGATTGAAATATGTCTGAACAATAATATTTAATCATACAAATAAGGAGAATAAATGCGCATTTTTTATTCTAAAAATTATAACTATAGAGAATAGTGAATAATGAAAACATTTGTTTTACGTCACAAATATGTATTATTCAATATAATCCCTTGATTAAATCGGTGACGGATCCTGGCAACATCCCCAAACAGGTTCGATACCGGTAACTTTCGGATAGTTTTATTTTCGTACGTATTGCAGTTTAAACATCCGGTGTTTTAGACCCCTGAACAGCCTCTCTACGGGGTTAGGTTAATTCAAGGACTGTTGGCCTTAGAAACAAGCCCCAAAAGGTTTAATGGTCGTTTCAAAGAGTTTCTTTCGACATTCTTCGACTCAACGTGTTTTGATTTTTTTTGTTTGGATTATGGATCGGAAATCACTGTGTCCAACCACATATTTATTTAATTGCATTATTATTTTATAATTAGATAAAGTAAACTAATTCAAATAAAGAAAAACATATTAATATACTTAATTACAATATCAATACCCTTACAATATCAAAATACTTAAAAATTAACGATATACTTTATCTTATAGGATGCTTGCTTAAAATAAGAGATTACTTCTAGTAAAAACTTCAACTCACAGATATTTTTTCATCGTATGATAGAAAATAAGTAATTTCATAGCAGCGATAATGATTCTCTACAGAAACACCAAAGTAAAAGTACGTTCACCAGATGGAGACACGGAATACTTCGACATTGTTGCAGGAGTACTACAAGGAGACACACTAGCCCCGTACCTCTTTATCATCTGTCTAGACTATGTGCTTAGGACTTCGATCGACAAAATCAGAGAAAATGGCTTTGAGCTGACTAAGAGAAGAAGCAAAAGGTACCCCGCAAAAACAATCACGGACGCCGACTACGCTGATGACTTGGCGTTACTAGCGAATACGCCTAATCAAGCAGAGACACTACTACATAGTCTGGAACGAGCTGCAGCTGGCATTGGCCTACATGTCAATGCAAACAAAACCGAATATATGTGTTACAACCAAACAGGCAACATTGCCACACTAGACGGAGCCTCTCTGAAACTAGTCGACAAATTCACCTACCTAGGAAGCAGCGTCTCATCAACCGAGAAGGACATCGACACACGACTGACGAAGGCATGGACAGCTATCGATAGGCTCTCGATCATATGGAAGTCGGACCTAACAGATAAAATGAAACGCAGTTTCTTCCAGGCAGCGGTTGTGTCGATACTGCTATATGGATGCACCACATGGACGCTTACGAAGCGGCTGGAGAGGAGGCTGGATGGAAATTACACAAGAATGTTGAGAGCAGTATTAAACAAGTCCTGGCGACAACACCCCACGAGACTCCAACTATACGGACACTTGCCCCCCATCACAAAAACTATACAAGTTCGACGAACCAGACACGCGGGACACTGCTGGAGAAGCAAGGACGAGCTCATAAGCGATGTACTCCTGTGGACCCCCACTCATGGATGTGCAAGTGTGGGACGACCAGCACGAACTTACATACAGCAGCTATGTGAGGACACGGGTTGTAATCCTGAAGACCTGCCGGAGGCGATGAGTGATAGGGAGAAATGGCGAGAGACGGTCAGGGATATCCGCGCAGGCGGCGCGACATGATGATGATGATGATACATCTTGGAGGCGCACGTGGCGTAACATTGGAAATGGAATCGACGATCTGAATTCAAACCTGGACGAGGCTGTTTGTATTTCACGTCGCTCTAATTCCCTTGGAAAAAGCATGAATCCATCTGGTCTTCCTCTTGCTATGGGAATATAGCAGGATTAATTGGGCTCTTTGGCCTTGGTACAGCAACTGGTTAAGAAAATAAACTCTTAATTTAAATCAGCTGTAATCTGCTTGAAAATTATCGTCATATAGCATCACGACTCGAGCAAAGGAGTAGAAGAAAAAAAAACACATGCATATATTTTAGAATGGGTCGATGTCTAAAGCTACTAAGATCCAGTCCTTATATTTAAATATAAGACGCTGTTGTGAATGTTTGATGCTGAACAATAAATTTGAAAAATGAGCTCAAGCAAGTTTCCAATCTTTGATATGATAAAGAAACCAGATGTGGTCAGTTGACTGCAAAATGGTATCATTTCTTTCGTTGTAGAATCCTGACCAGACAGACAACATCTCCTGGAATCGATTTTTATAATGCAGACGGTTTTGTAAAGCATGAAGAGAAGTCCGTTTGGTAGGCATCTGAAAACGAATACATTAGCAACATGACTTTTTTTCTTTTCGAGGAAGCTTAGAGCAACAGAATTAAATCGAAATTATATTTCCAATTTTAATGATTTCATTTGAATCAAGTATAAATTGTGTCGAAGAGTATTCAGAGTGAAACCGCATTTACGAAAACAGAAATAAACAATGAACAAAATGTTGGGTTTTTTTTCAAAATACGAGCTGTGTTCAAAAGGTATCGACACTAAAGCTTTATTCACCAAGACATAAATGAACAATAAATGAAACCATAATTTTCTTTAAAATACAAACTCTGTTCAAAAGGTATCAAAACAGACGTTGAACTTACCAATACAGAAATGAATAATTAATGAAGCGTTAATTTTCTTCCTAAATAAGAGGTAAATTTTAAAAAAGAATATTGAAAGTAAAGTTGAAGGTATTGTTAATTTCCTTTAAAATAGTTCCTAGGATGTATTTTGCTTTTGTTAGAAAAAAAAACTAAAGTTGCTTTTACGATCAATAAAACGCTAATTTGCTTCAGTCTCTTTGACAGTCAGCACAATTATTTTACCATTGATCAACACACCTCTGAAATTCTTCCTTTCTATTGGTGTGAATATGCGCTGTTGTATTTTTGATGTCTTCCACGTCCTCAGATATCTTACCCTTGATATGAACTTTCTGTTTAGAAAACAAGAAAGATTTCGGTTTCTTTATTTAATGGCATATCAATCTTTATGAGTGATTTAATGCCAAAACCATCCTTGGATAAGAACAATTAAATAGCCAACGAGAAAAAGTTCTAAGGTCTGTCGGGTATGATGGATACTACATTTGCAAAATTATGTACATTGCCAAAAAACATTTAGATAGGTTGAGCCTCCTGCTCAGGGATATAGTCATTGTGAATCTGCCACTGACTCCGCTTACAACATTTCTGGCAATTTATAAAACAGTATCATAGAGAGTGCCAGACTTTAAAATAATTCTGTTAGGAATCAATTTGACTTTCAGGAACAAATTCATAATGAACTATTCCTTTTTATAACTTGTCCAGTTGGCTGGGGCTGTAGAATACACCGACTGCCTCTCTGCAGAGAAGTAAGACCCCCTAACAAGTATCCTGGATATTACACTAAACAATTTGATGGTGAGGTTCCAGTGATGCTGGAAGTACCTCTTCATTGTCATCGCTCTCAGGTCCACTCTGACCCGGAGTGGTAACACCTAATAGGGTCCTATCTATGGGTCAAATAGAACTAAACTGTGTAACGGTTATCACAGCTGAAAGTGAATACAGCTACCCGAGTTCAAATCCTGCACGAGGCTGTTTGAATTCCACACAGCGCTAATACACTTGAGAAAAGTATAAATCCAACTATTCTCCCTCAAGCTATGGGTAAATAGTAGAACAGATTAAGCTCTTTAATTTTCATATGGTAACCGGTGTAAGAGGAGGAAAACTCTAAATTCAACCCAGCTGTAGACCAGCAGAGGGATGGGCTCTGATGGGCTTTTCCGGTCCAAGAAACGCAACTTGAGGAGTACACACACGAACAAACTGGGTTATGAAAGCAGTGAAGAAGAAGAAGAAGAAGAAGAAGAAGAAGAAGAAGAAGAAGAAGAAGAAGAAGAAGAAGAAGAAGAAGAAACCCTATATATTTTCCTTCGTAAAGAAACAAGGAAAAGTTTATGAGACGTTCCTTGTGTGACTTTCAATGAGATTTACTTGCCTTACAAATCCCAACCTAAATATATATCTATATATATACATATATGTAAATGCATATATATGTATATACATATAGATGTATATACATATATGTGTATGTGTGCATGTGCTCTCAATAATACTTGTACTACCGACATATGCATCTGGCTGATTTTTATTTTCCTTCTTTTTTGTTTTTTTGGGGTTTTTTTTATATCTTGGGCCCCAAATGAAACTTAACTTGCTTCTTACGGCTCTCTACATCGAACCTTTGTAATACTCAAATCCCGATTAAGGGAGCTTCGTTCTAGGAGAGAAGCCAATGTCAAGTTGACAAGGTCAAATGAATCGGATGACTTGCAACTAATTACCGTTAACTGACTTTTTCTTGTGGAATAGGCAAACCTGGACGGGTACTACTTCGTAGTTTTAAGTCCGAGGGAAAGAATGTAAGAGAAAAGGAGATCTGTAAAGTCCTTCAGTAAAAAAAGAAGGGAAAATTCGGGATAATCTGTTTGAAGTGCAAAAGAAAGAGGGCATCTTCAAGGGTTGGATCAATAGCTCTGTTGTCTAACCCGTAGTTATAATTCTGATTGGATCTTTTAACATTCTAACATTCGTTCGGTGTGATTGACATTCACAAATGAATATCGTAGAAAGCCATATTACACATATGAATATAGATATATCCTGGAAATCTTACAAAAATACGCTTGATAAATATTAATCTTATTGTGAAGATTTGCATAATGAAGTTGAACACTGACTGTCTGTCTTTATTTTTATATAGATTGCCAATGGAAATTGGTTCCAGGACCAAGCATCTGTCTTGATGAGTGACAAGATGGAGGTGAAAGGTGAAAATATTTTCAGTGTAGAAATGTGGGAATCGAAATTTAGAATTGTGAGCGTTCTAATTAAGAAGTTGGATTGACACGTGGTGAAAAATGTAAAGGTCTGAATTTGTTTTCTTTTAGTCTTTTTTTTTTTTTTCGAGGGTTGTGTTTTTGTTTTTATTTTGTTTTTTTATACTGACTTTTGAAGTTTTCGAGAATTGAAATTGAGATAAAGAAGAGAATTGACGTTTTTGAGTGATTTCAAGCTCAGGGCTTCAGCCCTAACCTAGCCTGTTGAGGCTAATATAATAAGATGACATCTTGAACTTTTCTTCATTCCCTAAAAATGGTATAAAAAAAACTTACTAAGAAAGGCCAGCCTGAATAATAAAGAAATATCTAAATATAAGTGGGAAACGTGTTTGCCATCTTCTTTCGTCACATAGGATCAAGGAACAGACTTTTTTCTAACATCAGAAAATATAAAATATCTAGCAATGTGTGTGTGTGTGTGTGTGTGTGTGTGTGTGTGTGTGTGTGTGTGTGTGTGTGTGTGTGTGTGTGAATGCTTATTTATCAACCTTTCCCACGAAGTCAGATGTGGCTCAAGGCTTTTTATGGTAGAAGATTACATGCATACATTTTATTGTATACAAGGAATTAAGAATTAAAAACTACTTAAATCTTTGTATAACTACATAACTCTAAAAGGATTCCTTGAATTCAACAACAAATGGTCCGAAATGAAGAATCTTATTATGTCTATAGAAATGTCCATCCGTCTGTCCTATCACTAAAAGTAGCGAAAACAATTTTATTCCACACAAAATTTTTTCGTCTGGAATGGCGCATTGATCATTCTCAACTGCTAACAAGACGAAAAATTAATATCTTAACATAAAATAAAATATAATATCTTTTAGCAAACAACCAAAGAGGTTCACTGACTTTCGACCAAGTTCTACTGCAAGCACCAGTCCCCGTTAAATCAGCTAAGTTAAATAGAGATAAACCTATCCATGATTTAGATGCTTACTTACTTTATTTGTTTTACAGCAAAACACATTGGGGGTAGGTGCAAGAAATGATATGATCTTAAGTAACTAACAATGTAAATCATTTGTAAGCAATTATAACTTCAAGTAACTATTCTTAATATAAATATCTCATATTTATATGGTTTCACGTTTTCCTAACTTACACTAATAATTCATACACCATTATATGGCTTCAAGAAGACCATCCAGACTACAACATGGCTGAGATGACTAGAATACTGAGAAGAGTCCTGGAGACCTGAGGAGAGTTCCTGTCACTCAGACTCCAGTAGAAAACCACCAGCTAACACTAATGTGAAAAACTTATATGAGTAAAATAATAAACGTTTTTACACACAGGTTTCAAATGTTCCAAATACTAATGATTTATACACGCTTGTATAGTTTCAATTAAATATTCCTCTCTGATGCACGCAGTTACATAGCATAAGAAGGGAAAATTCGGGATAATCTGTTTGAAGTGCAAAAGAAATAATTTATACACATTTATATAGTTTCAAGTGAATATTCCTATTTTATAATTTATCTATATTGTTTCAAGTATTCCTAATACTAATCATTTTGAAACTGGTCTATTGGAACCATAGATGGAACCCTAACAGGTTCTATCACCTCGGTTTAAAGCAAACCAGAGGACTTGGAAAGATGACCACATAATAACGACCGGTGCTATAAGCTAACTGAAGTCAGTGTGCCAAACAAAGCAAAACTTTGTAAATAACAACAAAACTCACGACTTATTTATACTATAATGTTTTAGAAATATATCCATTTGAAGATGAAAAGTTGACTATCGAACCCTCAAAATAAATACCAACTAAGTAACAATTACTTCCTGGTCCACTCTGACCCAAAGTGTTAGTACCTGTTTGGATCTCATCTATGGGTCCAATAGATCGGTTGAAAATTATTTGTATTCGATAGGACTATGTGCAAAAAAACTTTTGAGAAACAACCATAGTTAAATAGTATTACTGTTGTTCTTCTACAAGAGTGGCTTTGGCATTTAATAACCCACGAAGATTGATATGCCATTAAACAAAGGAAGCAAACCAACAAAAAATATAAATATGAACGTACAAGGCATGAAATAACCCGACTGGGTAGACATGCTATTAAAATCAATCAATGAAATTATCATGTATAAAATCTGGTTTAAAAAATGACATGCGAGTTTCATCAGGCATTTAAGAAAACATTTAGATAACTATAAAACCTATTTCTATTTAGGAGATGCCTGTGGTGTAATGGTTAACGGCGACACGAGTTCAAATCCTGGACGAAACTAATTGCATTTCACATAGCACTAATACCCTTGGGAAAGGTATGAATCCAGTTATTCTCCCTCCGGCTATGGATAAATAGTTGGACAGACTGAGTTCTTCAGCCTTGTCTAGTCTAAGAGAAGGAAAACTCTGACTTCAAACCTGTTAAACTCCGCCTAAAAATTGACCTTGTGTCATATCCTGCCCGAGCGGAGGGGTTGGTAAATATGATAAAACCTATTTCTATTGTGATGACGGACTCAATTTGGATGGCAAATTATGAGAAAGAATTTAAAAAGAATTTTGAAATCTAAAAAAACTCTCACCGGTACTTTGCTTCGTATAAAAGTTAAAAGCCCCAGCTGTCCTAACGAGTGTCCTAGATATAACATTAAACCATCTAAGCCCAGTCCGCTGGGGCTGTAGAATATACCGACTGCATCTCTGAAGAGGGGAAAGACTGCCCCAACGAGTGTCCTGGTCATTACACTAAATTTGATGGTGTGGCTCCGGTGATGATAGAGCTTTGGTGAATGCACAATACCCCTTCATTGCCATCACTCCCAGGTTTACCCTGGCACCGTGTGGTAGCACCTGATCGGGTCCTATCTATGAGTCAAATAGAACTGTGCACAAACAGATGACTTACGCTAAACTGAATTGCTTGAAATGTAACTTTTTGATCATTTAACTGTGTGTTAATAAATGACTGATGTTTAATTGAATTTTTAGTGTTAAATTATAAAACTTTAAAGCATTTAACTGTGTGCAAACAAATGATTAATTTTGAATAGAATTATTTGTATTAGACAGAAATGTGTGAAACCATTTAACTGAGTAAAAAAATGAGCTCAGGCTTGTTTAAAAATATTATCTGAAAATTTTTTAGAAATATCTAATATATATGTATTGAAAGAATTTGGTATTAAATAACCAACAATGGTTGATATGCCATAAAACCAAACCAAACCAAATTGTATGATATCACTTTGCTTCTTATCTGGTCATAACTTTCCCTCTTTCCCAAATAATTCTTCCATTCACCTTTTGCTGGCCTCTATCTATCTGAGTACATACGAGCATGTAGGCAAACACACACACACACACACACACACACACACACACACACACACACACACATATATATATATATATACATCTGTGTATATCTGTACACAAGAGATTAACGCCAATAGTCTGTAATCGGGTGTATGCCTTATGCATTGCTAAAAAAAGTTTTGCGTCAGTATGTAGGCTTAAATGATCTGTTTAAGTCGAACCAGAGAAATGCCCAAGGTGCAAATTACAAGGAAATAGATCTTAAGTAGACAGTTGCATCAGAAGTCTTTAAAGGGCTGATTGGATGCTACGAACTTGGAAATTATAAGAACAGGGAAAGTTTTTCAAGAATTTGGCCGCCAGCAATCAAGGAATTCAACCGATACTGGCATTTATGTCGGAGCATAAAATCATTGGAACACATTATTTACACCACATATTACATCGGTTCTGTACAAACCCAATGAATTGAATATATATATATATATATATATATATATATATATATATATATATATAATATAAAGAAAACAGCTTAAACTAAAAATAATCAAGATCTCACTGTCTACTATTGTTTCACAACTATACAATCAGATGAAACTTCATTTTTTTAGAAATAATATTTCATCCGGTGATTGTTTTCTATTTTATGAAACTTATAAATATGAAAAATAGTGCGAAAGTGAGCCATTACTTTTACTTATTATACTACTCTACACGTCAGCATTCGAGGACTTCCTGAAAAGTCACACTTTTTTAAACGACTGTTTATAATCATCTGATTAATCTATCTATCTATCTATCTATCTATCTATCTATCCGTGGAAAAAGTATATATGGAAAAATATAATGGAAAAATTACAGTTGTCTCGCAGTCTTTACCGAAAGTATTCAATATTAAGCTATTTTCATATAAAATTTTAAAATACAAGTGTGTTTACCGTAACTGTCAGTTTCACATTTTCACGACCATCAAGCGATAATGAACGCTGTCATATGTACACTTTAGACGTATGGATAAAAGCTCACCTAAAGATGAGGTACGTGAAACACAGGGTCGTGAGAGATTTTACCGTTTTATTTCATTGTATATTTGAAATATCATTATATTTTTCTGCATTCTAATGCGTAAGACCCCAATATTTTACTGATTTAAACCATTTTAACATTTGATTCAAATTATACGAGGATCATTAAATAAGTTTCCAGACTTTTTTTGTATGGGCACTTTTATTGATAGTACACACATGAAACTCTAGTCACCTTCGAAGTAATCTCCTCCGGCTGCAATGCCCTTGTTGCATCGTTCCAACAACTTTTGCAAGGCCCCATGGAAGTCCTCTTTTGTGAGCATGTCAATGACCTTCGTCACAGCCTCTTTCATCTCCTCAATTGTCTCATAACGACAGCATGTGAGCTTAGGGAATAACCAAAAGTCACAGGGAGCAAGGTCTGGACTATAGGGACGGTGAGGAACTGTTTTGATGCCCATCTTGGTCAAATAGTCTGTGACAAGGATGGAGTGATGGACTGGTGCACTGTCCTGGTGGAAATGCCACTGACCCGATTTGAAGAGTGCTGGCCTCTTCCCTAGGAATCTCTTCCTGAGCTCCCTTAAAACCTCAACATAGTATTCCTTGTTGACTGTCTGTCCAGTGGGAACTTAGTGCATGTAGATCATGCTAGTGCTGTAAAAAAAGGCATCATCAAAAGTTTGTGGGTGGATTTACTCTGTCTGGCATTTTTGGATCTGGGAGAGCCAGCATGCTTCCACTGGGAACTCTGTCTCTTGATCTCTGGGTCATAACAGTAGATCCAGCTTTCATCGCATGGCATTTTTCCAAGTTCAAAACAAATTTTTTTGCGTATCGTTCTTCTAAAGTCCAGATTGCATTTTTGAAATTCTCCAGCTGTGACAATCAGGCTTTAGTAGAGTGTATTCCAATTGCTGCTGTAGCTGTTCATTTGAACCTGAAATCATAAAAATTGGTCAGTCATATTATAAGATGTATAGGAATAACATACTGAATTTTCAAGAGTCTACGACAATTTTAAATACCTGTACAAAAAAGTCTGTAAACTTACTGAATGCAATATATATATATATATATATATATAGAGAGAGAGAGAGAAAACTTTCAGAAAGTAATGCTTCCGACTTATACCAACGGAAACTCCAACAACTTTTTTTTCATATAGTCACAAGTATTGCCTATACATTTTTGCTACCAAGTCGAGTTTTTAATTTTAATTTTTTATTGATCTAAAACAGTTTTGACGTTAGGTCCTCCATACGAGAAAAATTTGGGTTTTTTAAGAAAATCTTTTGAAGAGTTGATAAACTATATATATATATATATGAGGATGTTATAGAAATAAATTAAAAAGTCATCTTTTCTATATATATATATATATATATATATAAAGGACGACTTTCTTAATTTATTACTATAACATCCTTTGTCAACTAAAGTTTGATAAAGTATTAGTTACTATTTTTAATCTCTAAGTTTAATGTGATTATGTATAACTTTAAGAAAATTTTCGAAAAGTTGAAACTCTCATTTTTATTTTTGACGTCCCTCAACGTTTCGTCGATCTATCCTTCCCTCAACAAATGAATTGTCTGAGTAAAAGAGAGTGAAAGGTGGGTGATTCATTTTTTTGTTTCTTAAAAAATATTTAAGAAAAATAAAATTTACTCTCTCTCTCTCTCTCTCTCTCTCTCTCTCTCTCTCTCTCTCTCTCTCTCTCTCTCTCTCTCTCTCTCTCTCATCACTATTACGAATAGTTTCCTGAGTCACATACCTGACGTCTGCTTAAGAACTGACCGGCTGAAACGCTGTTTAAAAAACACCAGGACTTCGAAGAAAATATCCAGTTTTCTCAGAAATTTCTGTAATCACTTCTTAGAGATTTTTCATGATTCGATTGGCATGAAAGATCAGAAGAAAATTCCCTTTTATTTCGATTCTGAAGATAGACAGTACTAAGTTAACTGTCAACAAAAATTTCACCTTACGGATGCCATTCTTGTGTTCTATCCATTTAGCTACGGCTTTATTATTTCTCAATCTAGTTTGAGGTCAAAACATTAAAAAAAAAGAAACGTCAGTATTCATATCGTTTCTCACCAGAATACACTAATGGCATCCTATGAACTCTTGTGTATCACTGTGATTAAATTGAGCATGTCAGACGATAGTTTCAAAGAACAAAATGTCATAATAGAACTTTTTTATTACAGCATTAGAGAAAAAATGTCCCTTTGAAAGAAGAAAAAGACTGCCGTCATTTTTCTTATCGTTTTTTAATGGTCCCACTCCCATTATTAATCATTAATTATTTCCACTAAAAAATAACGACATTAGATTTTCCTCTCTTACAGTCTACCGCACAAAGGTTCTTTGTACTCGGGAACTATAACGCTACGCTTACAAACCATCAATATTAATCTTCATTTTTTTTTCATTACGATGAAGTATAGTAAGAAAGTAGTAATTTGTCTTCCTTGCAACGAAGTTCCAGAGATGAAATACAAACATTGAGGAAGGAAGGGCAGAAACAGATGCTTCTTGCTATTCTGTTATAATAAAATGTATTTGCTACGTTGTTTTCAGAAATCTTGACTCGTTTTATAAAAGTGAAACGTGTGGATACACTTGTACTTATCGTTCGTGTATGTCACAGGAGGAAGGGGGAGAATTATATTCATTTATTTATTCATTCATAAAAACAGGGAAAAAAGGGAAGAACAAAACAATTGGATAACTTTTTGACAAGGTACCTCAATCTCGAGATTCAGCAAGCGCAGATACATTTGAAAGAAGCGCTAGATCATCTGCGTAGTCTGCATAAGTAATAATTTCTGAGGTATATCGTTTGCTTCTTGCCTTTTCTGTGTGGGATCATTTACTTTCATTAGATCTATTGACGTTTATAGTACGTAATCTAGCCATTATAAATAGAAATAATGCTAATGTACAATCTCTTTGCATAAAACTAGCGACAATACCAAATAAATCAGTGTTACTATCGGGTAAGCGAACCATTGATTTCAGGTTTTTGTAGGGCATCATCATAGCAGGTATCCCATGTTAGTAGTATTTGTTCCATCTTTCTTCGGTATATGGAATCAACTGGCTTGTAGAAATCTTCGAACTAAAGCGTTGCTTTGATATTTTCACAAGAACCCCTTCGATTAATGTATCGGTGTGTGTGTGTGTGTGTGTGTGTGTGTGTGTGTGTGTGTGTGTGTGTGAATATATACATATATATATACATAACAGATATGATGCATACATATATACCTATATATATTCATTCATATATATATATTGACACATTCTTTCACATCTTCCTTTCTCTCTCTCTCTCTCACTCTTTCTCTCTCTCTTTCTCTCTCTCGATATATATATATATATATATACTCATATAAATATATTTATATTTACACACATAATGGATATAATACACGCACGCACGCGCACACACACACACACACACACACATATATATATATATATACATATAATTGTCTGAGACTTGTTAAATGCAACCCTTAATTAGTCTAGAACATGGCAACTAATTGCAATGAACAAATTTGACGTCCGATATTTACGCTGCTGTCTATCAAAAAAAAAACTAACTTTTCCGATGTCATTTACTGGCAAATAATCCTTTACCCGGCCTTCTGGAAATAAACAGATATAAACTTTTAAAGATAAAACGAAGTCACACACAAACATAACTGAGCTTGTTTAAAGGAAAGGTTTCTCAATTATTCTATCCAAGTTAGAGAATTAAAAGTGACAGAAGGTCAAATATAATTTTGTCTTTGGAAGAAGAAGAAGAAGAAGAAGAAGAAGAAGAAGAAGAAGAAGAAGAAGAAGAAGAAGAAGAAGAAGAAGAAGAAGAAGAAGAAGAAAATGGGAAAAAAAGGTAGAGAAAGGGAAAGCAAAGAAGGAAGAAGAAAAATGCAGAATAATCTGGAAGATGAATGAATAAACTGGGGAAAAAAGAAAAAGAAGATAAAAGGAAAGAAAAATAAAGAAAACGGAAAAAGGAAAAAAGTAAAAGAAAAATAGAGGAAGAAGAAAACAGGAATAAACAAAAGAAAGAAAAGCGAAAAAGGAGAAACGAAAAGAGGAAAACCAAAAAGGACAAAAGAAGAAACAGGAAAGAATGAAGAAGGGAGAAAAGAAAAAGAAGGGAAAAAAAGACGATAGTAGAAAAAGGGCAAAGTGAAAACGAAATTGAAAGAGAAAGATTAAAGAGGGAAAAAAGAAAAATCATGATGAAAATAGAAAAGAGAGAATGAAGAAAAAAAGAGAAAAAAAGATGAAGAAAAGGTAGAAGAAAGCAGAAAAATAGAAAGAAGAAGAAGAAGAAAGAAAGAAAGAAAGAAAGAAAGAAAGAAAGAAACTTTCTTGATAATGTTATGTTGCAATAATGGACAAATGTGAAATCTGGTGCTCTGAGTATAACAAAAGACGGAATTCGTATTATAGAAAGACATAATCAATTTTCCAGGTATTAAAATGATCGGAAAATGATGAAACGAACCTTTTTTGTAGACTATCACAACGTCTGCCCGTCTGACTGAAACTAGGTGATACGTTCGTATTTCAAAATCCCAAAGTTTGTGCTTCTCATTCTCCTGGACAGATACTGGGTTGTGCATACACAATTTGGTACAATGGTCAAATTTCAATTTCTTGCACAATTCGCAGTGAATCACCTTCTCCATCCAGCCGTGTCTAGTCTTGTACTTTTTTGAGCTAATTTTCTGCATTGGCTTATCATGCGATTGGTCGTTTCGTCTTTATCTCCACATAACATATACGCGGTGCCTTCAATAAGTTTCCAGACTTTTTTGTACAGGTATTTAGAATTATCGTAGACCCTTGAAAATTCAGTATGTTATTGCTATACATCTTATGAGATGACAGACTAATTTTGATGATTTCAGGTTCAAATGAACATCTACAGCAGCAATTGGAATACACTCTACTAAAGCCTGATTGTCACAGCTGGTGAATTTCAAAAATGCAATCTGGACGTGAGAACACTTTAGAAGAACGACATGCGATAAAATTATATTTTAAACTTGGAAAAAATGCCACAGAAATGTATGGAATGCTTCAGACTACTTTTCGACCATCTTGCATGAATTGAGCATCAGTTTTTGAGTGGCATAAGAGATTCAAGGAAGGCAAGGAATCTGTGAGGGATGATGAGAGGTGTGGGAGGAGTAAGGAAGTCAATACACCAGAGTTGATTGGCCAAAAGGTTAGGGTTAGGTTTACTATATTGAGGTTTTAATGGAGCTCAGGAAGAGATTCCTAGAGAAGAGGCCAGCACTCTTCAAATTGGGTCAGTGGCATTTCCACCAGGACAATGCACCAGTTCATCACTCCATCCTTGTCACAGACTATTTGACCAAGATGGGCATCAACACAGTTCCTCACCGTCCCTATAGTCCAGAGCTTGCTCCCTGTGACTTTTGCTTATTCCCTAAGCTCACAGGTTGTCGTTATGAGACAATTGAGGAGATGAAAGAGGCTGTGACGAAGGTCATTGACACGCTCACACAAGAGGACTTCCATGGGGCCTTGCAGAAGTTGTTGGAACGGTGCAACAAGGCCATTGCAGCCGGAGGAGATTACTTCGAAGGGGACTAGAGTTTCATGTGTGTACTATCAATAAAAGTGCCCATACGAAAAAAGTCTGGAAACTTATTTAATGATCCTCGTATTTGCTATTTTCTTGAGTCTTTTCTATTTTTGCTTTAACATAGTTAGATCTTACGGCGTTGTTTTGTGCTATTATCAAAAGAGACTAAGTTTTTCTCTTAAGATTTCCTTTTTTTAGCCATGTCCATGTCTTTTCATGTGAGTTTTCGTATGTTTTCGCTTGAAATATGCATACAATTGCCTTTCTTCCCATATTTGTTTTCTTATAATTGTTGCTCTTTTGATCCTTGTGTGTTTATGTTGTTTCTGGTCGCTGTAATTAGTCTTTCTTTGGCCTTTTTTATGAATTATTTGAATCGTCTTATCGATGTGTCGACGCTATCTTCAATACTGGCGAGTCTTATTTCTCCTCCTTTTCTTGATACATATAGTCTGTCAATCCCATCTCTCTTTGCTCATCCATTTCCAAATCATAGATCAAATAAGAAATACAATCTAAAAAAATGCAATGGAACATTGAAAATACAATTATGATTACAGCCAAATAATTAGAAATTAATAAAGCTTTTGCATTAAATAACCCATAAGGAATTGATATGCCTGTTAAGCAAATAAACCAAACCAAACAAAAATAAATCAAACACTGTCATGGAGCTGTTAAACATCTGCCTACAACAGCGAGCAAGTTTCGACACATATCGTTTTTTTTAGTTCATGTGGCACCTACTTGTCAAGTTTACTTACTTATACAATATTCTGTTTTAGTCTAGTCGCCTGGACCATCTGCTTGTAAACAAATGACCAATGTTTAATTGAATTTCTAGTGATACATAGAAATACTTGGAACCATTAAACAGTATGCAAATAAAATTATGAGTGTTGAATACTTGAAACCGTTTGCCTGTATGAAAAATGTAATTATTGGTATTGCATAGTAACGCGTGGAATCACTTCACTGTGAGCAAACAAATGATAATATTAAATAGAAAATGTTGTGTTAGATCGCAATATTTGAAACCATTTAACTTTATAGAAAGAATAGAAATACTTATGAGGAAACAAATTAGTCCTAACTCATTTGAAAATAAAATTACTGACAAACAGGATGCGGAAGCAAATTAAGAGTATTCTAGTATAATAAAAATTGATTAAGAGTATTCTAATATAATAAAAATTAAGCAAAATTAAGAGTATTCTAGTATGATAAAAATTAGGCAAAATTAAGAGTATTCTAGTATAATAAAAATTAGGCAAAATTAAGAGTATTCTAGTATAATAATAAACGACACTATAATAAAAGATTAATTTTAATCTTGAAAAATCTACAACAAAATAAGAAGATAGATACAAAACAGTGAATATACTCAGTATGGTCACCAACTTTTTTCAGTTATTGTATCAACACGCCTTCGAAACGATTTGTATGCCTTCAAAATAAATTCTTCAGACATTTTATTCCATTCCTCCTCAAAAGCAGTTGTAAGGGAACTAGTATTTGGATGGGATGTTACATTTGTTTTGTTTTCTAAAATGCTACATAGAGCAAAATCAAGAGGATTAAGGTCTGGGATTAAATTTTGTTTAATTACTGTCGTCAGTTTTCTCGTGGACTTTCTATTCATTAGCGTACTTCCTTATTGACGTTATGAGGTCCTTCTTAATCACCGGAGCGAGAACAGTTGAAAAGCCTTCGTTTCGTTTTCTATACAATCTTCTACACACTCTTTTCCTTAAAAATCTCTTTTTCTGTGAAAAAAATTGTTCTTTGCTTTGTATAAGGTAGACAAAGAAACTCCAATTATTTCGGAAATTTATTTTGCCTTGGTTTCGGATTTAAGCAAATAATAGATTTTTTTGGCGTTTCTTTTCTTGCTCACTCATATTGGGCCCAATTCTAATTTTCAAAAAAAGTGCTTGAATAATAGAGTTAATTATGAAAATTTAGATTCATCGCGTTTTTTTATTCAACTAATTAGGCTAGAAAAAAACTTTAAAATTTTTTCCATATTTTGGTTCCGCACTCTGAAATTCACTCGCAAATTATATATGTATAACCATTTAACTGTGTACAAACAAATGACTGATGAATTAAATTATTAGTGTTACATAGCAATACTTAGATTCTTTAGCTGTGTTCAAATAAATCATTAATAGTAAATAGGATTATTTGTGTTAGAAATACTTGAAACTTTTTGACTGCGTCCAAAAGAAAGACCTCTGGCTCGTTTAAAAATGTTGTCAATAGAATGTATTTACAAATCATACATTTTACATATATATATATATATATATATATATAAAGAGAGAGAGTGAGAGAGAGAAAAGGGATTTAGCATTAAATAAACTACAAGGGTTGAGATGCCATAAAACCCAACCAAATCAATATTCTGTCTAATGACAGGTCACTTGAAGAGTGCTACTCATACCACGTAACCTAATACTACCTGTTGCATTGTCGAGTGTTCGGTGTTTAAACACCACTAGGTTAACCTGATTAATTGTATAAAAACTTATGAACTGTCAAGGAACGGATGAATATTATCATTCAATAAACGATCATCGAATACAGGCGTGCTGGAAAGTGTGAGAAATGAGTCCTTGGCGTTAGTGTTTGGTCCTGTCATTCACTGCGACTACTCTGCGTTCCTGGAACTCACTTTAAATCTGGTTCCAAAAGAAAGATCTTGAAAGGGTAAATCTGAGCGTGTGCAACCCCCTTACTCACCCATAAGCTGTTCTTTCGTAATCATCTCATAGATTGCGTAACAAATACAATATTCTGGAATTGTCGACATTAAAGCCTTTGACTTGAGGCTATATCTCGGAAGGTGTGGTCAACGTCCTCTTCCATTGTCTCTTTCATTGGTCATTAGCAGCTGTGCCGAGACGACCCCACTCCTTCTCACTTTTTAGACATATCTCCATTTTGAAACTTCAGAAACCAATGGTTTACTGTACGTTCTAAAGTAGTAATTTCCCAAGCTTTTTGCTTAGATACGGCATAAGGCTGTATTAATGGGGCACCGAGTGAGACTGTACGTTCTAAAGTAATACATTCACTTTATGATTGATTAATGTTACTAGCAATCTGAAAGGCTTGTAGCCTACTTTAAATGCACGCAAGAACATTATATTTAACCGATCAATTTTATCTAAATCTCTGAGATGAGGAATTAGATAGATAGATAGATAGATAGATAGATAGATAGATAGATAGATAGATAGATTTGAACAGACTAACATAGGTGAAGAGATTAATTCATGTTAATTCTGGTTGATTTGCAACTTATTTGAACGGTAGACACAAGAAACAACCTGAAAACTTCTGGTGAGATTCGAATTCATTCTCTTTCTGCTTCGTGGAAGCTTGGTCTTCCGTAACAGATTCTTTACCATCTAAATAACGAGAGCAATGGTATTGATAACTTCCAGATAACACCTAAGAACTTATCCAATACTCTCAACTCCGATTAGTCGCCGCTGTATTCCTCGTTATTCTTCTTATGCTCTTGAAGCATTAATATCATATTTACTTATTTATTTGTTATACATAAAACTAATGTATATTATCATCAGAATAAGGTATAAACGCATTTGTTCGAATGTTACGGCCTGTAATCACTTTAGATTAATAATGAACCATTTATTTTGATAGTGAAAAAAGAAAGAGGAGAAAAAACACACTTAACATCAATGAATGAAAGAAAAAAAGAAAAGAAAGAGAAAAGTGAGAGGAAGCTATAATGCTATACACCAAATGCTTATCGTCTGCTTCAATGTAATAAGAAGAAAAAAAGAAGAGAAGAAAGGAAGTGAACATAGAAAAGAAACACTGAAGATATGTATTATATAAATATTAGGATTTAAAAAACAAAATATCTGGTGGGGGGTCTGAATTTCTTCCATGAATATAAACTCTAAATTGTATGTAGAAAAGGTAAAACGAAAGAAAAATATGTTTGATGGTTTGTTTATTTGCCAACGCGTTTCGACTTCAATCTTTTTTTTTAATGCAAATGTCTTTTATCAAAATTATTTTAGTATGAGAAATAATTGTGATAGATAAATTTTTATTCACTTAGAAGTCTTCATCAGGGCTTGTAGGTCTTGCTATGTGAAAAAAAAACATATTTTTCTTCCGTTTTACCTTTTCTACATATATTCTGTCAGATTCAACTCATTTCTTCCGACAAACTCTAAATTGTTAATAGCAAAATTTATTTTAATCACGCAAAAATCTTTGTTAAGGCATTTCGAAATGGCAGCAAATCAGAGTGTCCCAGGCTTTAACAGAGGTCTGTCAGCAAATATTTGGTGTCTGAGAAGTACAAACCATGTGAAATTTACAGCAGAATGAGTGATGTGTACGAAGATGCATATTTTAGCAAAAAAAAAAGGTTTATAAGTGAGCTAAACATGGTTTTGTTACGAGGAGCTTGAGCCGAAAACAGTCCATTGAGTGGAAACTCACTGACTCTCAGGTAAAGATAAAGTTCAAGGCATAGTCATCAAAAAAAAGTTCATGATGAGTGTCTTCTGGAACATGAAAGGTCCCATAACTATTGATTTCCTTGAAAAAGGAACAACTGTGAACAGTGCTTCCTATTTCTGACTCCTTATATAAAATTCCCTTTATTTATTGAAGTATCCTCGTATACATATATACATATATATATATATATATATATATATATATATATATATATATATATATATATAAAAAGAAAGAAAGAAAGAAAGCTTATTTTGAAAACTTATCTCCTAAGTTTAAGGTTAAACAGAAAAACTGACTTGTCATTTATCGATGAAATGGAAACATTGGACAAACGAGGATTCAGCGAAAGAACTCTGAAAAAATTGCATTCTTTACTAAACAATTCGAATCTGCATTCAAGGTAACAATGAAATTGAAGAAATAAAAAGGGATCATGGAAGAAACGGACTCTCAAAAAATCGGGTCAAATGACAGCGTATTTTACGTCTGCTTTATTGATGCCTACAAAGTTAATCAGGACGATTTTTTCTTGAAAATCTTGCTTACTTTTTCTCACAGGCTAAAACAATTTTATCTTGAATATCAGAAATTAAGAATTATTAATCACAGTACTTACCTATATTATGTTCTATTTTAAAGACAGTCATTGATGTTCCTAATGTACTTTGTATTATTATTACTTTCATCTATTTATGCCTAACATATATGTCTTTTTCAAAATCTAAATACGGGAGTCGTTCAAAAATTTCTAAGCCTCACCCAGAAAGAAGAGCCATAGCTGAATATTTTTATTATGATGTACCATTATGGACCCTGAGTGTCTTGGTACATATAGTTAGATATATGTGCATGTATATATATATATATATATATAAGTGCATAATTGCAAGTTGACTCAATATATATATATATATATGTGTGTGTGTGTGTGTGTGTGTGTGTGTGTGTGTGTGTGTGTGTGTGTGTGTGTGTGTGTGTCAAAGGCTACTCATATCCGTGTGGAAGTGTGTGTATATGTCTGTGTAAAGTTAGACATATCTGCACGGAACTTTGTACAAGCATACGAAGAGTAAGTGTGTTGTGGGCGTGGATGTGTCATATGTGTGTGAGGATAAATTAGAAATCTTGTTAAAAAATCTTAAAAGCGATAAAATGCGAATCTGGGGAAAATGCATTTTAGATTAAAACTTATTCTTTTATGTTTACCATAAAGTGGCATTGGTGGTACCGAGGGCTAGCAGACACAGGTCGAGCTATTTTATGCATCTGAAATCTATCTGGAAAATAGGGGAGGATTTCGGGCTCCATGTATTTTGAGGAAAAGTCAATTCAGCACATTGTAGGGTATGTTGCGACAAGGACCTGCGTCAGTTATTTAGTGGTGGGATAGACGGAGTTAGACTCAGAAGGTGGAAACAGTTTTGTTTTTTTGTTTTTGTTTTTTTTTTTTTTTTTTTGTGACAATAGAAAGTTAGAATTCAATAGTAGGGCAGAGCAGAATTAGAGAAAGGTACCGGAGTGTCACACCCTTAGCGAGAAAAACAAGTCCCAAATTATATTGTCTCTTCTTTTTCTTTGTCTTTGTGACACCACTGTCTCCTGGGCTCGGGCACTGTGATATGCATCGGCAGAATGCAACAACGTGGGGTATGACATCACGGTGCAGCAAAATATGCAGCGGTACAACAAAAGATGCACAATAAGAGGTACTATTTACCAACCCCTCCGCTCGGGCAGGATATGACACAAGGTCAATTTTTAAGCGGAGTTTAACAGGTTTGAATTCAGAGTTTTCCTTCTCCTAGACTAGTTGCCTCACCAAGGCTGAAGAACCTAGTCCGTCCTACTATTTACCCATAGTTGGAGGGAGAATAAGGGGGTTCATACCTTTCCCAAGGGTATTTGCCCGAAAGTGAACGTAATAGCGCGACTGGAGTACGAACTCGCGTACTACGATTCCGCAGTTCATCGCTTTAACCATTACACCACAAGGACACCCTAGATGCACAATAAGAGGTGAATGGATCCGAGAAGCCCGCTGGTCATTGTGGCATCACACTATTATTTCTTATAAAACTAGAAAAACTAATTCAGATTTTTCAAGTTTTAAAAGAAGTAGAAGATTGTTGCGACCATAATTATTTTCAGCAATATTTTTCTTTCTGAGAGAGGCCTGGAACTTTTTGAATGACCCTCGTATATTATAAAAATGTACCAGTAACTTCAGGTTCTATTTCTAAATTGCCAATATACAATGTACTGCTTATAATTTTTGAGAATATATATATATATATATATATATATATATATATATATATATATATATATATATATATATATATACGCTCCTTCACTTGGGTTGAGCACTCTGGCGAAGGAATTAACGGCAGCCGCTCGCATAGTGCAAAGATCTTCGAAGGAATTGACCACTCTACTATACGATAAGGCAATTCCTTATAATTCCCGAGCTGACGTGGTTCGCTTGCTGGCTGAGTGGTATGGTACTAAGTGTAACGTAAAGTTGGGCGGGTTTCGATCCCAGATCCAAGCGTCCTACGTGTGAAGAGTTTTGATACAACGAAATAGTCTGTCTGTGGATGACAATATATATATATATATATATATATATATATCTGTTAACCAAATTAATAATTAATTTCCTATTCCTCATCAAAACACCTCTCAAAATTGTTCCCCTGTAGCGTTTCACCTCGCAGAAAACGCATGAATCCATCCCTTCTCTCCCCTGCCTCACGGCCAGCAGCTATGAGTAGGGTAAATTGGGCTTTTCAGCTTTGGTTAGGCAACGAGTATAAGAAAAGGAAAACCAGCCTTACTCTACTTAAAAAATGACCTTTTGTTGTATCTAGGATAACATCCTCCTCGCATTAGTACCCGGTGGTCTGAAGTTTTCAACATTGCCTTGTTCCGTTCTTGGAGTGTGGTCTTTTCTTATTGCTGCACCAGCCCCCACTTCGATAAAGAGTCGGGGTTTGGTTTATTACCCGGTACCTGAGACACCCCTGAAGAGTAATGCTCACGGAATTGGAGCTATTTTGGCTCTGCTCTTTCCGGAGACTTGCTTCCTGCCAGCACCCAATATTTAAGTGACCTTGTGTCACATTCCAGCACCTTAGTGAGAGGGTATTTCTGTTGTAATCTAACAAAAGGTTACTGAACGAGAAATAACCAACACAGAGGTTGGAAATGAAATGGAAGTCTTTATAACATTAAACAAATACAATACTCGCCAACATCATGAAGAAGGTACCCACTGCTAGTGGTGACTGCTTAGTCAGCAAAATACCCACCCTCACAATAGAGTCCAACGTATTCATGAGTAATGGGACATAGCCATTACTGTCCACTGGTAGTGTATATAAAACTTTCTTTAACCTCTTAAGACCAATGCTGAGTATATTTGGTTTCAAGAATTGGTAAAAAATTTTGTGACACTGCAGTCAATTGTATTTGACTTCAATGAAAATTTGTTTCATATTCTTTCACATGAAAAGTAAACAGAATATGGTTGTCAGCAGATTATGGAATAACATTTAATACTTGCATACCTGGTAAGGGGTTAACAGAGCTACTTCGCAAAGTATGTTCCCTGTCCTTTTGATTGATTTTAACGACATGTCAACCCGTCTAGGCTATCTTATGTCTGGAGATTTGGGAATTGCATTCATATTTATATTTTTATGTTGTTGCTTCTTAAGGGGTTTGTTTTTTGTTTTTGTTTTAGCTTTTTGTTTTCTTTTTTCCTATCGAATATGGCCCAGTCGGCTGGAGCTACTAAATAAACTTACTGCATTTCTGCAGAGGAGTAAGACTTCCACAACGATTATCCTGGATATGACACAAAACAATCTAATGGTAAGATTCCAGTAATGCTGGAGCTTTGGGGAATGCGGAGTATCCCTTCATCGCCATCACTCCCAGGTCCACTCTTGCCTGGAGTGGTAGCACCTGAAAGGATCCTATCTGTGGGTCAAATATAACTAAACTGTGTACTTATGCTAAACTGAATTGTTTGAAATAGAACTGTTTTCATGCATAAAAATGGATTTAGCATTGAATAACCTACAATGTTTGATATGCCATAAAACCAAACCAAACCAAGCCTATCGAATACGAATAGTTTTTTAAAAGATCTATTTGACCCTTTGGTACCACCATTCCGAAGAAGAGTGGACCTGGGAGTAATAGCAATGAAAGTGTACACCAAACTCCAGAACTAGAGCCTCGGCATCAGACGCAGTTTAAGGTACCTCTTTTGGGGGGGGTCTTATCCCTCAGCAGGGAATACAGTCAGTGTATTCTAAGCCCGCCAACATCGTCCTTTTCGATAGTATCTCATGAAATTACCATGAATATTCTCACTTATAATGAATGCAGGTCTTATGATCTTCAGCGAATTGAAAAAAGATACATATGTTAATTATTAAAGTTTATTTTAAGATGAAACTGAGCAAGAATAGGAAGTTTGATAAGATTTCTGTGAATATTTTTCATTCAAGTTCCTCTCTTTACGAATCAACAACGTCCTCTGCAATCTTCAGCCAAAGTAGTCATTCCACTCAGCCTTCTCTAGATGTTGTTCTCCCGTTAGAAACAGAAGAACGAAAATAAATTTAATTCCTGTTGTTCTATTCAGTACCATAAAAAAAAACTAATTATTCGTAATCATATTAGTTTCATTATGTTTTTGCTTTTGGTTTTCTTTTTTGTTCTTTGCTTTTTTGTGTGTGCATGTTTTTTGTTTTGTTTTATGTAGTCTTTTTGTTTTTGTCTTTTTTTAGTAATTATATGTCTCGATCTTTTATGTAAGTACCGTATGTAAAAACCAGACAATTAAAAAAGTATGTTGTTTCTACCCCTTCTGGGGTTTATCTTCTCTCAACATTAATCACATTTAATTACTTGGTAAATTTAATTGTGTTGCACATTTTATTGTTAATTTCATATCTTTCTCGTTATTTTTATCCAAATAATTGCTCAAACGCAATAGTCTATTTTCAAATAATTACAATGCTTTTTTTTCCTTGTGCCAAAGAGTGACACTTGCAGATTGACAGCTGTCGATCTTATTTGATACATGCATATGCGCTTAGCGTAATGGCATTCGTCGTAGAAAAAGAAAATCGACAATCCAGGTTCAAATACTGATTGATTGTGTTTCACTTCATGCAAATTCTCTAAGAGAAAACATTATGCCACCGTTTCCCACCTCAGCCATGTATGAATAGTAAGGCAGTCTCAGTTGTTTAGCCATGATATGGCAACCTTCGTAGAGCAACCGGTCTAATATAAGGAAATATCTGTATCCAAACCAGCTATAATGCGCAGAAAAACTGACCTTGTTTCGTATCCCACCCGAGACAGAACGGTCAGGGTAAACACACGCACACACACATAGATAGATAGATAGATAGATATTGAATAAGTGAGTGGAGATTTGGTTGGTTGGTTGGTTGGGTTTAGTTTTATGACACATCAACCACTGGAGATTATTAATGCCAAACCCACTTTGATACACTAAACAGTTATACTTCAAGCAATTCAGTTTAGAATAAGTATACTTTCTTGTTTACACTCAGTTCAAGTTCAAAAACAGTTCTATTTCAAACAATTTATTTTAGCGTAAGGGCACAGTTTCATTATCCACAAAGTTCTATTTCAAACAATTCAGTTTAGCAGAAATACACAGTTTAGTTTTATTTGACCCATAGATAGGACCCTATCAGGTACTACCACTCTGGGCTAGAGTGGACCTGGGAGCCATGACAATGAAGGGGTTCTTCGCATTCCATAAAGCTCCAACATTGCTAGAGCCTTACCATCAGATTGTTTAGTGTCATATCCAGGCCACTCGTTGAGGGGGTCTTACCCCTCTGCAGAGAAGCAGTCGGTGTATCCTACAGCCCCAGCCGACTGGGCAAAGTTGAGTAGAGAACAGAAAAAGCTGACATCAAGATCATGGTTAATTTTATACAAATATTGCTTCTATCTTAATTTCAGTTACTTTTATTGGAAAGCTGATTCTATGTACACATCTAAAGACTGTATAATGATGCCATTATATTAACAACCTGTCGGCAAGGCTAGGCGCCTCTGGTGGTGTAATGGTTAGCAAGCTGACTAGCAAACCTACACGAGTGAGTTCGAGTCTCATTGGGTGCCCCTTTAATATGGCCTTGTGCCACATCTAAGTAAAAATGCTTAGTAAATTACAACCTGTCGGCAAGGCTTAGAATATTTTGACTTTCCACACGAAAGGGATGGTTTGAAACTAAACCCCATCTGGTGGTGAGACACCAGTTCTTGAGTAAAAACGAATTCGTTGCTTAGGCCGCACCCCCACATCTGACCCAGAGGGATTGGATCTGTTAGGGTCCCATCATATCTGTTTAAAAATCATTGAAACAATAGAACTCTGTGGAAATTATTTGTATCGAGATTCGTTACTTGAAGTGTTAATCGGTTACAAAGAATTTTTACACTCAGCGTGTTTTTCACACCAATCCTAACTGGTGGTTTTACAAGGAAATCTTAGCAAGAGCATGTTGTCCCTAATGGTCCCGATTCTTCCTCTGATCTCCAGTTCCTCCAGCCCTTTTACCAGGCTTTTAGGGACCATTCCAAAAACACCGACTTCAATTGGTATAACCGTTACCTTCAATTTCCACAAGTTTTTTCAGTTCACTGGCACGATTCCAGTATTTTTTTATCTTTTCCGTTTCTTTTATTTTTACTCTGTAGTCGACTGAAACTGAAAAATACACTGAATTAAAAGTTCTTTTTTCCTTATTAATCGATGTAATGTGACGTCTTTTGGTTGGGATCTAGTTATCGGCTCATATCTCAATAAAAATTTTACTGGTCTCGTTTTCTAGGACATTTTCTGATCTGTGCATACCCCATTTTTCTGAAGGGTCAAGTTTTAACCTTTGGCTCACTTTCTTGTGAATGCCTTTCTCAATTAGTCATGAATAGTCTTATAATACGTTTGTGTCATTTTTCTATATTCGCTCATAATTTAATTAACTGTTTTATTTTTATAAGCACACACTTGTTATTCTATTGACTATTATCACTTTCTTTCTGTGTGATCATAAAAGTAAGTTGGCGGCCGTATTCGAGGGTGACCGCATTTGAGGGCGACCTGAAGGCTCCCTTTTCGATAGCTACTACACCAAGGTATAGGGGAGAACGCTACTCCTTTCCCTGGATTGCTCTACTTTACCCTTAATACGTACCTTATAAGGCTGAGTATTAAGCAAGGAGGCATCAAGTACAATTTTTTGAGTCTTGGGTATTACTCGGCCTGAGATTGAACCCCAGTCTCTCGAACCATTGGTGAATACTCTACCCATTACTACTCTTCTACTTTCTACACATGTGTTGGGTATCACCTACCTTTTCAGCATAATGAGCTGTTCCATCTGCCAGATATGGCAGTAGCGGAGATCAGTCTGGAATAAGCCTACGAGTCAGACCAGAAGAGCCGTTCCTATTGTTGAAGTATATCATTACTCTATCACTAATCCTATATTCTTATTACTAACAGTCTCTCTCTTGTAAATACTCTTTCCTGTAAATATAACTATTTTCCTCACATATCGTGGTTTGTCTTATTATTACTACTACTTGTGTTCACTAACCAGAACACAACAACATGTTTGTGTGTATAGTAACATTAAAAGGACACCGAAACAAGTTCGAAAAGCCGACAGCTTTTAATAAGTAATAAAATTGAAAGAGAAGGATTTTTCGATGGGAATGAAAAGCTTTTTTAAAGTCCGTAATAAACCGAAGACTTTGTCACTAGTACGGTCAGAAGTCAGTCGATAAGAGTATCATTTTTTAAATATTTTATTTTGAGTGCTCCCCCAGGAAAAGCAGTTTTCTTTTCTAGAAAATTTATCAATTCAAGGGAGCAATACCTGCCCACACCCACGATAGTTGATCACAAGAAGAACACAGAGGGCACTTTTTGGAGCTGGCGGTCTGACAGAACGTGATAGGAAGCTTAGCAAGTCTTCGTCTGCCATCCATATCGTGATAGTAGGGTATCAGCACCCAAATCCAAATTCCGAAATGTTACATATGGTGCACCATGATTGGATCAAGAGAAATTGTCATCGATAGAGACGACCGTTCGATTTTATTCACATGTTCATATTTGTTTATTTGTTTTGTATTTTTTTTGTATTTTTTCTTTCTGGAGCTGACCCGTAGCTTGTACAATTTTGACTAAACCTAGTGGCCGATAAATTTCCTTTTAAAACAAACACAGCGTGGGAGGGGCATTGACAAGCCGGCGAGACGGCCCCAGGATGTAAAAGCAGGACCTGATATTTTTTTACATCATCGTGATATTGGGATCGTCTGCAATTTGAAAAATAACTGAATATTCCAATGGTTGTTAGGACAATTGTCTAAAAGAGAATAACAAAGATAAATTAACGGTAATTCTAAAGTTCAAAATCCAGATGAGCGACTCTTGAAAGAAAACTTGTTATCTAGTTCAAGTCGAAAAATCCCGAAACTACAGAATCAAAACCTGGTTTTAAAGTCATTCCGTGTGCATTATTGAGTGATGGGTTATGAATAATTCTGAATTAATTCTAATTCTTTATTTTGTACTTAAAATCGAAATAAGTTTTACAGAATAATCGTTGTCTTCATGAAGAGACCACCTGCAGTCAGAAGGTGATCATTCATCTAAGTACTGAGCAAGGACATCACTGCTTAACTTCCATAATCAGGCAGGAAGCAATGCTTTCAGCCTGATGTGACAATAAATCTAAGTTTTTGTATTATTTTTTTCTAACTGGAAACAAAGTGGCCATGCAACTGACCGGAGCAGGTGCTTTCAGCGTAACTTAAGTCTAAAATTTATTCAGCTTTGTTTAGTCTGACACAAATGAACGATCCGGAAAGAGGTTGATAAACCGCAAAACAAACAAATCAAACAATAACAAAACAAATAAAGCAAATGTTGGTATTGAATAACCCATAAAGGATTGATATGCCGTTAAACAAATAAACAAAGTTATCAATTTAAAGTGATTTTTTTCGGAAATAAATTGTAATAACAATTATTGGAATTATGCAAGGCCCATAAATGTTCTGCTAAGCAAGGAAATACATACGTAGATACTCTTTTATTTTTGCGACCTCAGGTAATCCTACAACAGATTGAAGGAAAGCAAAAATAAAAGAAAAAAGAAATAAAAAGATGGCTGAATCATCATGAGTCAAATGCCTCGGAGATCTCCGGAAATTGCCGGAAATGAAGCCAGGCATTAATTGTTGAAATAATAGTTAATCAGGATTTGGTTATAAGTACGTTATCTGATTTTGACTGTTGATTTTCGTCCAAGATCAATCAACATTTTTAAGAGTGATTATGTTGCTGGAACAAATCTTGATGCTGTCACTGACTGCGTCAAAATAAATTGTCAGGTACGAATGTGATTCCAATAATATGGACACGCGTATAGGTAGATATAAAACTAGTTATCGCCAACGTGTCGTCGAAGTTAGTTTCATGTACATCTCGTTAGAAAGGGTCATCTGGTTCAAGTCTAAAGATCAAAGAGGTTGATAAAACTGGTCAGCGTTTTTGCCACTTAGAAAAAAATGTGTTTTCGACGGTATTGAGTGACCTTATTCTGGACATTGGCATAATGTTTAGAGTGTTCGCTAATGGCCCGGGTATACCTGGGTTCAATCCCAGGTCGAGTCATACCAAAGACTCAAAAATGATATTTGGTGCTACTTTGCTTAACACTCGGCATTATAAAGTTAGGATCAACGGCAAAGTGGAACAATCCACGGAAAGGGGTAGCGCCTTCCCCTACACCTTGGTGTAGTAGCTATCGAAAAGGAAGCCTTTGGGTCACCCCCGACAACAGTCGCCAAATTTACTTTTTTATTCTGGATATGTGCTTTGAATTTTTCAAAAACATCGAGATTTTGTAAAAATGTTAATCAGATACCATTGATAGACACGCAAACGGATATCTTTCCATCCCTTTACACTGCTTTAAAAAAGAACAGCAGGTACTATAAGCAACCTGAGACCTGTAACCCATATCGAAGCTAAGCTTAGCAAATTGCAACATCCTTTTATATTTAACTCAACCTCATTAATAACGTTGTAAAACCAAAGATATATGTTCTTTGTAGATTCTAACATCTAAAAAAAAAAAATTTGATACGTAAAAATATATAGTGGTATAAAACTGAAAACACCGAGGGAAGTCCTCATAACGTAGTGGCTTATATACAGACCTGAGACATTGTATCAAGCGAGTTCGAACTCCAATCACGCTATAAGGTTCACTTTTGGATTTTTACTCTTGGGAAAGATATCAACCCCTTTATTCACCCAGCTATAGTTTAAATCATTTCCGTACTGTTCTTCTACAAGCATGGCTTTGACATTAAATAACCCATGAAAATTGATATGCCATTAAACAAAGAAACAAAACCAAAACTGAAAACAAGCTTTTTTATTGGACTCGAGGTGAAAGAATCGATGTCTGACTGTTGTGGGATGCAGCAGTTATTATATTATAGTATATCAGCAGTTGTGATATTCTGCAACCAAAAATTAAATTGAATATATATATATATATATATATATATATATATATATATATATATATATATATATATATACATATATATATATATATACCAGTAATATACAGTCAGTGTCCGAAGACAATGTGTGTGGATTATTCGCGTATATATATATATATATATATATAAAGGATGTAATTATTTCTGAACAGCTAAATATTCAAATTTTTCGTTGCAGTGTCTCAATACTGTAGAGATTGGTAATACCATATAATATTCTTTTTGACTGAATAATCTTCCACTAGAAATAATAAAATTTTAATATCTTTAATTTTGAAGAAAATTAACATTTTATTTTTAAAAGTTGGATGAAAGTGATATTCAGGAATGAATCAAGAATCTGCATTGACCAAGGCAATGATACTGACAGTTTTGTCTGGTGCTGTTCACATGAAACATAAGATGACTGCTCGAAAAAAAAACAAGTAAATTTCCCAATTCATTCAAATATGAGATTATATTGCATTTAAAGGACAAAGGGAGATTGTAATCATTACCTCAACAATCAATGCATATGCGTACATTGAAATCCTGGATAATTCTCTCATTTTAACAATATAAAATTGGTTGGGTGGTGATTAAGTCGTTTCTCACAATGATATTACATATTGTCATGGAATAAAGGTAATTTAAGGCTTTTCTTTGAAAAAAATAAAATAAAATCAATAACATGGCTAGTGAACAGTCCGGATCTAAATCCAATTGAAAATTTATGGTTAGAATTGAAAGAAATGGTCCATGAAAAGGTTTAATTCACCAAAAATCTTTCAACTGTCATTCGGGAAAGTTTGTATTAAGGCTGTCATAAAAAAACTCGAAGAGAGATAACTGAATATTAATTCTAGTATTTTTGACAAGGAATTACATAATCTTTTTCATCAATATGAAATCAAAGTTTTAAAATGATTTCCTCGGTTAAATCATTTCTATGTCCAGATAAATAAAGAATACCGGAGGATACAGCGGCCGAAACATTGTGTTTCAACTAACAAGATGAGAACAACAGTCTGAAAAATCACTCTCAAAATATTGTACATCAAGCCTCATCTCAAAAATTCAGACAGAGAAAGTATATTTCTCTTGAAATGACTGCGGAAACTGGTTAATATTAAGAAGACTAACGATTGAGTGATTTGTATTCTCATTGCTTATTTCATTTCTTCTCTTGCAGACAAACTAACATCTTGTGCTTTCCTAGTCGCTTTCAAAGACGCCTTCATACATCAATGGACTCATTTCGTTGGCACAAATAATGCTAGATTCATTAGCGTCTTTAAGTAAATTTTATACAGCCTAAGTATTGCACTGAAATTAGTGAATCATTCAAACATGGCAACCAAATGAGACGACATATGTGGCGGTCACTGAAGGAACTAAAAGTAGCACAAAACCTATTAACACTGCAGAGGAGTGTAGTAATATGTTCAATACTGTCATTGTACGACGATGTATCGTCCATTGAAATGGATAATTACACTTAGTTCACCCATTGTATAAAAGATCCGAGTTGAATAGACAAAGCAGTCAATGTGTGTGATTACATCAATGAATCCGATTATGACAACGCATTAAAATGTAAATTAAGATTGGATGGGTGTGTCTCAACGCTGACTGATTAAACAACCAAATTGAACGTTTGTTGAAGATTATTTCTCGACGATTCGGTATAGCCAACACAGTAAAATTAAGAGTAGCCATAACACCGAATTCACCACAATAGAAAAACTGAATGTTTAACGCTATTTGGTATAAAAGGAAGAGGAGCTTTTTCTTTAAACTATTAATTCCTAACGTGCGTAGAGTCACTTGTTGACGAGGGTTAGAATATGTCGACTGCATTCTCTTAAGAGAACCAAAAGAGATGTCCTGGGTATGACACAAACCTGAATCTAGGTGTGAGGTTCCAATTATAGAGCTCTAGAAAGTGTACTTACCTCTTCATTACTATTTCTCCCAATTCCACTTTGAATCGGTGAGGTAGTATCTGTTAGGATTTCATTGATGCACCAAATCGATCTGTTTGTAAATCATCCCTATCGGAGAGGAATCTTTAACACTATATAACTGTGCAAATTATTTGCATTGAGGATTATTATTATTACTTACTTGAAACAAGAGTGTTCTGGGTATGACACTAATATGCATCTGATGGTGAGGCTTAAATTCCAAGGATCTGAGGAATGTTGAGTACCTCTTCAATGTCATTACTCCCATGTCCACGCTGATATGTTATGGGTCAAATTGGTCTGTTTAAAAATTATTTGAAAGGTCCTTATCCAAAAGAAAATTAAGAAACAACTACACAAAAATGTAAATATAAACGTACTATGAACGCGATTCCTTAACTTCTTGCCATGAAATACAGTTTGACATACCGTCATAATCAATCAATCAATCTATCAAGAAGGCATATCGAACAAATAAATTAATACAAATTGAAACCATATAATTACTTGGTATTTATCGATGTTGGCGAGGAATAATTGAAACTATATAACTGTGTGCAAACAAATAATCATTGAATGAAAATTTTTACTTTAAACAATACACACACACACACACACATATATATATATATATATATAACCAATTGGCTATTTATATATATGTGTGTATGTGGGGGGTGCATGAGTATGTTTTCACTGAGGTTTATATGTGGCTGTTTTGCTTGCTTATAGCATTTACAATATTAAACCGATTTAAATCCATGGCCTAAAATGAGATTTTCTGATAGATATATTTTAACGAGCATCCCTATGCCAGTATCAAAAATATAATCTTCTGCTTCTCTTTCTGAGCCCTTCCTTCTGGATTACACGAGCAAGAGTAGATACTTGATTTAAAGCGCAACTTGATTTGCCCTGACATCACATGAACGAGGTCAGTGCCATTGCGTAAAAGCCCCCCTGGCGGATCGCTGTCACATGAATTTTCAAAACGAGTCAACAAAGCGTGGGGAGAGCAAAGGTGAAGACTTTAACGACACTTCACTGGGGGTGATTTGATGACGTTCATGGTGGCTACGAAAACGTGAGTGGAATTCGATGTGTTGGAAATAACATAGAACTCATTCAGGAAACGTGAGGTGATTACTGCGGTACGGTAAAAGTTCGGATAGGGGTGGAGAGGCTTAGTTGATCCTGTTTGTTAATAATGGAAACATTTCAGGTTATGTGCACCTCCTAAACGAGGCTGGAGAATATGAGGGCTGAAGTTCTCATTTATTTCTATCGCTTAACGAGTTGCTGACTTTATTGAACAAAGAAAATATTCTGACGTGAGATTATTACATCAATATAAGATTGTTCTTCAGAAGCGAGCATTTTATCTCAAGTTTGACCATAAATACAGATAGGTTATATATATATATATATATATATATATATATATATATATATATATATAAACCTGTTAAAATTACTCATATTTTTTAGGAATAATATTTATTTCGGCAGATTTTTAAAAAATGCTGAATCAGCATCTTCAGACAAAGAAATAATGAGAAATTTCTAATGAAGATTTAGTTTTGGTTTCTTTGTTTAATGGTATATCAAACTTCGTGGGTTATTTAATGCCAAAGCCATCCTTCTAGAAGAACTGCAATGATGCTATTCAACCCATAGCTGGGAGGATAAGGGGCTTCATACCTTTCCCAAGGGTATTTGTTCGAAAGTGAACGCCATATCGCGACTAGAGTTCAAACTTACTTACTACGATTCCGCAGTCTAGCGCTTTAACCATTACACCACGAGGACACACACACACCCCTAATGAAGATTTAGAAAAACCCACAAAATTCATGTTACCCTATCTCCCTAAACCAAATTTTATTTGCTTTTTTATGTTTTATTTATTTTTTTATTAAGTAAAGACCAGACCATTTGTTTTTCTTGTCTGGTAAACATAAAATGATATTCAATTCCTGTATCAAGATGTATCAATTTTTGACTTCTCTTTCCTTTCCACTTGTTCCAAATAAAGGAGAAAATTTTTAAAAATATAGAATAAAGGAATAAACTGATTTAAGGAGAGAAAATTATCGACAATAAACAACTTACATGGGAAATGATAACCTCTTAAAAAATAAAATTATATTATAAAATATTATATTGTATATTAATGCTATTTTATCAAAAAAAACTAAGAAAATTGACATATTAATTCTTTTCATTATTGTTGATCACATTAGAAGTAAAAATAAAAATTATACCAGCTACTGCCAAGAAATTACCTAAAATTATAAACAAATACGACATAATATCATATATTCCCAAGATCATAATTATATAATACACATTATCATAATATTCACATTATTACTAAACCTCAAATCCTTAAATTTATAAATACAATTATACCAAGTATTATAGATAATACCAAATTATGAATTACCATCACAATTGATATTACTATTACAATTATTACGACTAATCACCAAGTCTATTAATATTAAAAACTAATAACCAACTCATTATTATCATGTATATTAATAACATCAATGCCAACAAAAACAACGACAGATATCAACAACTACCGCTTAATATAGTAATTAACATTTGATAATTAATGTCAATGATAAATCATTCTAATTAATATAAAGAATAATTACTATGTACTACAAAAATATCATTCATAATATGCACTCTATAATCAAAATAAATTATTTTCTTATATCGCTTATTAAATAGATAAATAAAAAAGAACAAATATTTAAGATATAAGTTCTTCTTTCGTCCATAGCAGCACTTCTTCCTCATCTTGGCTGGGGTTGCTCAACCGTGGGTCGCTGAGGGCTGCAAAGCCCTCAGTCTGCAAACTGGTACCTGGTTATATTATTTTCTAATGTCCACCTGCTTCCGCTGTTCTTTCGCTTATTTACACAAGTGCATCTTTTGATTGACGGCTCGGTCGAGAGTCTATATATATATATATATATATATTTACCTGTCAGGAGCAATAAACGATAGTGACAGATGGTGAGCAAAAAATTAGGGAACTCTGTGCAATCATCATAACTAGAAAATAATTATGAAGTATATATATATATATATATAAAATTAACCTAAATCGCGAGTCGAAAATCTTCTACTAAGTTTCACCTTAACGGATCATCAGGAAGCCTAACTTCGAGTCGAAGTTAGGCTTCCTGATGATCCGTTAAGGTGAAACTTTAATAGAAGATTTTCGACTCGCGATTTAGGTTAATTTTATAATTGGCTCCATTGTCTGGTGTTGAGCACTTTAGTAATTGTAGCATTGCAGGATTCGCGGAGGGTGTTTTGGTTTTCTTTTGACCACTGACTACGTATCCCTTGATTTTTTTCAAGGGGTCGGATGAAGTTGGCCTTTTCTTTCTTTTTGACCCAAATTTTTTTTTCTTTTTCCCCTGGGCGGTGATTCGAGATACTTTTTTCTCTTGTTCCTGGCCAGATTTTTTTTTGTTTTTTTTTTTCTGGTACCGTGAATACTGGTAGATATTAGATTAGTAAATATATATATATATATATATATATATATATATATATATATATATATATATATATATATATATATTGAGTATTTTGGCAACAAGTCATTGTTCAAACATGATTTTCATGTTTAGACGTTCAAGTCTTCTTGTTTTCTTTCGTATGTCGGGATCCAAATGATTAAGAAAGTGCCCCATAATTACCCAAGCGCTTTCAACCATGTCTCTGCTCGTCCACAGGGGAACTATTGTTTGGTTTTGTAAGTTAGTTTTTTGTTTGTTTGGGTTTTTTTTTATTTTGTCTTTTGTTGTTTTTTAGGAGGTTGAGTTTTATTTATTTGGAAGTTTGTTGTATATATATATATATATATATATATATATATATATATATATATATATATATATATGGCAAAAATTGAAAAACAAAATAATCCAAAATTGATGAATTTATTAGAAAGGATAATTGACGTTAAAAACGTTTCGGTTTAAATGAACCTGCATCAGGACTTTGAGAAGGTGAAACAAGTTTTGCTAGAACAACGATGGATGTTTACTAAAATACAATATCAGGGGAAAAGAAAAATATATACAAAAAAGGTCAAATAACCGTTTCATCATTCAATCAAGGGTTTTTTTCTAAAAACTAACACGTGATTGCCATAAGCGATGATGATTAAATAATATTTAAATATATGGAACTTCTAAGAGATACAAAGGATTAAAAAGAAGAAGAAAAAAGAAAAGAAAAGACAAGAAATAAACAAGAAGAAAACGATAAGAAAGATAAGAAAAGTAAAAAAAGAAAGAGAGAGAAGGAAAAAGAGAAAAGAGGAGAGGGAAAAAGAAAAGAAAAGAAAATCGACAAACATACCATATTTAAATAAACAAATTGTATTAAATCGTATAAACGTTTACTGTAAATTGTTGTATCTATTAGTGAAATAGTAACATATACTGTGACAGAAGAAAAGATGCTTAGTGAACGTTTTAAATAAATAATGTAACTATCAAATATATATCAAGGAAAGGGAGAAGAGATTGAGAAATAAACAAGACGTAAGATTATATTTATAAACAAAATGATCATGATGAATATGTAAGAGGATAGAATTAAGAGTACATTTAGTTCCTGAGGCTTAAAGAAGTATAAAATATGCATGAGAAGATAATTAATCAAAGTTTGAATGTATTGTACCTATTCAAGACTAGTTTACCTAAGAAAGGGTATAGAATGAAAAAAACCGGATCGTGTATTATTTTTGAAGCCGGTAGAATTTTGCTCTCCATTAATAATAATTGAAAAATCCGGGTCCTGTATTAACACTGCACATAGGAAATATTTTATGTTTGTGCATCAAGTTCTTCATCTACTCTTGTTGGCATCTGTGGAGCCAAGATATTTTGATTTGTTTCTTTGGCTTAATGCTTGGTCCTCTATTTGTTTGCCCAGTCGAGTGGGGCTGTAGAATACATCAGCTGCTTCTCTGTAGAGGAATAAGACCCCCCTCCAACGAGTGTCCTGATTATAACACTAAACAATCGGATGGTGAGGTTCCTGTGATGCAGGAGTTTTGGGGAATGCAGAGTACCCCTTTATTGCCATCACTCCCAAGTCCACTCTGGCAAGGATTGTACTTGATATCAGGATTGTACTTGATAGGGCCCTATCTATGGGTCGAATAGAACTAAACTGCGTACTTATACTAAACTGAATTGCTTGAAATAGAACTGTTTTGACATGTAAATAGTGTACTTATGCTAATCTATATTGTTTTAAATAGAACTATTTTTGACATTGAAACTAAATTGAATTGTTTAAAATAGAACTGTTTGACTAAACTGAATAGTTTGAAATAGAAATGTTTTTACAATTAAACTGTTTACTTATGCTAAACGGAATTATTTGAAATAGAACTGTTTATTTGTATAAAGATGGATTCGACATTAAATGAACTACAAAGGTTGAAATGCCATAAATCCAACCAACCAATTTCTGTTTGTACGTCTTGTTCAATGTCATGAGATCCCAGAGGTTGGTACATAACCTCGTTTTTTTTAGGTTAATTTTCAGCCCAATTACCTTTGCAGATTTCGAGAAGTGGGTGATCATTTTCTATGCATCGTGATGATTGTGTGCTGCTAAAATAGTGTCGTCTGCAAACATGAGCTTGCAAAACAAAATATTTTAGGTCTTTCTTGCTGATGTAAATTGAATGGCATGGAACAGTTTTCCTCCCGATCTATTCTGCAATATTAAAATTCCATAACTAAAACTATAAATATGTAGCAATCCCAAAATAAGTGTCCCTTTTTGCATAAATTTATGCAACTTCAATTCTGATTATAAAGATTCTGCATTCTTTTTTCAATGTTATAGTAAAATTTGGCCGTAAATTATACCGAATTTTATCTGTTTTCTTTTGAGTGAATAATGTTCCACTAGATATAAAATAAAGTTCTCTTGTCTTTAGTTTTGTACACATGCTATAGTTTTCGTGGAAATAAATAGGAAGCTTTACTTTCTGGTTTCCTCCACGTATCAAAGCTACCAAGTAAAAAAATATCTCATATTTCAAATAACAACAATGCGAAACTGCGATCAGTTACATATTAAGTAATTCATCATTGCCACTCTAGCATACTTCGCTTGTCTCTCCATTCTTTATGTATTTTTCAGTTCTACTTTTAGCATTTACAGTCCTTTATCATCGTGCCTCATACTTTCACTTGATTTATCACTGTCAACTAATAGTCCTCATAAAGAAGCCAGCCATTTTTGTGTAATGGCTTCCTTTGAAAAGTTCTTATGGGCTTCTGCTCTGATTGAATCGTATTCTAGCGTTTATCTGACCTGCATATGAATTATGTCTAACACTCTACATATGTGCAACATTCTTTTTCCTTCATTTTTTTTTCTTTTCTTTTTTTTTTTTTGCAGTCATGAGCGCAAGATCTAAAACTGTAAGATCAATTGCCAAATTCAAAACTGCACAGAGGACTTTTATAGTTTAGATTATTGGCACATGTCCTTATAAACCTGGAAATGTCTTTGCTTTTTTAGTATATACAAATAATATATCCTGCAATATTTAGTTATATATACAACGGCCGACAGAATGATCTCTCATGTTTGGAACTTAAATTTAAAAAATGCCATATATTAAAATTTAATTTTGCTATAAGAAAGAACAAAATCGACCATTTTTTATAATTTTCATCACATTGATTTAAAAATTATTTTGTTTGAATGTTTGTCATCTTGAAGCCTCACCCAAAAGTTCTTCAGCGCTCACGCCTAATCATTACCTCTGATATTGCTGCGATTTTATAACTAATAAAGTTTTCAGTTGGTCAGTTATTTGCAGTCAATATATAAAGATTGAATTTTCAGATCTACACAGATGAAGTAATTACTTTTGTACCTCCAAATGATGAGAGTGATATAAACGACAAACAAGGAATCTTTTATTTCTAAAATATAATTTAAACCTTGATGGTATCCTATGTATGATACTAAAGTGCATCTGGTGATGATGCTTCAAAGCTGAAATTCTGGGAAATTATAGAGTTACGTTATAATCAGGTCATTGTTGATATAATAAATATTAAAACTTGAATGCCAATTCGGACTTTTTTTTATGAATTCCGGTTGTGGTCCCGTCTATCGGTCAAACACGTGTGTTTGCAAATTATTAGTATTTGATTGGAATAATTGATACTATATAACTATGTAAAATATTTGTATTTGGAATACTTACTTGAAGGTATAATTTATTTAGTATTATTATTATTAGTTACTTGAAACCATATTTGTAAAGTAAAGTTGGCGACCTTAGTCGAGGATGACTCGAAGGCTCCTTTTCAAGAGCTACTACACCGAGGTGTAGGGGAGGGTGCTACTCCTTTCCCAGGACTGATCCATTTTACCCTTAATCCTTGCCTTCTAATGCTGATTGCTACGCAAGGCAACATCAAGTACCATTTTTGGTGTCTTTGGTATGACTCGACCTGGGATTGAACTCCTGTCTCCCGAACCATTGGCAAACACTCTACTCATTAGGCCAATGATCCAGTTGAAACCATATAACTGCTTGCAAATTATTGGTATTAGATAGGAATACATGATATTGTATAAGTGTGTGTAATAAATATAGACAAATAAAATGTTCAATGTTAAAAAAGAATGCAACAGCACATTGAAAATAGTTATGATTACAATCAAACATTTACAGATTAATCAAGTTTTGGCATTGAATTACCCATTAGGAGTTGATATTCATTTAAAAAAAAATAATAAACCAAATCAATAAACCTACTTGATGACCGAGGTCGTAAAATTCGAAGTAGTTGGAGTAGTGATATTTTCCATTTATAATTTCAATGTTGGTTTAACATTATCAGGAACTGATTTCTTTTCTCCTGTTTACTGTCGGGGTTTGTTCTTGAAATGAAGAATTGGTTTTTAAATAAACGGTGGTTATAATATTTCAAGTAATATATATATATATATATATATATATATATATATATATATATATATATATATATATATATAAACTGATTATGTTAAACAGGTAAACTATCTGAAGCTAAAAGAAGAGTTTACTCATTAAACACTTCATGAAAATATATTTCCTAAAAATAATTCCTCTTTTAGAGCCTTGATTTTATTCAATGTTGGATTCATAACTATTAAGGTATATGAAAATATGTTTTTCAGATTTAAACTAGACAAAATCTTAAGTGTTTGTTGCTAATATTTAACATACTGCCATTTCATTCTATAATCTTTAACTGCATTAATATGATTTCGAACTTTGATAAGCAATATGTTTCTCTTTTAGTTCTCAGATTATATTTTGCAACTAAGTATTGCTTTAATTCTAATTACGTAAAATTTAATCTTCCTAAAAAAGGAAGTGTGCATTCACAAATTTAGATATCTTTAACACTGTTAGAATTCAGTGTTAATACCATGCTCGTTGACATGCGACTGTTTCAGTGAGCTAAATACTTTTCAACAATTAAAACTCTGAAGAAAAAGTTAAGGTTCATCAACAGGTGTATTAATCAACTGGAAATGGTAAAAACTGAAAAAGAAGAAAATACAGTTTTTAAAAAAATCGTATGTGAAACAGTTTACGATAATGTTATCGGGGGCTGTAAGACTAATATTAGCTGAAGGGATGGTGGGCTACATAACACAAAGTAAACACTTATTTGATAAAAAGAGGTTATTCAAACAAAAACAACGCTAGGAAGTGAAGAATAAAATTACTTTCTTGTAAGAACCGAGTCAACGAAGCGAAGACAAATTAGGCCACAACCAAAAAAGACATCGACACGCGACTAACAAAGGCATGGACAACTATCGATTGACTATCGGTCATATGGAAGTCAGACCTGACCGATAAAATAAAACGTAGTTTCTTCCAAGCAGCGATCGTGTCGATACTGCTGTATGGATGCACTACATGGACGCTATTCTAAACTAATGGAGGAAAATATACTCATGATAAACTGTATAAAGCTAAAAATTTGACCATGTCTGTTCTCAGAAATCACGGACTGGATTGGTGATTGACTTCATGGCAAGCCATTGGTGGTTAAAGTATCTCTGGTGCCAAATTGTTCTTTAAAAATCTCCAGCGTTTTCGTTCTATTTCAAGAGCTCTTCGGTAAAAGACAGATAGCACAGAACATGGAGTACTTAATCAATATCAGATTCTTTTGCTATCTTTGATAGCAAAAGAATACCAGACAATTGAATAATGGTTGGTGTAACAGAAAGAGAGAAAAAAATTGAGCAGAGAAAAAGAAATAGTCGATTCGCACAAGTTATCTTTTTATGTTTGTATTTTTTCTTTCTTTTTTGTGTATTGTTGCGGTATTTCCTCCAACCTTCATTTCCTCTTACCCGTGACTGTGTGTGTCTAATCGACCTATATATATATATATATATATATAATGTGTGTGCTTGTGTGTGTGTATGTGTGTATGAGTATCAGATTGATCTCCAAACAAATTTTTTTAATTCTCCACACACACACACACATATATATATATATATATAATATGTGTGTGCTTGTATGTGTGTTTATGTGTATGTGTGTGTATTAGATTATTCTTCCCCCAACAAAAGTTTTTTTTGCTTCTCCATATATATATATATATATATATATATATATATATATATAATGTGTGTGTGCTTGTGTGTGTATTAGATTAATCCCCAAACAAATTTTTTACTTTATATATATATATATATATATATATATATATATATATATATATTGTCATCAATAGGTGTGGCTTCTATAGATGAGAATAAAAACAGCCATCGAAAGATAACCATGACCCACACTCAAAACACATACATGAACCGCATCGCTCTTCGCGCGGGTAAAAAAAAGGGGGGCGCGTCCTGCTGAGGTTGGAGCCCTGACCTCAGTGTTCGAAAAATCAACTACATAGCTCAAACAACAAAAACTACTAAAATGCAAACAAACTATACAAATAGCGACATTTTATCCGTGCTGGCGGCACGACAGGATGATGATATATATATATATATAATGTGTGTGTGTGTGTGTGTGTGTGTGTGTGTGTGTGTGTGTGTGTGTGTGTGTGTGTGTGTTAGATTGATCTCAAACAATTTTCCCAAAATGCTAAACGACATTGTACACTTGGATGCTGGGTTAGGTTCTGTTTCTGATCATATTATCGTCTTCATGATCATGTCGCGCTGCTAGAACAGATCTCCCTGACCCATTCTCGCCACCCGTCACTATTGTCCATCACTCCCGGGATGTCTTCCAGGCTACATACTGTATCGGCACAGAGCTGTTGTATATAGGTTCTTGCTGGTCGTCCTACCTTTGTTCGTCCACGTGAAAGAGGTCCAAAGGAGTGCATCGCTTATGAGTACGTATTAACTGCAACAATATTAAAACTGGTGACTCCTTCCAACTCGCTTCTTACCAATTCAGACATTGACAGTCGTGGAAATTCTAGTGCCTAAATAAAATACTATTTTTCTTTTACGTTTTCGTTTATATTTCTCTTCTTTAATTCAAAGTATTTAATAATAAAATAAAAACAGATACCATTTTCTGTTTCTACGCATTGCCAGTTAAACGAATCTTCCGTTATAAATTTGCTTTATGTAAATCTGTCTGTGTGTTCCCACGTTCTATCATCAGGAAAAAAACAGTCTACATTTGAAATGCATAATCTGTATGAATAAATGCAAATTTCTGTGCTTGTGTCAGTACATATGCTAACATCAAAACGGCCTACGTCAAGTTAAATCATAAATACGCATGATCACCGTGCAGCATGTATTATATGTACTAACAAAAGCCGTTTATCAGAATCATAATATATATAACTTGTATATAAATTTTAAAAGGCAAGTTTTAATAGATAATTGTCATTTGTTATTGATTGGTTGTTTTTTTGTTTTCTTTTCTCACACATAGATAGATAGATAGATAGATTATAAAACCTAATTTTGCAATCGATCGTAAAGTTTGAAGTGAACTGCTTAAGAATTAGTAAGATGTGTTTACACATTTACCCACGCCTTTTGAATCATTTCCACGAACAGACTTTTGCAAGTTACAAGAAAGGATGCCAAGAATTTACTCTGCTGTAATGAATACTCGTGATGGAATATAAATTTGCATTAATTAAAATTATAATTATTTCATATTTATTTTGATTTAAATTATTGCACAATTATTGCACAACTGCACGGAAACACAGAAAAAGAATTTTATTTTTCAAAAATATGAAACTTTATTGATTTTTCTTAGCAAAAAAAAATTAACGTAGTTCCAAATTTTTTCCAGATCTTAGCGCTTCCAGTCTTGCATCGTGGAGGTCCATCCGCAGCTTATCAAGTAAGTGTATGCAGTGGCTACCCCATTATACCCAATAGTTATTAGGACTCTATTACAGAAATTTCCAGAGATTTTTATGTAGGTGTTTCTTCAGGTATCTGTAGTACATGACCTAACATGAACCATCATAGTTGCTCCAATTTTGTTAATAGTGGAATTGTTTTGCACATCTTATAACGAACCTTGTTGGAGATTATGCTGTTTGGTCATCGATGCCCAGTGACAGTTCTCAGATGTTTCTGGTGACAGGTATCAAGCTTATCCATAGTTGCCTCGGGAAATTCCCAGCTGCTGCTATTGTACATCATTAAAGATATGTTGCATCATATTTCCCACAGCGTACCGCTATGTCAGAGAAGCTGCAGAGCACTGATCTTTATCTTTCTCCAGTTTTCATCTCCCCAAGGGGATGTCTTCTTTTCACCTAGTTTATGTATGTCCTAGAAATATACATCAGTGAATTATGTTTTATCCTTGTTCATTAATATATAATATATATATATATAATATATATAATAATATATATATTCAAGTGTGTGTGTGTGTGTGTGTGTGTGAACAAGTCATTTTAGATACGATGGACAATAAGCGTCTCTTTAATTTTCATTCAAATTGTTCTTGTTTCCTTATAAGGAAATGTTTATAAGGACTAAGTGATTGTAAGAATTCTCCATCGTCTTTTCCTCCAGGTCCAAGTATTTTCGACAATTCGCAAGTCATTGACAAGGTAGGTACTACATTGTTACAATATACATTGCCTTTTGTACTTATTGCAGCTGCTCCAAAGAAAGAGGGAAAAATTTTTATTCGAACAAAATTATAAAAACAACGATTTTAATTCTTCTATTTTTATTGAAACTGACAATTTAATTCCTCCAGCTCTTCCATTATTATCGATTGCTCAGTAGTAAAGTTGCTAACAAGTCTACTAGTGAAACCTTTGTCTAAGGTTCGAATCTAGGTAGTGCTACGTGTCAAATGATGCAAAAGTTTGTTACAGAGATTTTTATAGAAATTGTCAGAAGGATTTTATAACCCTTTTTTGCGTGTAACCTGATAAAAATACACTTGTAAAATGATTCCATCGTTTGTCTATTTGTTCTTTTGTTCCTGTTGGGTTTTTTTAATTGCGAAAAAGTCTTCTAAACTACATCCAGTGGTGAAGCTCCAGTTCTGGGGATGTGAGAAAAGTGGGTTGATTCCTTTAGGATTATCCCAAGATCTGCTCAGGGGGTGTTGTGAAGAGTTTAGAGTCCATTCTTCGCGGCCATTACTCACACATCTGCTCTGGGGGCTGTGAGAAGTATGGTGTCACTCTTTCATTGCCATTACTCACACATCTGCTGGGGGCTGTGAAGAGTGTGGTGTCCCTCCTTCATTGCCATTACTCACAGATCTGCTCTAGGGGATGTGAAGAGTATAGTGTCACTCATTCGTTGCTATTACTCACAGATCCACTGTAGAGGACTATGAGAAATGTGGTGTCACTCCTTTGTTGCCATTACTCAGAGATGTTCTATAACCTTTCGTGGTAGTACCCGTTAGGCTTCCGTCAATCGGACAAATAGAATTTTTTTACTTATTAGTATTAAAAAGGAATATGTGAAACCATACTATTGTGTGCAAATAAACTATTATTATTAAATATCATTATTAATATCAGATATGAATACTTGAAACTATATAACTATATTATTTGTTTTAAGAAAATTTACTTGAAGCTAGATTTGTTTACAAAAGTTTATTTATAATTTGTTACTTGAAATGAAAGGATATAAATTATCAGTTGCCTTGTCGGCAGGGCTCATAATATTCTGACTGCATCCTTGGCGATGGTGTAATTGCCTCTAAAAAAAATTTTAAAAGATATCTTGGGTATAACACTAAACTGTATCCAGAGGTACTATTTACCAACCCCTCCGCTCGGGCAGGATATGACACAAGGTCAATTTTTAAGCGGAGTTTTAACAGGTTTTAATTCAGAGTTTTCCTTCTCCTAGACTAGTTGCCTCACCAAGGCTGAAGAACCTAGTCCGTCCTACTATTTACCCATAGCTGGAGGGAGAATAAGGGGGTTCATACCTTTCCCAAGGGTATTTGCCCGAAAGTGAACGTAATAGCGCGACTGGAGTACGAACTCGCGTACTACGATTCCGCAGTTCATCGCTTTAACCATTACACCACGAGGACAGAGGTGAGTCTTTAGTTCTGGTGTTCTTGTGATTTTGGAGTTACGCTTTCGTTGCTGTTATTATCGAGTCTACTCTGACCCGGAGGGACAGTACCTGTTTGGATCCCATCAATGAGTCAAAAATATCTGTTTGAAATTATTTTGTATTAGGAATAGATAGTCACTTGAAGCTATAATTGTGTCCTATTAGTTTCTTGAAACTATATAATTGCCTGGAAAATTATGGTTGTTGGATGGGAATATACTTTAAAATATACTACTGTGTGCAGATAAATGATTATTCAATAGAAATAGTTCCTTTAAACTATATAACTGCGTATAAATTATTAGCATTAGATTTGAATACTTCATAAATTATAATTTTGTAAAATAAGTGATTAGTATGTTTATTTTTAAAGTTAAAAAATCATTTTTTGAATTGAATTACCAGAAAATCCAGCGAACACCTACGCACGACATACGGAAACACTGGAAAGTTATTTCGACCTTGTTAGGTCTCATCAGCAGTGTATACAGTGATCTCCACCACTGGAGATCGAACCAGCGACCACAGATTGCAGAGCCGAAATTTTACAATTGAGCCAACAGTTCATTTTGCACACAAGTGACGCCAAATCAACTAGTCATAGTAATTGCGCGGCCAATTAACCTTAATGTGTCTTGTAAGTTACATCCGTACTCTTTACAGAGGACACGGTCACCTCCTGGGCCACGTCTTCCCAAGAGGATTAGAAATACGAAAACGCGTAATTATTATGACCTCAAGGGCAAGGATATAGATGTTTATTTTTCTTATTTAAGTATAGGAATTATATTGTGAATTGTGACCAAAAACAGAAAAGCATAAAGATACCAAGATCAATGGAAGAGGAACCTTTTAGGAATCTGAAGATTTGCAATTTATACAACTTTGTATCCTAAATTAAAAACAGTAATATGTGATTTTATCTCTTACCGTGGCAAATGGTCCAAAGAATGCAATACTAAAAAGAAGGGAAAATTTATAGAAATAAAAGCCAAATGCTCATTGTATATGGCTAAAAATTCTCTACAACGATAAAACAATGAAAGAAAAATTGTAGTCAGGAGATTGTAGTGCCTTCACAGTTCAAAAATTGATGGACTCATCGCTGTTTTGCGATGGGGAAGGAATTGATGTTGTTTTTTTAATTTTGATTTGCAAAATGTTTTCTGGACCACGTTTGGTCTGTAAGTTGAACATTTTGCATCTTGGAAGGCGACCAAAAACATCCTCTGAATAATTGAAAAAGGTTCTTTTTCTGTAGATGCTGCTGAGTTTTTTCCTTGAAATTATCTTCGGAAGAAAGTTGAATTCTTCTGTTGCAATCAAAAGGTGCTTCTTCTAGAAATATCTTTTGTATAATGTTGTGGAAAGCGTTTTGAACAGTGGATATAAAACGTTAAGAGAATTTCGCCAGGTTACTTGACTAGTTAAGAAGAGTCGGATCTCAAAAAATCGAGATCTGTTAATGAAGTGTCAAATTAAATCTCTCTCTCTCTCTCTCTCTCTCTCTCTCTCTCTCTCTCTCTCTCTCTCTCTCTCTCTCTCTCTCTCGTAGAATTTCATTTGCGATACTTATTTATGGACAAAGATAGGATCAAGAAACATTCCAATTCAGTTTGACTTTTTTTCCTTATTTATTTATTTATTTATTTTTTCAATTAATGAGGTACGTGCAAATTTTTTACTGAATTAGGTACATGCGAGACTTTTCAACCAATTAAGTACATGAGAGATTTTCCAACCCATCAGGTACATGTGAGATTTTCCAACCCATCAGGTACATGAGAGATTTTCCAACCCATCAGGTACATGTGAGATTTTTCAATTAATTAAGTATAGAAGAGAATGTTCAATAAATTAGGTACATGCCAGATTTTTCAGTCAACGAGATAAAATTAGTCTTTTCTGCTGACCATTCAATTTTGCGCCTTTTCTTATCCTTATTTTGTTCAAAGTTTTGACTAAAGAAAAATTATCAACAAAATTATAAAAAAAAAAAAACAACGACTTTTAATTCATCAATTTTTACTGAAACTGACAATTTAATCCCTCTTTCTGTTCCATAATTACCGGTTGCTCTATGATAAGGTTGCTAGTAAGTTTACTCATAAATCTTTTTGCCAGGTTTCGAATCTAAAATCCTTATTTTGAGTACAAATTTTTAGTACCCATCTTCTCACCAGGGAGAATAAAGGAAGCTTCTATTCATCTTTTATTCATGACCTTAAAATTTTCAAAATATTCTGTCTCATATTAATTGATGAAATTTTATTTCAATTTCTTCAAACATATTACATAGCTTAAATGGTGCTGAAATGCCGTAAGAAAAAATCTGTATGCTATCTTTTTGTCTACATCTCAGAAACTAGAACATTCACTATTTTAAAATTTTACAAAATAACGCTTTCTATTTGTGGTTGATTGGATGTCAAAAACTAACTGCTAATCAATCAATTTAAAAGTAATGAGAAATAAAAAAAAATATTTAGAAAACTTTCGGTGAGCTAATTTTTTTAAGCGAAGCAAGTTAAAACTACGAACATACATTACTCAGAAAATTCGGGTAAAATTGGCCTTCTTTTCCCACACACTTTCATTTGGTTTGGTTTGGTTTGGTTTGGTTTTATGGCATATTAACCATTGTTGGTTATTTAAGTAAACCTGCATTGAAAATGGTTGAAGGAAAGTCCGACATTGACAAATATATAGAGAAAAATGATCCAAGGGAAATAACTATATATCAAGCGGAATGACGAAAATGAAGAGTGGCTTCCCTTGTGTGTGTGTGTGTGTGTGTGTGTGTGTGTGTGTGTAGCAGATCTTCATTTATGTTTGATTGAATAATAAAGACACATTTTGTCAATATAATTTTTTTAGGATCTTTTCAAGTTTCCTGACAAGTGTTTTAGTTTTAAGTTGGAGTTGGTAGATGAATTTACCGGAATTGTCCCGAGCGCTTTCGAACCTATCATAGGCTCTGTGCGTATATATATATATATATATATATATATATATATATATATATATATATATATATATATATATATATATATAAGTAAAGTTGGCGACTTTAATCAAGGATGACCCAAAGGCTCCCTTTTCAATAGCTACAATACCGATGTGTAAGGGAGAGCGCTACTCCATTCCCTGGATTGCTCCACTTTATCCTTGATCCGTACCTTATAATGCTGAGTGTTAAGCAAGGTGACATCAAGTAGCATTTTTTGAGTCTTTGGTATGACTAGACCAGGGATTGAATCCCGGTCTCCCAGACCATTGGTGAACACTCTACTCGTTAGGCCAATGGCCCGTAATTTCTTAAATCAAGTAGTGTCAATTTATCACTGTTATTAATTTTGACAAGTTTTTCATTCATTTTGTTTTTATTACTTTCAGTGAGATCCTTTTAAATTCTCTGATTGTTTAAGAAGCAAAATGTATAAAACTTTACAAAGTAAAATTTTGAAGGGTGCAAAATATATTTTAGGAAAGGTACAGTCGAGGAAATTGGTTGAAAATGGTTGGTTGAAAATGGCAAGAATTCACCTCTTTTTCCTACTAAAGGGAAAATAGTATGAAAGATAAGGCTCTTTAGCTTTTATAAGGTAACCGCAATAGAAGGAAAACTCTGAATTCAAAACCAACTGTACTCTACTTAAAACTTGACATTGTGTCGTATCCTGCGCATATCGGAGGGGCTGGGTACAGGCATATAGTTTTTTTTCTTTTTATGGTTTTGCGAGTCTAGAAAGTAATTATGCTTTAATTCTCCCTATAAATAAAAAAATTCACAAAGCAATATCCTTTTTTTATATTATTTTCATGTCTTGAGTAAAAATGTTTCTTATTTATCTTGAATTTATTTTGTGGGAGGATCATTGAATAAATGAGGTGAATTTTGCCTTAAAAATTGGAAATAGGGAGCACTGGTTATTGTTGCCCGAAAAGAAAATCAATATTCATGGGTCATTTTATGTCCCAGAAGAATGTCAGTATGACCTTCTTTACAAAACCACTGTCATGATTTCTTTTTACCTGAAAGTCAGAGGGTTTCCCCCTCATCAACTGTCTTTTCGAAGCCGGTTTGTAGTAGCCAACCCATATTTAGCCCATGTGTAATTATTTTTACTGAAAACATACTTTTTTCTATATAACATCACACATTCTTCTGTAAATTTCACATGGTTTTCACTACTCAGCCACCATAAATTTGCTGACAGACTCTGTTCAAGCTTGGAGCATTGATTTATTGCCATTTTGAATAGCCACAAAACAAATATTAAAATAATCTTTGACTTAAACCCAATTCCAAACAATGCAGAGTTTATATTTATAACAAAATTCTAAAGAAAAAATTTATTTTATTTTTTTCAAAAACCCCTTTATTTATTGAATCATCCTTATATTCTCCATATATTGTTGGATGAATAGTTGGATGATTTTACGACATGGAAACGCTTAGTAGGTTATCTAATACCGAAGTCAGATTTTTATTAATTTGTTTATTTTATTTGTTGAAAACAATTATGTTTTCACGTAATTATTCTTATTTAAAATAATCATGTGTTTGCATTCCTTTCTAATACAAACCATTTTTAAAATTTACCTGAAAAAGAGTGAAGACTCTAAACATTCTAAGGGAATAATTTAGTAATATTGTAAATGTTAGATGTTTTTTTAAGCTATTAAGTATTTATTATTATCAAAACATTGGGAATCCAAGTTCTGCATTTGGCGAAGTTACCTAGAGTGGTTATCAAGGTACGTAGCCATTTAATGAAGAGACAATGCACAACTATCTCGGGTAAACGTCACTTCTATTGTAACAGGATTATCTTTGTGGAAAGAAACTCAAAAACGGAAAGCAACGAATCTTTTTACAAGATTGGTTGGTTGGTTAGTTTTATGGCATATCAATGTCTTGAAGATATTTAATGCTGAGCTCAGTTTTCTTTTCGCTGTCCAAGCTACGATATGGCCACAACAAAACAATGTTAGTTTGCAAGCAATTATAGTTTTAAGTAATTATTCTGTATACAAAAAATTATTTCTATCATCATTATACTCGTCGCGAATTTTTCATACCTGTTGTAACTGGTGCTTTTTTTAATGAAGCCTGAGAGACGGCAAGTCTCTGAATATCGTAGCTGATTGTAGTAGTGCCTTGAGGGTCTCGAGTCTTCCTCTGATCTCCAGTTTCCCCGTTCTATTTTCCAAATTTTTGTGAACTGTTCCAAGGGCTCAACCAACGATTGGTATCATTCTTACTTTCATATTTCACAGTTTTTTATCTCTCCGGTAAGGTCCAGATATTTCTCCAGTTTTTGCTTTCTTTTCTTTTCTATTGAAACGGCAAAATCATAAAAATAACAAGTTCTTCTATTCTTGTAAATCAACATTTGGTCCGATCTTCTCTCCAGGATTTGGTGATCCGTTTGTATTTTAAAGTCCCAGAGAATCTTACGCACCTCGTTTTCCATTAGAGATTCTGGTCAGCATGGCCAAACTTTAGTGTTTTGCACCGTTCCCAGTGGTTCACCTTTCCTATCCAGTCATACCTATTCTTGCATTCCTTTTGTGGCAGTTTTCTGAATTCTTTTATTACTTGATTAACTATTTCATCTCTCTAATCACATAACCTACACTTATTATTCTTTTGCGTATTATCAATTTTTGCTTTGATATAATTAGTTCTTAAGACATTATATTGTGCTGATATAAAAAGAGATTCAGTTTCTCTCTTTAAGTATTTTCTTTTTTAGTTATGTCTGAGTCATCTCATGAGAAATTGCCTTAGTTTGTCACTGGAAGTTACCATACATTTCTTTTACTACGCATTTTTGTTTTCTAAATTTTTGATTATTCTTTTCGGGTTTATCCTTCAGTTGATTTTATTGATATTACTGTTGCTGGCTACTGTAATCAGTCTCTCTTTGCTCTTTTTTGTATATTCTTCGAGTCCCTGTATAGTTACATCTACGCAGTCAATAATGCTAGTAATTGATGACGATACACAAGGCCTTACACCAGATGGTCGAAAATAAGGAAGAGGACTCGTTCTTCTTCCTTATTTTCTTGATAATACAGTCTGTTTATATCATCCATCGAGTGTCAGACCTTGTTCATCATCATCAATTTCCTTGTTGCGTGGTCCATCTCTCTGAGTTCCTACTTTGTCCATTTTAGGAAGTGTTCAGAGTATCGTGGAAGAAAGACTGCACTGGTATTTATTCATTTGATTAGATTTCTGCCGTTGAGTTTGTCTTCGAGAAATTTTCATGTTCTTAGATGCTCCTTTTTGTTTTTCATAGGTACTCCTTTCTCACATTTTCTTTCGTCGTTTATTTGAAGATATCCGTTTCTAATATTCCCAAGTATTTGTAGTTTCCTTTTTCTCCAAGTGTTCCAATTCTTTCCTGATTGAGTAATTCTATTCGTTCCGTTGTTTCTCCTTTTTCTATTTATTATTATTATTTAATTTTCAGCTTTACTTTCGTTTTTTGACCATCCTTCATCAGTTCTTTACTGAAGATCTAGGGTGAGAGAAGATCATTATTATTGTTATTATTATTTTAGTCCTTGCAAGTTTTTCACATCAGCGTTAGCTGGTGGTCTTTCACTGGAGTGTGAGCGACAGCAAGTCTGCTTAAGTCTCCAGGATTCTTCTCGGTATTCTGGCTGATCTCGGATGATTTAGATTCTTCCACTAATTTCTAGTTCCTCCAGTCTCTTCTCCTGGTTCCAGCAGATTCGTGCATAGTCATCAATTTTCTTGTCTTTTGGTCCATTTGTGTGAGTTCCTCCCTAGTCCATTTTAAGAATGGTCTTGAGTATCTTACAAGCATGACAGCCCCGGTGTTTATTCCTTTGATATGGCATCTGCTGTAGAACTTATTTTACATAAGCTTTCTTGTTCTTCAAATAATCTAATGTTTTCTATCTAGTATTCCATCCGTTATTTCTCTTTTTCCCCTTTTTATTATGAGCATCGAACATTTTCCAAGCCAGATTCCATTGATATATCTTGGATGTATATTCTTATTTTTCATATCAGGGTCTCCAGTTCTATTTCATTTTTTGAGATACCTCTATACCCATGTACATTAGTCTATCTCTTCATTGTCTTTTATTTTCATTCTATGGTCTGCCGAAATGACAAATTCTCTAAGATTGATTCTGATTTGTGCATTTACTGTTTGGTAATATTGTCAAATTTCAATCTCTAGCACAAGTAGATGAACTTTCTCAGCCCATCATACCTGGTCTTTTACGCCTTTTGTAGTAATTTACCACATCTGATTATAATATGATTGACCATTTCATCTTTTTATCCCCATAATCTCCACTATTCCGTTGTGTTCTATCAATTTTCGCTTTAATATAAATGCTCCTTATGTCATTTTGCGCTGCTATTAGAAGAGACTCAGTTTCTCTATTGTTGTTTCCCTTTCGTAGCCATGACCAGGTTTTCTCCCGTGCAATTTCGTCAGTTTTTCGCTTGAAATATCCATTTATTCGTTTTTCTTCCCATTTCTCTTTCTTAGTTTTCGCTGTTTTTCTCTTGTCTTACTTTGCCTTTACTGGCTGTTGTTATTAGTTTTTCTTCGCTCTTTTTAATGAAATCCTCGCGTCTTTTTACTGATGCATCAACGCAGTGCTTAATGCTTGTGAGTCCTCTTCCTCATTCTTTTCTTGACATATATGGTCTGTCAAATGTAAGGTCTTGAGCATAGTCATCAATCTCTTGGTCCCGTAGTGAAGGGAAATTTCATATTTTGGTTTGGCGTGCAAATTTAATTCGACACTTAATTTCCCCCAATCAGGATGACTTATCCTATTCAGCCCGGGCCTTTCTTTACGGGCAACAGGAAATTGGGTAAGCAGCCAAACCCACTCTCTTTGGCTGGAGAACGCCGTCCAGTGCAGACGTCACACTGGCCTTTCTTCAATAGCGATACTTTTTAGCTGGACAATGCCGCCCAGTGCAGACGTCTCACTGCGGCTCTAGAATAGCATCAGCAGCAACATGGTCACACGAGGGAACCCATTTAATTTATGGATTCCTTGCAAGGAATCCCAGTTGAATATAAATTAGATACATTCAACAAGCCTCTCACAGGCACAACTTTATGTCACCCCAAAATTGGCTATGTCGATTCGACGCACCATTAAGCTCTCGACACCTAGCTCTCAATTCACCTCTGGGCCACTTTAATGGAGACAACACATACCTCTCTACCAGACGGACAAAAACCATGGTGACTCTAAAGTTCAATTCCTACAACTGCAACATGGCTTTCGAAACTACAAGGAATACAATCCCTCACACGTCCGACGACACACGCTGCCCTCTCAACCTTCTCAACTTCTCATAACTCAATTTCGTCTCCATAAGCACACCCTCTGCACGAGTCTTGCAGCACCAAAGGCAAACCCAATATTCCATGCTGCAAATAAAAACCTATTCATAAAAATATATTTCGACCTTCGGCATCTTATCTTCTTCATCATCCTTCCTTTAATACCAAACAACAATTAGCGAAAGACCTTACACTCTTAGCGAGGAAACAACTCAACGTAAACACACATACGTTACACCATCTTCCTCGCTAAACACAAACAACACTTCCCTCTCGCTAACAAACAAAAATCTCCGGCTAAAATCACTCGCTAAAGTCCTTTGGTCCAATAGTCTGAGTTCTTTTGTCCATTTTAAGAATGGTCCTGAGTATCTTACAAGAAGGACTGCCTGGATGTTTATCCGTTTGATGAGATTTCTGTTAGAGAGCTTGGTTTCGAGAAGCTTTCTCGTTCTTCTGGGTACTCTTCTTATTTTTTTTTTCTTTCATCGCTCGTTTGATGGTGTCCGTTTCCAATATTCCCAAAAATTTGCAATTTTCTTTTTCTCCTTGCGTTCTAATTCTTTCTTGATATGGCAATTCAGTTGCTTCTATTATTTCTTCCCTTTCTCCTTTTCCCTATGAGCTAGGCACATTTTTCTATACCAAATTCCTTTCCTATATCCTGGCGGTATATTCTTATTGTTTGTATCAGATTTTCCAATTCTTTTTCATTTTTTGCCAACAGCTTGATGTTATCCATATAATGTAATAAAACTTTTCTTGTTATTTTGTAAATTTGGAGCCCCCACTGGACTTCCCAAGTATTTAACTGAAGGACATCATTGCTATCACAAATAGTAATGGCGAGAGCGCATCACTCTGGAAGATGCCTTTCTGGATTTTCTGTCCCGGTATCTTTTAAATCTCCTTTTATCGCCAATATTTTTGGATTTATCCCTTCAAGTTGTATTGTCAGACTTGTCTGCAGTTTTTTTTTGTGGGGGGGGGGTCTTTTCCTCCCAACATATCCCAGCATGTCTTCCCTTCCTTGGTGCTTTCGCTTGTTGGAGCAGTTTCTTTACCTCTCCTTCTAGCCAAATTTCCCATTCAGGTTTTGTATATCTGTTCGGGTTTTTGGGGGGAACACCAATTTTATCCCAAACTAGTTTCGTCCCTACATAGGATTAACTTGTTTAATTCGGTGACGTTGCTTGCTGGGATATTCGTAATTAATTTATTTACATTTTCGGTTTCTACCGTAACTTTTTCTCTGTCTTGGTTTCTGAGGGATAGTGATGTACTTTTCTTTTTAGACACGATTTTCTTCATTATGTCTACATTTGTTTTGTCTTCTGGTGTTAACATTTGTTTTGTAGTACTGGGTTCTATTGTGCTTTGATTTTCAGTATATTGCATTTCAATTCGGTTAGGGTTTTTTTTGTTTTTTTTGTTTTTGTTTTTTTTTTTTGGCTTTTCAGTATTTAGTGTTATGATTCTGGTTGAGGGATCTTATTCAATATTCATAATTTTCCACATATTTCCAGTATCTCAAGATAAAAATGCAACCTTTCTTTAAAATCATTCTAGCTTGAACGGCAAGTCTTTGGCTTGTATTAAATCAAATGCATTCTGCCTAAATTTCTGTCATATTTTTCCTATACCCTCTTTGTGTAGGGTTGCTCTTAAAATAACATCGAACTACATTTTTGTTGTCATCTCAAGTCCATTTTCCGTTGGTGTTTCTCAGTTGAGAAGTTGCTTTGGTCGTTATTTGGGTAGCTGAAATTAGAATAGCCAACGTTTGCTGGGTCCGCTCATGTTGGCTAGCAAGGGGATACCAGCCGATCATCACTCAGATCTTTAATCAGAGTCCCATGTTGATTTGGATTTGCATTTTTCATTTTTCATGAGTAGAATAATGTGGCTATACTAGAGTTAAGGGTTAATTATTATAATCTGTGCCCCTGTCACATATGAAACCCGTTACTCTAACGAGAAAGAAGACACTTAAGGGGAGGGAGCCATAAAAACTTTTTAAACACTCCGGTTTTAAACTTACTAAGTTTTAATTAAGTAAAAATACTACATTCATTTTTTTTCTAAACCTCTTGGGTTTAAATCTTTATTCAATACTTACTTTAGCTGCTACTTTGGGCGTGGATTGGCTTAAAAATGATACTTGTGTTTAGTGGTTTAAACCCGAGCCATTTTGTGATATTCTACAATGTCCGATCTTTGTACAGTTTCATATATATTCCAAACAACGTTAAACATTTCTATATTCCACTTTTTGTTTAACGAGGTTTTTATCCAAAAAATTTACAGTCAGGTAACTTGGAGAGAGTAATAGAAAGTGATATTCATCTTCTTATCGAATTTTTCAGCTTTTTAGGAGTCAGGGGAGGGTTCAATATATATATATATATATATATATATATATACATTGTATTAATTTTAGAGGGCTATTGCAATGCGAAATAATAATTATTTGAGTCTAATTAATTTCAAAGTAAAAACTTCTTCGTCAGAGACTTTTTTTTAAATGAAGACGATGCTGGATGTTTTTTTGTTTTTTTGTTTTGTTTTGTTTTGTTTTTTTTATGTTGTAAACATAGTGTCACTTGGGGTGTTAGAACATCATGTTGGGTGTTGTAACGATGTGGAATAGACGTGACTTCAGTTGTCCAACTCAATTTCATTTTATTTTTTAAACTTAAACAAGTATTTAAAATGTGCATGTTTATTAATGATATATTCAGTATTTAATTCTAACCTACTGTTAATCTGGGGATGTAAAGCCTTCTTAATTCTGAGATTACCAACATTACGTAATATTGCTTCTATTTTAAATGGAAAAATTATCATCATTATTTTTGCATTTAATTAATTTTTTGTGGAATGAGGATGCATGTGTGTTGAGTTGTTCTTTAATTCTGATGTGAAGGAGTCTGATTGTACTTCCTATGTAGAAATTATGGTATTTTAAGCAAATTAAACGATAACTAGTGTAAGGTTTTTTGGCATATATTTGGATTTCTTATTGGGCAGTTGGCTAGAGTGCATGTTGTGACAGTATTGTTATTTTTCTTCGTTAGGTATTTGCGTAGTAAGGGTCCAGAGTGGGCCAGTTGTATACCTAGCCCTTCCTTGTAATTAGCCCTGCGTATTTCTTTTGTGGTAATTTCAGGGAAAAGGTGTTAGAGTGTGTATGTAGTTTCCGTGATTTATTATCATTCAAATGTCGTGTGATTGATATAGGATAATCATTGTTTCTGAGGATGTTTCTAAAGGGTGCGGTGTGTGTAATTTTGTCTTTTTCTTTGCTGCATCTATTGTGAATTCGTTTTATTTATTTTCTAATATAATTTGTTTTGCCACTGAGTGGAAGTGCTGATTTGAAATTCACAAAGAGGTTTCTAGTGAAACAAAGAGGTTTCTATAGAAACTTGTGTAAATTTTACCAGTTGGTGACGTTAGGATTTAAAAATCTAGGTGTGATAGGGACCAAGTGTTAACTGGATGTTCTATGGTTACAACGTCCAAAAGATTTGAACATCCAACATCGTATTCAGTTAAAAAAAAAAAAGTCTCTGACGATGAAGTTTTCACTTTGAAATTATTCAGACTCAAATAATTATTATATCGCATTGCAATAGCCCTCTGAATTAATGCAATATAATAAAATGAAATAATTTATGCAATGCTTCAAGCACATTACAATATATATATATATATATATATATATATATATATATATATATATATATATATATATAAGAAAAAAACACTGAAAATAAATTTGATAGTACGGAAGAGATATTTCAAATGTTTAAAAACGAGCAAAAAGTTCAGCGTATTAACAAAGATAACAAATTTAGAAAGTTTCGAGTTATGTTCTGCATATATTTCGAGCATTCTCCCAATGTTTCATTTATATTCCAAACTACTTTAAACATTCCTATCCGCCACTTTTTGCTTCACGGGTTTTTGTTAAATAAGTTCCAGTCAGGTTACAACTACAAAACATTATTTTATATTCATGTTCAGATCGAATTTTCCAGGGTTTTTTGTGTTTTGTGGGGTGGGATCCAATGTATTATTATTATTATCATTATCACTCTCATTTTCGAGTTTTTCAAACCAGTGTTAGCTGACGTTCTTTCACTGAAGTTTGAGTGATAGCAAGTCTCCTCAAGTCTCCAGGACTCTTCTCATTATTCTGGCCGATCTCAATAATGTAGTAGTTTGGATGGTCTCCACTCGTCCTCTTATTTCCAAGTCCGCGAGTCCATGTATAAATCCTTTGGTGACGGTACCAAGAGCACCAATTACAATTAGTATAATCATCATTTTCATGTTCCACAGATTTTTCAATTCCCTAGCGAAGTCGAAGTACTTATCTTTCTTTTCACTTTCTTTCAATTTTACTGTGGTCAACAAGTACAGCAAAGTCTACAATTCGGCAAGTTCTCTTTTTTTTTTAATTATTACAATGTCTGGTCGTCTAGCAGAGATTAGGTGGTCCATTTGTACGTCAAAGACCTATAGGAGTATATACCCGGTCTACTCGAAGTTCACATAAAGAAATAGTAAACTTTGTTTTCAACAAGTTTACTCAGAAAACTAGAAGAACATGGTTTTCCAGGTTGATTCTACAAACGGAGACGCCGAGAAAAATAATCCCTAAAAATTGGCTTCAAAATGAACTTTGACATAAAATACCAAAGAATGGTATTTTATCATTAATAAAAGTTAAACTGACAGTTGGTGGTTGACAGCATTGCTTCGAGCAAGTCAGTCGTTATATTTCTTTATACCCTTGTTTTTTTTCGGGGGGTGTTTTTTTTTTTTTTTGTTATAATATTGTTGTTACTTGAATGTATGCTATTTTTGTTACCTAATGCAAAGTTTTCGACAAGCATAGGGAAATATGCAAAGCCTGATTTTGTAAAATTTATTTCTCTTGAAATAAATTACTTTTTGGGAACTGGTTGTTTTTTTTTTTAAGAAATATTAACACTCTTCTCTTTTAGATACAAAGTAAGCTTTCCCATTCCCCTTTTTTATCTACTTTATTTCTTATACATTTCTCTACCCCTTCGTCTAGCCTGACAGTTACTGGTAGATTTCTAGGGCTAGGCAGAGATAAAGCCTAGCATATTTTTTTGAATTGAGCATATTTCTCATGCCTTATACATGGTCATTAGTTTTCTTGTTCTTCTTCACGAATGGTCCCGAGTATCTTACGAGGTGGGGATAACCCAGGTATTTATCCCTTTGATAAGGTTCCTGCAATATAGTTTTATTTCGAGTAGTTTTCTTGTTCTCCTGAGATACTCTTTTTTAATTTTTTCTTTCATCTCCACTTGTTTGATGGTGTCAGCTTCCAATATTCCCAAGCATTTGTAAGATTCCTTTGAACTGAGCGTTCTAATTTTTTCTTGGTTTGGTAATTCCATTCCATTCGTCATGTGTTGTTTCCTACACATGCGCCATGCTAATAATTAAAATTATTAACATGGCGCATTTTTCTATGCCAAATTCCATCCCTACTTCCTAACTGTATATTCTCACTGCGTGTATTAGAATTTCCAATTCTTTTTCGCTTTTGGCAAACAGTTTGATGTTGTCTCTGTACATTAGGTGATTGATCGTTTACTGCGATTTAGTAAGTTTGTATCCGGCTGTGCATTTTCTGAGTATGTGGTTAAGTGGCATCATCGCTATTACAAATATAAGCGGTGATAGTGCATCTCCCTGGAATATATGTCTCTAGATCTTCGCTTCAGCTGGCAATTCCACTCTCCAGGTTTTCATAGTTTTCTCGATAAAGTTTATGATTTCGTCTGATATCTTGTACATTTTGAGGCAGTTTATTATCCGCTTTGAGGGACCATACAAATGCTTTTTTGTTGTCAGTCCAGTCCATAACTAGTTTTTCCGTCTCGTCTTGCTATCGTTGAGGATGTCTTGATTAACATTTTGTAGCTCTTCTGTGCCTCTGAATCCTTTGCAGCACCCTTTCCGTTCCTCGGGGAACAATCCGCAGCTTGTTACCGAGTCATAAATACCTTCCCTTGTTTGTGCCGTTAGTATTTTCTACATCATACGCACGTTATTGGTCCGCAGTTGTTTGAGGGGGTCTTTTTGAATCAGTGTGATTTTTCCTTTGGTCATCCATTAGGGTACCTCTACTTCTTGTAGGCATCTATTCATTTCGATAGCTAGTCTGATATAGATGAAGGTGATTTTTTTCAACCAGAATCCATGTAAGCCACCATGGCCTGGTGTTTTCCAACGTTGTACTGAGTGAATCGATGTGCATTTTAGCCTTCGATCCTTTAATTCTTTTACCATGTTGCTTATCCGTTCGCTTGATTGTCATATTTTGCCCCAAAATTGTTTTGCTTCTCTTGCATCAGGTTGTTGGTATGTCTTCGTGCTATCTCCCCCTACTTGATGATCGAATTTCCTTTCGTTGTTTTGGAATGTCCTATTTCGTTCATATTGTTTAACCCTATCTCGATTTCTTTTTAATCTTCCTTCTTTCACCAGTACTTTCTGATTTATTTCCTCGAGTTGTATTATCATTTTTACTTTTGTTGCTTTTTCCTTTTTGTCTCAACATGTTCCAGCGTTTTTCATTTTTGCTTATCGTCGTATATTTCCTATCTGTGTTTCTTGTCGAATTTACCATTCAGGTTTTGAGTGTCTGTTTGTGGCTTTAAGAGGAATACCGGTTTTTTCACAGACTAATTTCGCTGCATAGATTACTTCATTTAAATCTGTGATATTTTTCGTTGAGATATGTGTTAACACTTATTTTTTCCGTTCCTGCCTTAACTATTTTCCATTCTATGTTTCTAAGTGATGGAAATGTCTTCTTTTCATGAAAAATTATCTAAAAGTTTATTAAATTCATTTCTTGTTCTTGTGTTGGTGTTTGCTATGTGTGGTTTTCATGTGTGGGGTTTCGATTGTTATAAGTTTGTTGTTCATTTCGGTTAGACTGTTCTTGTTTGTCCATATTTGGTGTCTTTTTTAGGTTCGCTATTAGTTTTCTGGCGTATTTCTAGTATTTCAAGGTTGAAAACTAAACTTTCTTTATCACTGTTCAAACTTGGTCAGCAAGTCTTTGGATTGTTGAGGGAAACCTAGAACATTCTTCCCTGATCTCTGTCATCCTTTTTGTATAGCCTCTTATTGTAGGGTTCTCCAAAAATAACGGTTAAGTGCGAGTTGGTTGTCTTCCCTAGTCCATGTTTTGAGTTAACGTCTCTAGTTTGTTTGGTTCCTTAGATCGTTGTTCGTGTACCTGAAAAAAGAACAGCCAACATTCATAGGATGACGATCGATTCCCCCATGTTGGCTATCAGGAGACCACCTGTCGATCATGACACTCAGGCCTGTTGTCTGCGTCCAACGTTGCGTTATATTTTGATTTGACATCTTTATCAAGGATGGTATATTGTGAATATACCAGACCCAGGTGTTTAAAACTTGCACACCTGCCACAGATGTGACCAAGAGAACTATTAAGCGGGTCACACACTCAAGAAAAGCAAAAAGAAAAAAAACACGGTGGCTGGATTAACCTCATCAATAGTCGCCACCCGAGTAGATGTGTAGTAGTAACTTCCTGACTAAACTGTTTGATCCAGGCCGTTAACCGGTGGGGTTCATCCGCCTAGCATCTCGTGAAGCACACCGTTGGCTTCGTCTTCCTTACATCATATCCATCATGCTACTTCCCATAGCTCCTGAAGATTAACTTTAAAAAACCCTTATATTCCTTAAGTTTTAACTTTGATAAAGCTCAACTATTTGATATTTCTTTTTATTATTATTATTATTATTATTACTATTATTGTGTAATATAGCCATGATACGGATATGTGAAATGTACATATGTTCATACGCATAGGAATCCGAAAAACACGCGAAACACAGACGACTCTCTTGGTTCAAGTACGAAACTTTTATTACCTTCTTTAAGTTTAGGTTTTCAACACGAGGAAAGAGACACAATTTTTCTATGCTGACTGTTCGTCCATCATCAGCTCTCAACTCACTGACCCAACCAACGCGCGTGCGCACCCTACAGTCCACAAACTGCACTGGCCTCGCCCAGGTCCGAAATATCAACTCGCTTCGTCTAAGTTCAAATTTCAACTCACTACTTTTATTCAAAATCACTAAGAATCTCAGCCCATCGCTTCCGGGCATGATGTCATTCACATCCCCATTTCATTTCCTATCTGGGGCTTTTATTGTGACATCTGTGATTGTCACATCCTCTCCGCGCGCGCGTGAACACCTGCGTTAATGTGTGCACCTACCCATGCACAAAGCCGAAAGGTTCTAAGCCTAACTAAACCGAAAGATAAGATATATAAAACGAAAAATGATAATATAAAAAAAATCCTTCCGCAATTCGGCGGTGTTGGTATTTGTGTTGGATTACGATTTAAACTTAAGTTAAATTGTTAATATTTCTTTTCTTTTTTTTAGAATCATCGTATTTAAACTTTTAGGTAAAACTTATTTATTCTAAAAAAAAACAAAAAAAACAGAATATTACGAAAAAAAGTTAGGACAAAATGAAAAGAAATACAAAAGGAAAGGAATAAGCTCTGACGAAAAGCCTTAGTTTTTATAAAGCGAACAAAATTATGAGTTCGTTTTACTCTTGTAAATTCATTGTAAACTGAACCTTACTCAAAATAGATAATATTTTTCGAAACTAACAGAATACAAATGTTTCTTTGATTAAAAACAAAAGAAAAATGCTTACCTTTCACCGACTCTATTTTGATAACGTTTTTTTGCTTCAACGTAAGTTTTGTCTGCCTTTAGGTCTGTACAAATTGTAATTTTGTTGCTAAGATTTTTAGAGTACGATCTTCTTCAAGATGTCCAACCCTTTTTTCTAAGGTAACATTTTGTTTATTTCTTTTTTAGATGGCGGGGGATTCAGAATGTTTCTTTTCCGGCGAGATTAGAGAGTTCAGTCGGTCCAGCAAGTGTGGAGAAAACATATGGATTCATGCCTTTCCAATAGACATTAGCACAAAGTGAAACGCAAACATCTTCGTCCAGGATTTGAACTTTGGTCGGCGTGTCCATTTTCCATGACAATAAGTATAGCATAACATGAGCCTCAATAATAACCTTTTTCAAACTTAAGTAATTTTTGGTTTAAATTCATTTTAATTTTACTTTTTTTATTGCTTAATTTTTATTGCTTTCGACGCGAACATTATTTAAGATATTTTTTTCATGAAAAACTGAATTTTGATCAGAATTAATCATCCCTTGAGCCTAATATTTTAGAGCCACTGATGTCAGTTTTGTGCTGGTAACATCCGGGATATTCCAGTTCTTTAAATTTCGAAAGCTTCTATACAATAAAGAACGCTTCCACTACAATGCTTTTCAATGTAAATTATCTAAACTTATAAAGTATATAATTTTCTAGCATTTTCCATCATGAACACACAAAGATAGTACGTTCTCTTTTTTTGAGGGGTGGGGGATTCTGTGTGAAAATAATTGAAGTTGACCAGATGCCATGTACTGACATTCACTTGTTATCTCTTTATAACTGGCGATTTTCAATTGGTTATTTTTGCTACTATTCCAGGGAAAAGTGCCAAACTGGTTTGCCATGGAAACGAAAGATCCCATTGAGAGATGGGGTTTCGTGTGGATCAAAGAAAACATTTTATATTAAAAGAAAAATTAGGAAAGGGAGAAAATAGACGAAAATGGTTGGTAAAATTAGTATGGGATTAGAGAAAATACAACAAATGACTTTTATAAAAACAAGAAAATGATCAAAAATATGATCCTTTCTTACTTTTATTGTATTATGTGATGGACAACAACTATGTCGAGTCATTGCGTACAGACAACTAATGACCTCGAGAAAACCTTCGGAAACGGAGTTGGTTAAACCGACCCGGAGTGAATACTGTCAAACACACACCAGTCCATTAAACAGTGGTTTGGGTCTACTACCATAAATTGTGGATACTGTGATAGACAAAAAAATTGCGGAACTGAAAAGAAACTGTTACGTGAAGATGAAGAATAAAAAGGAAGGAAAAAATTAATGCAAAAGATTAAAAACCTAAGTAGACTTCTAAAAAATCTTTATGAGTCATTGCAAGGAAGAAGCAATTCTTCTTTCTTGTTTCTCATTCGCACTATTCCTTGTTGTTATAAAACTAACAACTCTGCATGGATGAGTATGTTCTCTAATTGGATTGGTTGGTTGGGTCTATGACATATCAACTTTTGTAGGTTATTTAATGCCAAATCCATTTTTAAACAAATAATCAATTCTATTTCAAACAATTCACTATAGCATGAGTACACAAAAATTAATTGTCAAAAACATTTCTATTTCAAGCAATTCAGTTTTGTCAAACAGTTCTAATTCAGCTAATTCAATTAAGTATAAGTATAGATTTTCTTTACATACAGTTAAACGTCAAAACACTTCGATATTAAACAATTTAGTTTAGTGTAAGTACAGTTTCAATGTCAAAAACAGTTTCCTTTCAAACAATTCAGTTTAGCATAAGTATGCAGTTTAAATGTAAGTACATAGTTTAATAGTTAAAAACATGTCTATTTCAAGCTATTCAGTTTAATCAAACAGTTCTAATTCAAACAATTCAGTTTAACATAAGTATGCAGTTAGTTCTGTTTAACCCATAGATTGGGCCCTTATCAGGTGGTACCATTCCGGTTAGAGTGGACCAGGGAGTAATGGCAATGAAGAGGTGCTCCGCATTCCCCAAAGCTCCAGCATCACTGGAACCTCACCATCAGATGTTTGGTGTCATATCCAGGACACTCGTTGGTGGTGGGGGTCTTACTCCTCTGCAGAGGTGCAGTCGGTGTGATCTACAGCCCCAGCCGACTGGGCAATACACAGAGTTAATGTAAAAACAGTTTTATTTCAGATAATTCAATTTAGCACAACTTTGCAGTTTGAATGTCAAAACAGTTCTATTTTAAACAATTCAATTTAGCATAAATACGCAGTTTAAATGTTAACAACAGTAAACTTAAGAAACCATGGTTTATTTTTATTTAACCCATAGATAGGACCCTTATCAAGTGCTAACACTCCGGGCCAGAGTGGACCTAGAGGCAATAGCAATAAAGGGGTACTCTTGCATTTCCCTAAGCTCCAGCATTACTGGAACCTCACCATCAGATTGTTTAGTGTCATTTCCAGGACACTTGTTGGGGGGTCTTACCCCTCTGCAGAGAAGCAATTGGTGTATTCTATAGCCCCAGCCAACTGAGCAATAGATGGATTTTTTACTGCTTCGTAATAGCAGGTACTGGAAGCAACCTAAGGTCTATGTGCCAGACGAAACAAAGTTTAATAAATGACAATTGCATACCTATATTTGTAAAACTGTCTGTCGCCTGATAAGCACATTTTAACTGAACGTTAATTTTGAACTACAAGTTGCTATTTAATCAACTGATTCCACTCTTTGAAAACGTTAAAATACGAACAAAAAAGAGAAATTTTCATACCATTTAAACTCCCACGATGCTCTGCAGTTTCTGGTAACAGGATCAAAGACATGAGAATTTGAAAAAAATGAATGCAATACAAGCACACTTCCACTAATTTGTTTGCATTTTTCTCTTCCCCCTCTCCTTTATTTCCTGCAGCTAAACTTGTGGTTTTATATTAAATTCAATTGGCGCATTGTGACGTCAAACTTAACAGTAAAATGCATAAAGCCATAGATCCTTCGATAAACCAACCAAAATACCGCAATTACACCGGTTCAATCAAGATTCCCAAAGTTAAGCAATGATGAACCTGCTGAGATGGATGGCTACTTATTAACAATGTGTACTTATAAGTTAAGGTCTCGTGGCATGTTCTGAAAAAATAAACAAATAACATTGATATGACCTTGCAGCTGTTATAAAGAATCCCCACAAATGAACTACAGCTAAAGATTAAATGCCTCAACTTACCTCCGAAATATTCGTTGGATAGCCAGCTTGTCTCCTTACCAAGTATTCGTGCTTCACACTGTCTCCATTTTCTTTACAGACAACTCTAACTTCTTTTCTGCCATGAATAATAACGGAACATTTTTTCATTTTTTCCTCTTTTTACTTACTAATTTCGCTATTCAACTTTTACGTTCACATTTCTTCGTTCCGCTTTTACGTCTACATTTCTTCATTCAGCTTTTGCACATGTACTTCTTTATTCAACTTTTGCATATACATGTCTTTATTCAACTTTTGTGTGTGCAGTTCTTTATTCATCCACCATAAGTGGAAATGATAACTGCTCTCTTCAACGGTTATACTCTGTTTGATTTTAAAGTTAAAGTCTAACTCCTAGGACTTTGGCTACCTGACTTTACGGTGTTGTAAGTGTGACGATTTCAATCTTCTTAGAATATACTTCATGTCAAATACAGAATTCGGCCGATCAACAATTAACATTCCTACCACCAATTATCATATTTATAACTGTCAGGTTATGAGTCTCTCAATTTCAGAGACGGCTCTTTACTCTTCTTAATTAACTATAATTCACAATTTTCATCTATGCTCCTTACATAGGGCATTCAGTTGTGGTATGCATACATTGAACACATCTGCAATTTTTTTACAAAAATCTGCATCCTTTTAAGAACATAAAGAGTTACAAGGACATAAGTTCCATCACAAACCTCAATCCTTTTGTAAACTCCCAAACGATTTTTCTGGATTCTTGTAATTCATTAATGGCCGTTTTACTTTTCGCTTTGACAGGCTCGTCAATTTTCTACCTGGAGAGACAAGTGTTAAAAAAAAAACCTAAAGACATCTTGATAAACACCTCAAATATATTCACTGGCCTAAACAATACATCACTTGTGTATCAAACATATACAACGAAACGAGTGTATCCGCATGTCAACTCCGCAAAATCAGACTGAGTCGAAGCAATTCAACAAATAAGCCATAACTGCTCTCATATATATATATTTTCTTAAACTTCAGAACACTCAGCACGGCAAGACACATATTCACTTAATAAGAAAAATATACGTTACCTCACCGTTTGTCTAATCAAATTATAATTTACCAAATTTTAACCGGTCTCCAATTCACAGGCCCCGATATTCGGCCATCACCGGTTTGCATTCTTTCGCATTGCAACTCTCTGAACTACACAAACATGTAGGATATCCATTACTTTTCAAATTCCAATACTTTAAAACATCCACATACAAATTTACGGCAGTTACTTATTTCATCTGTTTCTCAGAACATCCCGACTCTCACATACACAGCGTGTAAAAAAAAAAAAAAAAAAAAAAAAAAAAAAAAAAAAAAAAAAAAATTTATAACCCCCACCCTGCTGTCAAAATATATACTCTAAATTCCTTGACAATTCTTTGGTCTCAAATCCTTGCATTCATATACGAAATTTTCCCTTTACTTTGGAACAAGGCCTCTGGCCTTTTCTACCATACCCACCTACCGTTAAAACTCCAATTGCGAAAGAAAAAATGCATTCATGGAAATCTTCATTTGCTAATTCTCTCGGAATATCTTTATCAGCGGTAACTGTGTTCTATTACTTTTTTGCCTCGGCCTCTATCCAAAATCTTCATCCCTGTTAATAATTCAGTTTCTGATTATAAAATACGTAAATGTTCAACCAGCGCACAGAATTTAAAAACCTGTTTTAATTTGCGAACGTTGAATCGTCGGGAAAACTTAAAATCAATTTTTAAATCCTACAAGTTCTTCATGACAACTTATAACCAAATTAAATTTACCAAAACCAATTTTTAAAAAAGCACGAAGAAAATCTTCACTAAAACCAATTTTTTAAAAAATAACACTAAGAAAAATCAACATTACAAATAAAAAACCTAATGTACTAAACTCCACAACTAAAATTTAAATAAAAATGGCGCATGTTGGAAAAAAAGTCAGTCACATACGTGGTTTTAAATACGTGGAAAAAAAATATCACTATAGTTTATTCAATATACATTACAAGATTATTTAACTACCATTGGGGGTTTACATCATTAAAACCAAACTGAGTGGGGGGGGGAATAACTGGAATTTTCTAATATCACAAAAACAATTGCTATTACGCACTAAAAGAATTATTACGTATCTAAACATTAATATTACAGTGTCAGAAAAATACTTTACTCTTGTTCGCTAAAATTTACATTTGTGATTTTTTTTTTTTTTTTTTTTTTTTTTAACATCGTTAAAATTTTAGTGTTAGAATTCTTTCTACACGTGTTTTTTTTTTTTTTGTTTTTGTTTTTTTCTCTTTTCGTACTTTCTATTTCTTCTTCTTCGCCATTTTTTTTTTTTTTTTTTTTTTTATCTAATGGCTTGTCCTAGATTTCGATCACTCTATACCACGTTGATATAACTTGTCACATTAATACAATTGGCATTAGATGTTGGAAGAACAAAGTATTCTTTATTCATCTGAGACGTCTCTTAAGTAACTTGGACAATAGAGAGGAATAAGGACCGCACAAACTAAGTACTGTAAACTTCTGTGGTTCTAGATTGATTTAAAGTTAGTCTAACTTCTTACTACGATGATTTTAGTCACCTGACTTTACGATTCTCCAGTGACACCCAAGATTTTAAACTGCTCTTAAAGATTGTCTATTGCTCTTACTTCAACTTAGCAAAGTTTACGGTGTCTGAGCGAAACAGTCTAAATCTTTTAAAAATAATACAAAATTCGGGCAATCCACTATTTAACATGTGAAGTTAATTTTTTTTCTTTTTTAATTTTAATACCCGAACATAACTTTTTTTCTTTTTTTTTTTTTTTTTTTTTAAATTCAGCTAATTTGAAAAAGGTTATATCATTGAATTAAAATTATTTTCTATTTCATTATTAGATTATTTAGGTTAATGTCCTCTTTCAAGAAGTATAAGTAATGACTTGAACTGAAATAAAAATAGCTATTGCGAGCAAAATTTTCCGAAAGACGGAAAGCGAATTAGCCCTTTTTCTTATTAGCAAATCAGCGGCTGAACGCTCTGGGTACTCGCTTACTAAAGCCAGTTGCCAAATTCACTCCATATTTCGTCAGGAAATATTTTATTGCGGAAAGAGATTAGGGCAATTTGCATTTTGTGTGTAAGAAATACAAATTTCAAATGTTCATTATAATAGATATAAATTCACCAAGTCTCCCTAACGTGATGAAATAATTTAACTTTATAAAAATATTTTTCATTTTGAACAGAATAATTCTTTAGTACGCAACTCGTACCTTGCGTCTTAAAAATACAAGTCACAGATGAGGCCTATGTGACAGACTTAGTAAAGTTTAGAAAATGACAAAATAATTAAGCAGGAATTTACTGTCAAATCACATTGAAAGCATCGGTTCTCACCAGGTCATCGTAGCTAAGCAACGATGATCCTACTAAGATGGGTGAACACTTAATGGCAGTGAGTATTGTAAGCAGCCTGATGCGTATATGCTACATTCGTTCTACAATGATTTTACCCCAAGCGGAAAGGCCAAGGCAATCAATGGGCAGGTAGAGTTATTGGTCATTTCGATTGAAGCGAGTGTGACACAAGGCCGTTTCTTAGGTGGGTCCGGTCGCAGGGCCGTAGCCCAGACGCGTCCGGCTGTCCCAAAAATGCTTCGGGGCCCTGTCGGCATTTCTCTTTATGGGGCGCCAGGCGATAAACCTAACCCCTCTGAAGAGGGTTAAAGCCTGGGGGACGGCCCCCTGAGGCCAGCGGTATATCCAACGATGAGACACCCCCTCGACCGAACCGTGCAGCTCATACCACGACCGGTGGAAGCGCGTACCACCAACTGGAAAATCTCGCAACGGGAGCGAGCTGCAAGTGTTGGGGAACTAAACATAGTGGTCTCCCATTTTGGGAGTTATGGGCGGAGCTTCCGAGAATCATGTGACATTTCGAGGAACGAGTTCTATATATCTTTTTGGTAGCAAACACCAATAACAGAGGATCGCTGTCTTTCGTACCCGTTTTTTTTTTTTTTTTTTTTTTTTTCTCGAGGGGCACGTGCGTGCAAATCATCTTATGTGATCTTTTTCCTTACACCTGAAAAAATGTTAGTTTTTAACCACTGCTAACAGCACTACTTGTTCTGTGGAACAGCTTTTGTACCTTTTATGGTTTGGGACCTTTTGTCTATTAAGCTCTGAGATGAGTGACCAATAGTTAGTAGCTGGTAGTTTACACATCCCAAAGCCTGTGTCAAATTATGCAAAGCCGAGTAAATAACAACAACAGTAACAAGGAAGGTAAAAAAGAAAAAGACTGAAAAAATAATGAGATCTGTCCAAATAGATTTATTGCCTCTAGCAGACATACAAACACATTGCAAAGTTGGGCCTCAGATTCTTGGAGGCTTTCTCCACAGAACAGCATGACTAAAATGTCAGTTAATTGATCTGGCTCCTTATTCTTTCCAATAGCCAAATAACTGTATTACCAAAACCCACCAGCTTATACTGATCTTAAAACAGGCATACTAATATTTATATATGTGCGTGTGATAGATAGGTATATAGAATATAATGACCTACAAATTGTGAAGGAAAAATTAATAAGAAAACCTGAAGTTGGTGTAAAATGTTCTTTAATTTTAAGTCTGAAATTTCGCTCAATATCTGATTTTGTTTGTTTGATGGCATATCAATTGTCTTGGGTTATTTAATACCAAATCCATCCTAGTAGAAGGACAGTAGTGATACTATTTAACCCATAGCTGGGAGGATAAGGGGATTCGTACCTTTCCTAAAGATATTTGTCCAAAAGTAAATGTAATGGCACGACTGGAGTTCAAATTCGCTTACTAAGATTCCGCAGTCTATCGCTTTTAACCATTACCCCTCAAGGACACCATCCTCAATATCTATTTTCAAACAAAAGAATGGATACATTAAAGATAACGTTGCTGTGGTTAAGACATTTTATGTCGGTGCAGGACAGAAGCTAAATAAGCTGTAGCTTAGGCCGACACACCCACGGGGCCTCATTTTTTTTAAATATTTTTATTTTATTATTAGTTTTTATTTTTTTATGTAATTCGTCAAAAATTATATATAGTGTGTGTGTGTGTGTGTGTGTGTGTGTGTGTGTGCGTGTAATTGTTTCTTTAAAATTTAGAGATGTCTCAAATTTTATAGAGACCCAGCAGGTGAAAGTCCGGATTGACTTTTAAATAGCTTAGGACCCCAGCAGGTGAAAGCCTAGTCCTTACTGATTGACGAAGCTCATTACTAAACTTAGCTGAGTTATAGCACTAGGCCAAAAATATAAGGCAACCAACGAGAATCGAACTCTCAAACAATGGTCTGCTAAGAATTACACTCTGTGAAATACCTCACGGTAATTGAGCTAAATGTTTTTGAGAAAGTTCTTTTAACTGAAAAATTGAAAATTATCAGGGTTTTTTTTCTTGAATATTGGAAAATATCATTGAGATTATTAATAGAATATATTATTGAATTGAAAAGGTATTTTTTAACAGAAAATTTATAAAGATATTTTGAAACTGAAATCTAAAATACTTAATGGAAAATATTGTTTATTTAAGTGCAATGTTATTTTATAATATTCAGAAACAATTTTTACAATCATGAAAATTATTCCGTCAGTTTGAAAAGGTGAGTGTAGCACATTCTCAAAAACATGTTACACTAAAATAAAGAATATTCTAACACCAACTTAAGATTTTATCATCAAACTTTCTTTCCCAAATTAAAGTTTAGAAAATCAAATTTACGTGTTTCATCCTACAAATGTGAATGAAAGTATTACCAAAAACGGATCTATACTACGACGGAGAAAAGCGTGATAATTTATGCAGAGTATATCATTTTTCTTTTGATATTTTGCTTTATCTTTTATCATTTCATATTCTGAGTATTAATTTGGTGAGGAATGGGGATATATTGTCTCCGGCATTCCATTTACGTCAGGGTTTTTTTTAAATATAACCACTTTTCTAATCAAATACTCAAAGTATATATACTAAAAGTCATCAACAGCAGCAACAACAAAAATAAGATTAATCGATAATTACAAACTCCACAAAATAAATGTTCATATACTCAACGTAAATCATTATACTTTTCTCCTTCACAATGTAGATTAACTTTTGGTAAATTCATTTGTATTTTGATGATGCAATACCTCGAGCAAAACATGTATATCTGATTTTCCAGTCTTTTTCTTTCTCGTTTTGTGTGTGTGTGTGTGTGTGTGTGTTACAAAATGCAAATATGTCTAAGAGTAACACATGGGTAACTCATAAGTTTTGGGGTTTTCTTTGACTCATTAATATACCAGAAAGTGTTCGGGCAAAACATCATTGAATTCTTGATGTTCTGAACACTACATTTTGGCTGATCTATTCTTCAACCTTTGTCAGATGGAGAGAGATCCTTTTTCTTGCAAAAGACCAAAATGGTCGCAACTAATACCAGGAAGTTAAAAAGTTGAAGATGATGTTTGTCGATCATGTACAAATTCAGACAAATAGATTTCAACACGATGTGTTTCTCTTAGTAAAATGGATGTTGGAAAATTCGTCCCTGGGTATAATTTGGTATCACCTTGGTATTAGTTGCCCCTAGTACTGCTGAAATGGATTGGTCTAACAATTTTCGGTCACCATTTTTCTTTTAGTGTGTATTATACATCTGAGAAGGGTTCAAAAATTGACCGGCCAAAACATTACATTAAAAGTATCAAGAATACAAAGAGGGTCAGTTACCCAATACTTATTAAGTTACATAGCAGATTTTTTACAAGAACGAGAATAATGATTAAAAAAAACACAGGTGTTCATTTTTTAAACACACAGCAATAGTTTTTGCCATTAAACATTTAATTTCAAACGCCCATTATGTTCTTAGTAGTAAAGCCATTTTCGTAAAGATTAAAAATGAAAAAAAAAAACTTCCGACAGTCAAATTTACAAGCAGGTTTTCATCATTTCAAACTATTCAGCAAGTATTTCTTTTTTAATCATTTATGCGTTTGTAATCATCTTACAATCAAAAGCGATTTTTTAAAATCATTTTTTATAATTATGACCAATATTCAAATTCAGCCAAAATGACAATTTCTTTCTGTAATTCTCCATGAGAATTTCTGTCTTGACTATTGATATCTATTTTCACTGGGTGTCCCATACATCTGCTCTCATGCCAAACTAAGCTAAGCTTAGTAAATTACAACAATTTTTGTTTTGACAGCTTCATAAAAAAACAAATAGAAATTTTGATATGTAATAAGAATAGTAACATAAATATAAGGTTAGATTCCCCCCAAGAAATTCTTTATTTACAGTCTGCACTGTTACAAATGGTCATAAATTTATCTAAAATAATAATAGGAAATATATGAACTTATTGAAGATAATTTTCAGAAGAGTCATTATCATTGATTAGACATTTGCTATGCTTCTTCATAATCTTAATAATATATTGGCTGAAATACGTCAACAAAATCAAAATTACAAAAGAGTTTGTCGTGTGGCAGGCGCCTCGAAGAAAGGCTAGGATGAGATTAGGTGGTTCATATCAGAAAAGGAAAAGTCAGACATGGTTATATATATATATATATATATATATATATATATATATATATATATAAACACTCGCTTTATTACCCATGTTACAACTTCCCTCTGGACCGATTTCAAAAACAGATGTGAATTGATATCAAGTCAATAAAGAATACAATTGTTTTGTTTGTTTTTTTTGATAAATCATAGTTCACTCTTAACTGAGGTCAAAACTTGTCACTCTCCTGATAATTGACTTCCTCTTAAAAATCCTCAAGTTTCATATGTGAGTATCTTTCGCACCAACACAAAAATTCTTATGATCGACTATTTGTTATTGTTGGTCACTAGGGATAAAGAGAAACACCATTTCTAGTAACCAAAATTCTTAAAAATACAAACACTTACACTTATAACAAATGGTAATTAACTGAAGAACAAATAAAATAGTTCACAGATTAAACTAAAGAACATTTAAATAGAAAATAGATTCTATTTTATCTGCTTTTATTCGGCTCATTGGTCTAGCGAGTAGTGTCCGCCAATGGGCCGGGAGACCTGGGTTCAATCCCAAGTCGCGTCATACCAAAGACTTTTCAAATGGTACTTGATACCTCCTTGCTTAAAACTCAGCAATATAAGGTACGTATCAAGGGTAATGTTGAGCAATCCAGGGAAAGGAGTAGCGCCCTTCCCTACACTTAGGTGTAGTAGCTATTGAAAAGGGAGCCTTCTGGTCACCCTCGATTACGGTCGCCAACTTTACTTTTATCTGCTTTGCATAGGGTGCACAACTAGTTGCATGTCCTTGTAAAAGAGGATTCACTTTCCAAATGAAGGAATGTAATTTTATTCTCAGTTAATAGGAAAAGTTAAGCGACATAATTGAACTTTATAAGTAGGTTACTATTATTATTATGATTTTAATCATAAAAGAAATACCTCATTTAGTACAAGGACTTTCTTCAATGTTGACTCAAAAAGAAAAAAAAACAACATAACAAATTCAAGTATAAATAAGTAAGGCAAATTAGGTGACCTGAAGGCTCCCTTTTCAATAGCTACTACACAGAGGTGTAGGGGAGAGTATTACTCCTTTCCCTGGATTGCTTCACTTATCCTTGCTCTGTACTTAATGTTGAGTGTTAAATAAGGAGACCATCAAGAACAATTTTTTTTAGTCTTTGGTACGATTAGACCAGGAATCGAATCCTGGGCCATTGGCAAACACTTTAACCATTATGCCAATGGACTAGGAGGTAAAAAGTAAAGTTAACGACCGTAGTCGAGGGCAACCAGAAGGCTCCCTTTTCAATAGCTACTACACAGAAGTGTAGGGGAGGGCGCTACTCCTTTCCCAGGATTGCTCCACTTTACCCTTGATACGTACCTTATATTGCTGAGTGTTAAGCAAGGAGGTATCAAGTACCATTTTAAAAGTCTTTTTAAAGTCTGGGATTGAACCCCAGTCTCCCGGACCATTGGCGAACACTCTACCCTCCAGACCAATGAACCAGTTACTCTAAAAACAGACTTTAATAGGCTTCTAATTGTATTACTATAAAAGTGTATCCCTGGTCTGAAGTATAATGTATATCACAAATTGATTTTACGTAAATCAAGAACAATTACGGACTGTTTATTATTAAGTGATTAGCATCTCTTTTATTCATATTTTTTCTTATTGCAATTCAATAAATTGTCATTCAACAACACTGAAGAACAGCACTGATTGGCATAAGATCTAAGTTTAATTACATATAAAACAAAATAAATTAAGTTTGATAAGGTTTCATCATAAACAATATTTTCATTAAATTTCTTCAATGTCAAATAAAAAAAAATAAATAAATAAAAACTTTCATTTTAACATTACAATGGGTGAAACTGATTTTTAGAATTAAAAAAAGAAAAAAATGAAAATGTTAAGGACTTATTGTTAATATTTATAAACTTTCACTGTATTCAGCTATTCCTAATTACATCAATGATAATCTGGTCATGAAAATTTCAAATACTTAAAGCAAAACTTTTTTTTTTTTTTTTTTTTTTTTTTTTAAAAATGGTTATCTACACACCCAATATTGCTGTAATATTCCAGCAAAATAGAGAGCATGGTGGAGAGTGGTAGGCTGAAACAGGTGTCAAAGTGAAATCATCCCAAGGAGAGCTGGTGTGGTAAAAAATTAACTCAATTCACTTGACCTATACAGTAAAATTATACATGTGGTATTGGAGTGGGCAGCCCTTCAAGTGAACATAGTTACAATGGTAATAATACATATTTAAAACTAATATTTGAAATTAATTTTGCAAAATTCAAAATTTCACTTTAAAAGCAGAAAAATTAACAATACCAAAGAAATAATAGACATGCAGCACAATTAAGCAGAAGAGGAAAAAAAAAAAAAAAAAAAGACAAAAAGAAGCTTGTTTTAAAAAGTTTAATTTTAATTATTTTTTATTTATTTATTTATTCAGAGTTTGTTGAGGTGACTGTTGACATAAGCAAATAATAATCAAACCAAAAGGAGGAAAAAAAGGAGGAAAAAAAACAAAAAAAAAAAAAACACTTTTCTTTCTTCTCAGAAGAAAAGTCAAATACAAATTAAACATTAAGTTTCATTTTTTCCACAACAAAATTCTCCCAATTAAACTTTTTTTTTTTTTTACCAGTAACAAATTACATAGAAAAGGGCAAAATCCAGCAGTGCTTTCCCTAAAAATACTCATCTTTAAAAAATGATAAATTATAACAAAAAGTTGCTTCATTTAAAGAAAAAAAAAATTCTAATTTTTAGTCAATTTTAAAACTTACTTTTTTTTTTTAACTAAGACTGAATGGAAACCAAATTAAAAAGTTCATTAAACTAAATGGTACAAGATTCAACATTAACTTTAATAATAAAAAATACAGTTAAAACACGTATATAAAAAAAACAGTAAAAATATCTTTATAAATCTAAGCTTAAATTGAAGCTGTAATAGAAAAATAGATATTTGCAAACTTTACACATAAACATAAGTGGTATGCACATTATCTTTCATTTTTTTTTTTTTTTTTAATTATCAACTAATTATCATTAATTAATTTACATATGGCAGAAAAATACTGTTTACTTAAAACATGTCAGCCATTTTTTAATAACATTTTTAATCATTTTGTTTTTTTTTAAACTCACAAAACATACATTAAAAGATAGAAATTCATGACTAAACACTAAACATTTTCTTCTAAGTGCTTTTATAAAATATATAAATGCCAGGAGTTTGGGCCTGAAGACTATTCGGGTCCTTTTATAACAGCAACATCCTTGAAGATGATTGCCATTTTCACTTTGGTGCAGTATATGAATGGGATCTGAATACTGTCAATAGACCCCAGATTTTAGAACCAGAGCATGTATTGATCTGTATGTGATCATTTACTGTAATCAATCAATATAACCAGCATATTTAATCTAGAGTAAATTGAAACATTAAGGGTGTTACAATTTGTTTTTTGGTTAAAATAAGACAAATGTCAAATAGATATTCACAATAGATGCTAAAAAAGCAAAAACAACTATTTCTCAAAATTTTAGTTACTTATGTTAAATATATAGCAGAAAACTGAATGTTTATAATTAGGCAAAATTTTATACAAGATGGAAAGGCACTGCTGCAAGACCTTATAGAATTGTGGGGAGAAAAAAAAAAAAAAAGAAAAAGAAAGAGCCCATTAATATACAAGACCTTTTGAATCAGGTAAGGCAATCGGACTCATTAGATGGTCTTTATCATTTTGATAATTTTTTATATAATAAAAACATTTTTTTTTAATACTTCCACCCAAGATTGATAACAGCCATGCAATCACACAAACAATAACATTTAAAAAATTCACTTTAAAAAAAAAAAAAAAAAAAAAAAAAAAAAAAAATATCTTTACACAAGTAAAACAAATTCAAACTTAAGCGATGGGGAAGAGGAGAGAAAAAAAATTAATAGATACTGATCTTAACTTCATATTTAATATTCAGGAATATATAATTAATAAATGGATATTTTATACAGATTTAATCTTTTACATACATTATATTCTGTAATATAAGAATATTTTTGTATTTTGGTTTTTCAAAATAAACCATTAAGTAAAAAAATTTGGTCCATTAGGAAATCTAATTTTGTTCTTAAGTGCAAACATAAGCCTGAAGATTGTGATAAATAGTTGCATGAAATTTGAAGTAATGACAAACAGTTTTAAAAGGTAAACACTTGTAATTTATCTTAGTGTTTAAATCGATTCTATTTTCAGAATATAGAACACTGGCATTAGTAACTAACAAAATTAAATGTATTATTTAGATAGTGTATTTTGGTAGACATTAATCTTTAATCATGCATGCTTTATTGAAAACAGATAATTTAAGTCTTTTCTTGCTTTTATAAAAAAAAGTGTGTGTGCATATACTACACAATCTTAAAGTTTATAAAAAGTCTTTAGAAAAAAATTTATTAACTTTTAAACCATCTTATAGCATAGTGGTTAGCAAGCTAGCTTTAAACCATTATAACTTTGAATTTGAGCCTCACCATGGACTGGATGCAATACACACTGCCTTGTTTATATCAAATCAACAAATACCTATTTAATAATTAGATGATAATCTAAAATACAGTGAATATAAATTTATCTTAATTTCAATAAAAGTTCTACTACCTACTAAATTTTACATGTAAATTTAATTACGTGTATACACTCATAAAATTACCAAAAAGAATATCTGATTCAAATATTTTTCTGGCATTATATTGGAACAGTTATTTGGTTATAAAATTTTTTTGATATTTTCTAAGTCTCCAAAAATTAATGAGACAAAATTTAATTGAAACCCGTGTTTGACCTCAATTCTTTTTAAAGTAAATTTATTAAACTGTTCTTGTGAATTAACAAGTTTTTTTCAACAGGTGTAAATATTTTGACACTTGGTTATTGACTTAATATAACATTTTAAGTCAGCTTATATATATATTATATATATATATATCTTCCAGCTATTAAAAAAAAAAATCAACAAAGTCTGTTATACACCCAAAAATTACCGCCTATTAATCCACTGGTATTAAAGATTAAATAAATCCAGAAGCATCAAGCTGTACAGCTAGTGGATCAGAATTAGTTCCAGTGAACAGTAGTTAAATAAGATTTCTAAGAGACAAGCAAATATAGTTTTTAAATCATTTTACTATCAATTTATATTTGAATACTAAATCATTCTTAATTTTTTTTCGTGACAGTCAAACCCGATACATTTCAGTTGCTGATCTGTATTTGCTGCCAGCTGCAGAATCCTGCAATTTCAGTGCCATGTGCAATTATATTTTTTATTGCTCCAATTGGTTTAACTTGGTTTATTAACTTATGGATTATTTAATGCCAATTTTTTTTTCATTGTTTTTTTTAAATAATTTTTTGTTTAACAGTTATGTTCCAGAGAATATGGAGCTATTTCTGTTAATGACAAGAACTACTTTTCTAGTTTAAAATACTTTACAGTATATAAACATATCCTAAAACTACTAATTTGATGGCTTTAGGACCGTCTATAAATTTTGCCATTACAGAATGTTGTTTGAAGCTCTTATTAACTTAGTGATCTATTTCTGTTCTAATAGTCTCTTTAATATGTTAGATGAATTTTTTTGTACATAAAGTCGTACAAACATGTATATTAAAGACACTGTTTAATACAAATTATAGTAATATGAAATTATAAACCTATCAAATTCTCAAGTCACCTTTTTTGTTGCTGCAGTACTAACTAAACTAGAAAAGTAGTTCTTGTCATAAATAGAAATAACTCCAACAATGCAATCATATTTAGTAGTGTAAAGGGTTAAATATTGATTTTAGGTAAGAAATAAAAATTCTTGATAGATAGATTCACCTACAAACTTGTCATTCATTACTGAAAAGTTTCATGCAATAAAAATCATTAAGATGTAAAAAGCCAAATCCAGATATTAACCACATTTTAGCTTTTACTTTTGTTCAGTTTTTAAATGACTGATGGTGGTTCTATGACTTTTAAAATCTAAAAGTCGAAGGGAAAAAAAAAGACAATTAAGAAAAATCGAACTGACATGTTTTGCTGTAGAGAGATAGCTTCAGAATTAATCTTTCTGAAAAATTGAAATCTGTAGATAAAAGGGAGAAAATACCACTTTAAAAAATATATATATGTGTCAGTAAATTTTTTTTGTTTATGTCTAAGTATCCAACATTCAAATTAATTTGGTGAGGTCAGTGGGGAGGCATACCAAAGAATCCTAAAAGATAAACAAAATAAAGAAAAGGCTTCACCTTTTCATATTTAACCAAGACCTCTACAAGGTAATTTTTTTTTTTTTTTTTTTTTTTAAGTAGAGTATAAATTCAGTTTTCATTCAAGACTGGCTGCCAAACTAAGGCTAAAGAACCCAATTTTGCTAATTATTTACCCCAATATGGGCGGTGGGGACAGGAGCAGATAGATTAATGCCTTTCCCAAGGGAATTAACATGAAATGAAATACAAACAGCTACATCTAGGATTGGAACTGATTGTTGATTTTATTTCTTACAATCATAATTTGTCACTTTTGGAGAATAACATTCATTCTGAAGAAACTAATCTTACAGAAAAACATGTCCAAGGGATTTTTCCATATTAGCCTTTTCTTTTATGCAAGTAGTTACTGCCTCAAGATGTAATGGTTAGTAAGCTAGGTTAGCAGATTAATAATTGAGAGTTTCATACGCTATATGTCCTACCACAACTAAGCCAAGCTTAATAAAAATGTTTCATCATAATGTAATGATGAGCAAGCTGCTATAACCTAATTACCGAGTAGTGAATTTGATTTTAACTGGGTGCTCCATGCTTTTGGCCTGATGTTAAATCAAAGTTACTTAGTAAATAAAATAACACTTTTGTGTAATGGTAAAGCTAGAGGCAGCTACAAGTGAGCTCTCTCACTGGGAGAAGAACTTATTTTACAGATGCTCATTTGTACAAATCCTTATGAATTTACTAGACAAAAAAGGGTTATGGATTCTCTTGTTTTTAAAACAAATTTTTTATTTTAAAACAAAACTGGAATGTTCATTTTTTTTTTTTTTTTTTAAATTACACACTCAAGTCGAACATAACAGTATGAATTTTAAAAGTTTAACCATGCAATTTTCAATCTCTATAACAGAAGTAAATCACTTCATTACATTCTAACATTTAATTGTTGAGATAGATAGAGATTATATATATATATAACCAGCTACTTAATTGCTTATTTAAATTTTTTATGCAATAGACCAATAATCAGCATTTTAACAAGAGATCAATTCTTTTCTACCTTTATCCCATAACGTTTGTTATATTTGCATATAAATGTCATGGCCTAAATGTAATAAGTATTATGGTACACTTTAACTGAACAAAACTATACCTTAAATTTTATCAGCATTTGGAATGTAAAGCCTTTTGTTTAAAAAAAAAAAAAAAAAAAAAAAAAAAATGTATTAGTGTAATTTTAATTTTCCAAATTTGATAGCATGTTTGCTTTTTCTCTCTCAATTAAAATTGCAAACAAAATTTAAAAAAAAAAAAAAAAAAAAAAAATGTACTTGACATAGATGCTATGTATGAATTTTATGAGACTATTATCCTCATCTTTCACCCTGCCTCCCTGATTTAAAAAAAGAAAAAAAATTAGGGGAAACCATCCATAAGCACCAAGTTTAATTCTTTCCTGCAGCCCAGATGATCATTTCTTGAAATACTGAAAATTTGACAAAATTTCCAAATTTTAGAGGGGAGGGGGGAACCCTTAATAGGGACGTGCATCTTCATGCCGAAATTAAAGAATAGCAACAAAACTTTAAAAAGCAACTTCGTAAATTATAGGCTAAGTTTTCATTATTAGTACCAATAATATACAATGCAAATTATACCAATATCCCAAAATTCTTGTTACATTTGCATAAAAATTTTATACATAAAATCTAACAACTATTATAGAACAGAAACAGTAATCTTCATTTGCCTGCTTATCTGACTTTTGGCAAATGAACCTATCTTGAAACTTGGGATGTTAACCCCTTTTACATCAAGGAGTGTTTTAATGGTATTTGTTTTACTTGTATATCTACAAAGGTCAAGATTATCATTCAAGTCTTGACCTTCAATGTACCCTAGAAAAGATGGTGGGGAGTGAAACTTGTTAAGGAGAGGCTGATAAAGGTGGTCAAATCAGGAATAAGTGTCATGTCTCAAGAGAATAAAAGTCAATGAGAGAGGGTGAGAGGAAAAAAAAATTAACTACAGACTGTTCAAAAACCTTATACTTTTGTTCTTTGAAAACAGATCACAAAAAACAAAAAAAAAAAAAAACACCTTCAGTCAAAATTGGCAGTTGATTGTACATTTTTTTTCTTTTCATGTTATTGTTGTTGTCACACAAAATGGCACCAAGAGAATCAGTCTAGCCCAAGAGTAGGGAACTTGCAAGCTTAAGGGCATATATGGCCTTATAAACCAAGTGTGGCCTTTGAATGTCTGACAAACAGACCAATTAAAATTGCCCACACCCTTTAGAATTTGATATTCTAATACTTTCTCAAAAAAAAAAAAAAAAAAAAAAAAAGCAATCTAAGTGATCAAAAAAAAAGTGATTTTTTTTTTTTTAACAGCAAATCTGAACTAAGTTGTTAAGTAAAAGTTTTAAACTTTAAATTTTGTTGTAAACATGGTGAATATTTATTGAGTGCAGCTTTATTAGTAGACAATAAGATTCAATGTAGCCTTTAAACATGAAATGGTTCCCAATACCTGGCCTATAGTAACTGTGTAAGCAGTTGAATAGAGAGACAATGATCTGGTAGAGCAATGGAAAGTGCGAGTTTGGAAGAAAAGGCTTGCAAAGAAATGGGAATAAAGTGTATATCTGACAAGAGCAGCAAGAAAATAAGGTTTAGTTTTGTTTAAAGGAATGCAATCAAGACATGTTTGTATTTTTGGTAAGGACGAGCTTGAGAAAAAAACTTTTATTTTAGAATTTGTTTGATCAAAAATAAAGACTTTCATTTGCTGATCCCCATTTGTTTATTTTCAAATCCCAACCAGTTTTGTTTTATATTGTCCATAATATTCTAAAAGCTTCAGCACAAAATTCAGCAAACCTGACTTAAATATTAAACGTGTTCATATTTATTTTTTCAAGATTAAAATAAAATCTTAAAGTAATTTAAGCATTTTCTTTATTAAAAAAAAAAAAAAATTTTCAAAACTACTGCCAATAGAAATTCAAATAACTAAATATGCCACCTGCAGCAATATAAAATATTTTAAATTTATTGAAGTTAATCAACTTATCTTTCCCCACCCCCTGTTCTTTTTAAACAAAAATATCCGTTTAGGAAAAATCTAAGAAATGTAATGGATTATTTACTTTCTATTCAATCACATGATTATTTATCCATGCTACCTAAAAAGGGAGACACAAATGTTAAAACAAAAATAAAACTATGGTAAAATAGTTCAGTGAAAAAAAATTTTTTTTTTTTTTTTTTTTTTTTTTTTTTTTACACAATACACTAACCCATAATATATGAGAGAGCAAGATCCATATGCATGTATATAAGTCTTCAATACTATAAGTACAGCTCACTATCAATGACTTGATTAAAGGAAAAGATCTCTAGAAAAAAAATTAGGAATCTTAACACTTATGAAAATGTTTTTTTGTAGGGAAATTGTTCTAATACAAGGACACAATTACGTTAAAAATTACCTCTATACATCCTTTTCATTGAATCTTAAAAATGTAGTCAAGTATTGAATGTAAATTGCCTAAAAAACTTAGTTAATCTAAAGCTTTCATATTTGTAAAGGTTAGAGACCAAAAGTTACAATCCAGCAACAACTAATTACAAAATAACACTAGATATAGAAGAAAACCACTCTTATGAATTATAAACAAAATAATATATATTAAAATGGTAAGTAAACCAAAGTTCTAAATATAGATTTCCTTCTCAAATAAATTTCTGTTCTTAATATACAAGTACTATCTTTTTTGTGACTATCATTAAAACAAAAGTGTTCCACGCTTCTCTTTGAATTCTTTTTATAAAGTTGCTGTATACAATTATTGTAATTAAGAGAGAATGAATAAAATTAAAAGAAAATACATAAAATGGTATTAAACAAAGTGTGTATATGAGGAAAAGGAGATTAAAAATATTTTGCCTGTTTTTATTTCTTTGAGATTTTTATAGCAATAGGAACTGCTACTTTTATTATCACCATCTATTCAATTTGCCTATTGAGTTAGAGAGGTTAATCCTCCATTTCATCAACAATTTTTTCATCTTTCACCAGAGCAGAGTTTTTTCTAAAATTGATAGTTTTAATTTGTTTCAATCTTTGTGGGTTATTTAATGACAAAGCCATTATTGTAGAATATCAGTGGTACTATTTAACTTGAAGCTTAGAGGAAAGGAAGGTTCATGCCTTTCCCAAGAGTATTGGTCTGGAAGTGAACATAGCACAATTGGTGTTTGAACTAGTTCACAATGATGTCTCAATTTAGTAAATTAGCAGCTACGCCAAGGGAACTCCCAGCAATTTGTATTCAGGGAGGAAGGGTGAACCTTGGATAAAGAAACTTTAACAAAAACATAATTGTGTGCGTGTGTGTGTGTGTTCCACTTGCCTAAAATTGTGACTGCAGTTCATGAGATGACATTTTGGAGTCTACTAAAGTATGCCTAATATCTTAAAATAAGGCATTTGAATATTCAGCTTTTTTTATTTTTATTTATAAAAGTCAAATTGTGACAAGCTGTTTTGTTATTCATTTGCAAATGGGTCTTTTTATGTTCATGAATAAGCAATTTTTCTACAGATAACTTATAATTAAAATGAAAGGTCAGTCAATAACTACTGAAAATAGTTTATTACTACATTTTTAAAATTCATCAAGTCTAAAATATTTCTGAATTTTTTTTTTTTTGTTTAATAATGGATTTATTTATTCATGAATTTTATGAGAATAAATCAACTCTTATAAGTTGCCTCAACGCACAGAATTCTAAAAAGATTTTTCATTCAACTTTTTTATTAAAAGTATTTTAGGATCTTAAAAAACTTTATTTAAATCAAAATTACCTGATCATCCGAGCCAAAGAAATTGAGCAATGAATAATAGTAATAGTATTTAACGTATAGTCATTAATTCTAGTTTATTTTTCATCTTTTGTTCCACTTTTAATGTAATGCTTAAACTGACCCAAGTTTTTTGATGTAAAGTAATAATATAAGATAAAAAAAAAAAAGAGTAGTAAACCTTATATTTTCTTTATATCTGCAAAAATTTTTAATTCTACTTAATCTATGCAAAAGCAAAAGAGCACATGCTAAAAGAGAGATAAAGAAATGTTTTAGCTCAAATCTTGTATGAGTAAGTAATATAACTTTTCATAGAATAGGCAAAAAGTTTACAAATCTTGGAAAAACTATGTCATTGATACGTAAGTGTCAATTTGAAATGGTCTCAAATGAATTTATATAGTATCCAGTGCAATTGCAGTTTGTCTTAAAAAAAAAAAAAAAAAAATTTATTGGTCTTTGGTTGAAAATGCTAGACTTCTCAATGCAGCACTAAACTGAACATAAATATACAGAGAATAATATTGGGGGTGGGGGAAGAAGTCAGTTCTCATTTAGTTCAGGAAATGGACCTTTTGATTTAGTAGTGAAATTTTTTTTTTTGGGGGGGGGGCTGCAAATATCTTTAGCCACAGGATACAAAGCTATTTTTACTTTTTTTTTTCTTTAGTAGTGAAGATTGCTGCAGACAGCTTTCATTATTGAAAAAAAAAAAAAAAAAAAAAAATTCAATGAAAATAGAGCAAACAAAAGTTAAAAAATAGAAAAATTAAGCAAAAACTGAGGGGAAAAAATTATCACACACACAAAAAAAAATTTTAAAAATAAAAAAAGCTAGAAGACATGCTCTTAATTTTATTTTTTTAAATTAAATTAAAAAGCTAAATCTTAATTGATTTTTACAATTTTATTACAATTAAAATTTTTGTCCCTGGGGTCAGCACATTGAGAATGAATAAATTCAGAGTCAAAACGTTAACGTTCTACATGTGCACACTCAAATGTCAACCATAAGCTAGCAGATTGTTTTTAGTATTGGAAGGATGGATTTTTCTTAGTGTGAAGATTTTTAAGTTTTTTTTTTTTGTTTTTTTTTCAGAGAGGTCCAAAATGTTTATGCAGGGAAAGAAGAAACCAAAACGGATAAAGATCAACTTAGTTTACTGATTATTGAAAGATGTATTGGCAAAATATTCAACTGATAATCACAAACCTAGAATATAAAGATGCAAAAGATAATTGAAATGAATCAGTATCAGAGCAGAACTCTAAAACTTATGACATCTTAAAATCTATAAAGCTAAATAACTAAAAATGCTAAGAATGAAGAAGAAAAAAAAAAAAAAAAAAAAAAGCTTGAAAAAAATTTTGAAGGTTTTCTGTCTTTTGTAAGTGAAGTAGAATTATTACTGCAAAACCTAGCACATTTTTATCCAAGTATATAAAATATTAAAATTCTGGCTGCAAGCTTTGATTCAAAATACATTTTTTTTTTAACCCACTAAATTTTCTTTGTTATTGAAAACTAAAAAGATTAAAGTTGAAAATTCCTATCCAAATATTAACCTTTGAATAACCACAAATAGACAAACTGGAATGACTGGAATTTGATAGAATGGAAGGAAAAATAATCAGAAATGGTTACTATCAACAAAGAGAAATTAAAAGTCACTAAAATCTATATAGATGCAAAAAGGGTACTATCACAGCGCTAAGATCCAGACGTAATTCTTTTAAATCTGACAAAATCTTACACCAGTGCCAGCAAACAATTTATGTCTGAAAAAATTCCCTCATATTCATTGCCATCACTAAACCAAGCAAGTTTAATTTAATCTTTTTAACATTGTTTTAATTTACAAAAACAAAAGTAATGATTTTTGTTCATTGTCATGACACAGCATTTTAATTATTAAAATAGATTACATCAAATTGTATTAAAATAAATTGTTTGTTATTAAAATAAAATCAAAATTGTTTTTGTAAAATTAAAAAAATTTATCATTTAAAGTTAAAAAGGAAAATTAAATGTATTTAAGAATCTTTTTAGGCATAGAAAACTTTGTGGCTAACATTGATGTGAGATTATGTAAAGGATTTTTTATTTATACAGACCCCAATGCTCTGATAGCACAGTAAGAAGTAAATGAATAAACGAAAGGGGAGATAATCTATGGGCATGGACTTGCCAATAATTTGAAATTCTTGTATTTCTTAATCATAGCTTGAATGGTCCATCTATTAATTGGGGAAGAAGCCAGGAGAGCAATTTTATAAGTAGGTATGAAAGATATCTCACAGTAGGTGTGTGTGTGTGTGTGCGTTATAAAAATATGCTTTTGCATATATGACTAAGAAATTGAAAGGAGGAAAAACCTACAGAAGAAAAAATGTTTTAATGAATTTGGATACAGAAATTTTTTTCCACTCAGGAGTATTAGTTCGCTTAATCACATATCACCCTCCTTATGAGTTATATAATGCCAAAATATTAATTTATAAATGTTTGTCTATAATAATTTGCTTGGTATCAAGTATTCCTATCTAATAATAATAATTTATGCACGTTTATATAAAGGCATATCAACTCCATATCAGAGTTATCAATGCCAAAATGTTTCATCTTTAAATGCTTTCTTGCATTTTTTAAAAATTCCACTTTTTTTATTTGTCTATAATCATTTATATAACAGTTATGATATCCAGTATTCTTATCTAATACTAACAGTATATACAATTATATGGCTTCAAGTTATTCCTATTAAATAAACATTTGTTTACAGTCATATGGTCTTAAACATTTCTATCCAATATTAATTTTCAAAGATCTATTTAACTTATAAGTGGAATTCTAACATGTCACAGTGGGCCTGGAAGTAATGACAACAAAGAGGTACTCCACACCCCCCCAGATGCAGTTTGGTATCATAGCCAGGATACCTCTTTTTGGAGAGATTTTACCCTTCTGGTGAGGATGCTGTCAGTAGATTCTAATCCCCAACAAAAGAGCAATAGGAGCCTATTTTTAGGCAATTGTTGTTTTACTGTATATAAAAGGTGCATTTAATTATGTATGTAGCAGAAGTGGAAGATGCAAGAGTCAAAGAAGTTGTGTGTTTGCTGGGGGAATGTGTATAAGTACAAAAGAGAAAGATAGTAATATAAATATGTGTAAGAGAACAGGAAGAAGGTATATGGTCATAACAGAATTTTAAAAGGTATTTCTTTTTAGGTGAATATTAATCCTTTATGCAGAGAAACTTTAGCTTAAGTACAAATAAAGGCATGATTTGGAAAACACTCAGCTAGAAACAATCAGTACCAAAGTTTCAAAAATAGATTGAAGGGTTCCATCCTTTCTAGTTTTTTTTTTCTTTTGCATGCAAAATTGTACATAGCATATGCAAATGTATATAACACTATGGAATGTGTTAGTAGACACTCATTGGTAGATAAGAGATGAAAATAGGAATGTGAACCCAATAGACTATATATAGATTTAGTTGTTAAGGGGTTCTATGCATATATTCATTTATCAGAAGTTTTGAAAAAAAAAAAAAAAAAAAAAAAAAAAAAAAAGATTTTGCACTGTAAGGTACATAACAGAACAAGGTGTGTATGCAGGAGTTAGTAAAAAAACTAGAAGAGAAGGATAATATTCATGTTTGAAGAGGAAAATAATATCCAAGTATATCCAGTAGCAATAAAAGAATTTTGTTATCTAGATTTTCAACAATATACTGTGAAACATGTACAGATTTAGCTAGCTGCAAGAATCAAGTAATGCAATTTGAACCCCATAAAGTACATTGTGTAGACAAAGAAGCTTCTCTTCAATCTCATTGCTACATCATTTTTGTTTTCAAACTATGTACCAAAAGCACATCGTAAAAATGTTATTTTGTAACATGATCAGGGATATATAAAAGTTGACTATTTCCTCAGTCCACTGACCTAGAGAGTTCGGGAGAAACCCAAACCAAAATTAAAGGCAAGTAAAAATTTAGAGAAAAATGTAGAGAAAGGGTAAAGATTACTACAAATCTCAAATTCTTAAAAAACTGAAAAATTTAAATATGACAGTAAAAACTTAACAGCTACATTGTTAAATAATTACCTTACTGATACAGTGAGTATCAGCAATCTCCAAAGTGCCAAATTCATATTTCAGTAAGAGTTGGGTAGGGGCAGGAATATGGAAGAAGAAAAATAAATGAATCAAGATGGGGGTTGGGGAGGAGATTAGGATTAAAAATGAGGTAAGAGGAAGATTCAAAGTCAGGTCAATTATACACACCCCTGAACATGGCGAAAAAGAATCCTTTCCAATTATGTTAACTACATAATTTACATTATAATACTAAGGTGTGTGTGTGTGTGTGTGTGTGTGTAAGGGGATTTTATATGGACATATAGATAATTTGCTATTGCATTAAGAGTATATTTCTTTAAAAGTTGATACAATTGTCAAGATTTTAGAATTTGCTAGTCGAAAAAGTTCTATGTAACTATGTCTATGGGTTCAAAGAAAATGTATATACCAGAAGGGACTCAGCAGAATACTATATATACTAAAAAAGAAACATGCATGTGTAGAAGAATTTGGAATGTGTTAGTAGACTAGAAGGACAATTCGAGAGAGAAATTACATAGAGTGTATGTGTGTTTGTGGGTGTTATTCATTTTCATGCCTGATTTGCTTGCTCTGTACAGAAAGAGTAGGAGGAAAATGTGGGGTTGTTGAAGAATGTGCAAGTTGTAAGGACCACCAATCAGCAAGTGTTCTCTAATAGAACAGCACCTCGCACCAGACGTCCCCCGGATCCACCACCACGGTAGCTACTAGCAGTACCAGAACAGTAGGGCGATGATGGTGGTGTGACAAGTGTCTGTGAGACAACAGAGCTGTTGGGCTGGAAAGATGACCTCTAATGAGCCTGACGTGCCCGGCTGTTCCTGTTCATGCTCTCTTTATTGGCTTGAGGCTTTCTCGTGATTGTAAAAATATAGATATTTAAATGCTTGCTGATCTGGAGGCATACCTGTCGCACAAAGTACAGCAAGTTGCAAGTAGAGTAAATCTGAAATAGACAAAGAAAAGTTTGGTATTTTAAAATGAAAACAAAATCATTGCTGAAGCGATCTGCAAGTCCCACTCCAAACAAGAGAAAGTGATAACCATGTTACACCAATATCAGCAGAAATTATTGGAGGAAATTTTACTGAAATAATTTGCATTTGAGCTACCAAAATATATACACAGTTTAACCCTTACTAGACTCAGTTTGGTATAAGTGCACTAGAGACACAGGAACTAAGTTAAATCATTTTTGATAATCAAGTACTTACCAGAATTCGCTATATTTCATATAATGTATTATGTACATTTTATTTTTACTGGCTGATAGAAATAAGTTGCAAGACCTAATTTGCACATGATTATCATATAACATCACCAGCTTGTGACAAATATTTCTAAATTCAAAACGAGAGTAAAACTTCAATTTCAGTAACAAAGCAAGATAGCAGAAGGTAATTTCTTCAATTTGTACTCAGATAATTTTGATAGAAAGTTTAAGAGTGACTCTAAAAGATAGTTCCGTTATGATAGAAAGTTTAGTGACTATTAGTGCAATGACAAAAATGTATTATTATATGTAAACCAAGATATATCTTAATAAAATAAATAGTGGATATGAATCAAAAAGCATGAAATGGTTATTTGTGTGTATATAACTTTGAAAAAGAGGTGGATATCAATTTCAGCTAATTTCAAATAAAATCAATTTAGCATCTGTTCTTCAGAGCGCAAAAATTTAAATCAGCACAGTACTTGTTAAGATTGGTACGATATATGCAGAAAAGTCTTTCATACTTATGAAACATTGGCAGAATCTATAATTAAAAAAAAAAATTTAAAAAAAAAAAAAGTCAATTTTTATAAATCTCCCACAGATGGGATGATTGTAACTATTGGATAAAATTAATTTTTTCCCCACCAATTGTTCAGATTAGTACATTTATTGGTTTCATAATCTATGTCTATATTAAAAGGTACACTTGAATCATCTTGGTCCCATCTGAAAGATAGGAAACATTAATTTAACATTCAGAAGACTTTCCTCTAATCAGGCAATGTGCCTTAGATAAAAAAAAAAAAAAAAAAAAAAAAAAATTATTTCATATTTTATGAAATGTGTGTGTGTGTTTGTTTACAATATAAATACTATGTGAAAACCATTTTACTTTCCAATATGGATATACACGAGTTATCTTACCCTTGGTTGTATTTTTATTACTCCTTAAAAGAAAAAGAAAAACCCTTAATATAAGACCGGGAGAAAACAATCCCGACCCAAGTTTCAAAGATATGAGCACTATTTCAGTGTTTACATTTATAAATAAAACCAAGAGAAAGATAACTGATATACATGTTTTTGCTTTTAAATGTTAGATTTTTGTTGAAACTTTTTTTAGGTTATGATGTAAAGAATATAATAAAAGGCCGAGGGGTGGTCAATTCTTTAAAAGTTTGAAATTATTTTCAACCATACACTATGAGTTTTGATTTTTTTTCGTTTTTAATTTAAAAATGGGATGAAAGGAATTGAATCTAAGCCGAAAAACATCTAAAAAGATATCAAAAGATTTAGGAAAGGAAAAAAATCTTTCAAATAGAAATTCCTATTTTTGTCTTTTTTTAATGCAGTCACAAAAAGTATTGTTTATCTAGAAACATTAGTCAAGGTATTACATAAAACATTCCCTTAAACAGTGACAACACAAACTAAGCCTGTAGTACATGTCAATCCAACTCCTCTACAGGGAAAAAAAAAAAAAAAAAAAAAAAAGGATCATGAATACAAAACCAAACTTTAATAACCAATTGCTCCCTTTTCAATTGCTACAACAATGAGGTGTAGGGAGAGTGCTACTTCTTTCCCTGGATTGCTTTAGTCCAACATTTTAAACAAAATAGTTTTCATTGTACAAAAAAACTTCTTAGGAACTTTTTAATCTTAATAGTATTCTTATCTTGGTGTTTGTTATAATATTTAACGATAACAAAGTTGAAGATGCTTGTCCAAGTTAAAAACAAAAAAAACAAAAAAAAAAAAAAAAATGTATATTTTTTCATGGAAGAAATTAAGTAAAAGAAATTCCAATAAGTTTCCTATCTGCAGATCCAACTAACAATGAGTAATAATGCAAAAATGAGTAAGCAGAACAAGTAACCAAACAAAAAAAATTTGGATTTAACAACTAACTATCCAAAAAAGATACAATTAAAAACAAATACATTTACCAGAATGTGATCAAGTACAAAAATAAAAAATATACATATTGTCACGTGATCTCCCACTGAGAGAGGAGAAATAAGGAATTTCCACTACCCTCTGTGTTTGAATTAGCCAAAGATTGACCGTTAAAAGACAAAGAATGTAGGTCAACTTCGGCCGGCCATTGAAGGAAGAAAAAAATGTGGGTCAGGCTATCTGTACTCCGTGACCTCACTCGGGTCGCCTGATAGGGGAAGAAAGAAGGTAGAAGCGAGATGATTGGCTAGGACCCTAAAACAGAAGTGGCACCGTCTTCCCGTCAGCGGAAATAGGGAAGAAGAAAATCAGTTTTGAAGATGAGGTCGTCGTGAGAGGACGCGAGTCTTATGCCAAGACTCTGGGTAAAGAAAGCGGAAAGAATCCTGGACAAGAAGAAGCCATACCTTCAAGCCAAAACTAAATATAACAAAGTCCGTCAGCCTGTAAAAGAGAAAATATTCTCCACAGGAATCCATCAGAAAAGATAAGTAAATTATAAGACTGTTTCTCCCTGTACCCAATTATATACTCTCTCTCAATTTAAAGAAAGACTAAAGGAAAGGAAAAAAGGAAGAAAGTCATTTAGAATCATGTATTGTCCGCTGATAATATAGCGGACACGTTGAATATGTGTATCCGTGTGTGTAGTAAAAAGATTGATATATTTTAATGTTCCCACGTGTTGAAGTTGTTCATTTGTGTCGTCTATTGTCAAGGTGCTATTTCATGTTTCTTTTTCAGCTTCTTCTGCCTTATGTTATTCTCGCTTAAATTGTCCTACGAATTCCTTTAAAAATACTATATGGGAAACCAGAGTTGTCGACTACTATAATTAACATTATTACATCTAAACCTAGAGGTCCATATCTTCCATTGTTCTAGGGGTAGGAAGAACTAGAGGCCTTGGTGGGTGTGTGTGTAGTGTGAAATTTGGAAACCCCTTGCCAGCGGCGGTCAGTCTAGCCCTAAATTAACCCCCACATATGCCAGTTCCTATATGCCCGAGAAAGGACTAAACAAGGACTTCTTCTACGAGGGATCAAGTGCCAGACCGCCCCGTCTTCACACTTGCAAAAAAAAAAAAAAAAAAAAAAAAAAAAAAAATAAACTCCCTGTTTGATGATAACAATATTTAAATACACTAGTTCCCATACGCTTTTAAATGTTTGCTCATCCGGGGATCCTTTTTATTTTAATTTGCCGTCACAATATATGAGAAAGAGATAAGTACATCAATCTTGCACAAAACATCAACCCTTCATAGGTTATTTAATGCCAAAATTTGATCAATTTGCAGATTTTGATTATAATCATAGCTATATTTTTAAAATTGCATTTTTTTGTGTTTTTTATTTGTCTATAATAATCATTTGTTAGCACACAAATAGTTTCAAGTATTCCAATCAAATAAGAATTAATTTCTAGAGTTACAGGGTTTCAAGTATTCTTATCTAATACCAATAATTTGCAATTATATGATTTTAGCAGTTATAGTTTCAAGTATTCTTATCTAATACTAATAATTTATCCACATCTATATGATTTGGAGTATTCCTAATACAAATTCATACACAACTTTTCAACAAAGGCTATTTAATAATGGTTTGTTTGAAGTTATAGAGTTTCAAATATTCAAATCTAATACAAATAATTTTTAAAACAGATCTATTTATCCCATAGACAGAATCCCTAAAAGGTACTACCACTCCAGATCAGAATAATGGCACACTCCCTAGAGCTACAGAACAGGAGCCTCACTACCAGATCTCATGAAGTGTCAAAGTCTGAACATTTTAAGAGTAGGAGGTGTCTTACTCCTCTGAAGAGAATGCAGTCATACCTAGGGTACCCAAAAGTTTAATTCATACTAATTTAATATACTCACACAGAAAACCCAGAGTACAAAAACTTCATTGATTTTGCAATCAAAGTATTGATTGAGACACACCAATAATGGTCCAAGGAGAGTGTGGTCAAGCAGATCCATTTCACTTTTTGTCATGTGTGCAATCTGAAAAAATTCAACATAATTTGTAATATTGTCTTATTAAGAATCATGAAATAGATAACTGCAACAAAGGTTAATCATTACTAGAAATAGAAATGTGTCCATTCATCACCTGAAACAAAGTTGAGCATTCAAGCATATATATTCTGAGGAATGCTACAGAAGATTATCAGAGTAGTCACTTTTGTAGGGGAGAGAAAAGTATTTAAAAAAAAAAAAAAAAAAAAACAGAAGAAATTGGTTGAGAGATAGAATGTATTTACCATATCATTTTGCTATGCAGGATGTGAAAACAGGTCAATTTGGAAGCAGAGAAAAGCTGGTTTGAATTCAGAGTTTTCCTTCTCCTAGACTGGTTGCTTTACTAAAGCAAAAGAACCTAGTTTGCCCAAAGCTGTGAAGTAAAAGAGATGGATTCATTGCTTTCCCCAAGGGTTATTAGCACAAAGTTAATTGCAAACAAGCCTCTGCTGGGATTTGAACTCTAGTTGCCACCACCATTTCCTATGATGATAACCATTATGCAGAGGGGGCAGAGAGAGAGGGGGGAAACAGTAAGAAAATAAAGTACACTGTATTTAAAACATGTAGGGATTCCCAACCAGACTTGAAGCCACCCAGGTACATATTTCTAGGTAGCAACAATATTATTGTATCTAATATCCTTATAAGTTTTTTGTCCTAAACATAACTTTATATTTTCATTGTTCTATTACAAACATTTTTTATTATATTAGTTTGTCATTAATAAGCATTTGTTTGTACACAGTTATATGGTATCAAGTATTCCTATCCAATATTATTAATTTTTAAACTTCTTAACCCATAGATTTGACATAAACAGATACCATCAGTCTGAACTTGGGAGTTATAGCAATAAAGGGGTAATCCACACTCCCCAGAGCACCACAAGGCCAGATGAGGAATCCAGATGAAAATTTTAATATCATTGATAAAAATGTAAGCAACTAGAATTCAACCCATTATAACTTAAGTCTGTTGGCCGTCTGATAGCCTGAACCAGAGTTCACACAGAGATATATATTTTATGGGGAGAAAAAAAAAAAAATTTATATTCTAAAGAGTTAATTTTTGTGCAAAAATAGGTTGTATCAGTATTTTTGTATTTATTGACCAATCAGCATTTGTGCACTCATTTTAAAATAGAGATTCTTAAAACAATATTTGACTTGCCATGCAAAATTTGAAGGATCAAAATCTAAAATAATGATATCTTTTCCCTCATAGAGTGTTAAAAAATAGTTTTTAACCAATTAGAATAGATAAATCAACTTTTTTCCCATCCAATTTTATTTCTTTTGAGTGAAAAATAATTCTTTTTCTTTAAAAATCATTTAATATTAACATAGCCTAATTATTCTAAAATGAATGAAAATATTGTTTATTCAAAGATATTCCAACATTGATTTCAGTATTCCCCTGCTGATGAAATATTTTAGCAACATTCATTTACATATTAGCACACAAGTATACTTTAACCCCTTACATAGGGACACACACACAGATCTTTTATACACAAAAATATATCAACAATGCAAAAACTTTTCTTGCAATGTAAATATTGGACATATTTACACTATCTTTTAAGAGAAAAACTTTTTCCAACAAACTTTTCACTCAATTTTAAGAAAATTCATTAAATTTGAAGATTAGCTTTTTATTCAATCATTTATACACTTTTTCATTATATATATATATATATATATATATATATATATATATATATATACACAAAACATTCAAACTTGAGTATTTAACAAGTATAACCAAATCTGTATCAAAACTTTTCAAGTGAAAAACACTGATTTTTAAAATCTACCAGAAATCAACTAATTACTTGATTTTAATATAAATCTTTCTGTACTTATCTAATAAAAGGCGAAAACTTTTATAAAGAATTTTCTAGTACAAATTTTGTCAAAATTTTTCTTGTATACCAGCACAATGAGGATTTAGTTAACTAACACCAAGTGCAAGAGATCAATTTCTATGTCCCTAGAGATATAAATTATTTTCCCCTTTTTGAAAAAGGAAGCCCAACTCCATTTGGAGGCCTTCAGAAATTAAAAACCGCGAAAAGTAAAATATTGCCGTCTTCAACATTTGATTTTATTTGCCGACTTATTTTTTTACTAAAATAAATTAATATTTAATGAACTCCCTTTGCTCAAAATATCTGGCTTGTAGTATTTATTAAAAGTACTCAAACCAAACTTTGGCGCTTACATCTCAATCAGTCAGAAAGAACTATGGAGTCAGAGACAAATTTTAAAATTTGACCCAACTATAGGTAAAAAATACATTGATACTTCATCAAGTGACACAAGGGTTAGTAAGTTTGATTTTCACTGGGTGCCTCAGACCAACATAAGCTAAGCAAATGTTAATGGTAAACATTTTTTAAGCAAAAAACAGGTACAACTTCAACACTTTCAAATAAAAAATTAGCTGCAAGTGCAAATAAAGCCAGAAAATCTTGTCCAAGATTAAAACTTTCTACTGTATTTTTTCAAAAGTTTATTTAAGTCATTAAGTGAGCCACAAGGCCAAATTTGTAGAGCAACTTACCACTAGTTTGTTTGTAATTTTTGCAGAAGCCATTCCAAAGCTGATCACATATAAACACGGATGCTTCATATAGACATGTGTAGGGGATTTCTGGTAGATTACAATAGCCAGGCACAGAACTATAGAAATTGGCAATACAGGAAATATCGTACTAGTCCCCTGAAAATAGGAAAGGAAAAAAAAATGAAATTGGAGTTTCCATTCAAATATCATTTTCAAGATCACAATTACAAGAACAAATGGACTAGGGAGCAAGCCTGTATCAGAGATTGACACCTGTATGACATTAGTATGGTTTGTTTAATGGCATATCAACTCCTTATTTCATTAATTAGTAAAAGTTTGATTTTAGTTATAACTATATCTTAAATGTTCCATTGCATTTTGTCTATAATCATTTGTTTGCCCCAAGTTATGATATTAAGTGTTCCAGTCTAATACAAATAATACAGTTCTATTGTTTCAAGTATTCTTATACTAATAATTTATACAATTATATAGTTTAAAGCATCTATTCTGATTTAATGATAATCATTTATTTGTACAGTTATATCAATAAATATTTTATAATTATAACTATATTCAAATCCCATTACAACCATCTTTAATAACATTTGCCCATAATAATCATTTGATAGCACACAGTTATGATTCAAGTATTCCTATTTAACACCAATAAATTGCAAGAATTTACATGTTTCAAGTAACTAATAATCCTTAGTAGACAATTATAACTTCAAGTAACTTAATACAAATAATTTGCAGTCACATGGTATCAATTATTCCAGTCTAACACAAATTTACAAACAAGTCTATTTGATCCACAATTAAGACAAACAGGAACAGCCACTATGGGTTAGAATGGACCTGGAAGTAATGGTACAATCCTAAAAAGCTCCAGAACTGGAGCCTCATCACCAGACCAAATTTAGTATCTTACCCAGGACACCTTTTGGGCTAGAGTTCTTACTCCACCACAGAGGTTATGGTTCTGACATTGGAAGCTTACACTATCCTAACTATAGACAAGTGTACATTGGTCACAGTTATGTGGTCCTGGTAAATCATTCACACCCAACAAAATCATTAGATTATTGTTAGATCATAAATTAGTAAATTACAAAGCATCTTGGAGTAGACAGTTTTTCAATATAAAAACATCTTAAAATTCCAAATACAACTTACTGCCACAGTTGAGTGATTTTTTCCAATTCCTCCTTTAATTATTATCACAGAAAAATTCTGAATGCATTGTAAAATGGCTGCAAAGATTCCAAAGTAGACAGGAAGGAGGCGGAGAGGTGTTCTTAGACCAGGCACCTAAATAGAAAAGAGAAGGAAAAAATATAAAATGCTAGTTATATCACACTCAGTACTTAAATTGAGACAGCTGACAATTATTCTGTTACAAAAAAAAAAAAAAAAAAAAAAAAAAAAACTTTAATTTTCAAATTTATGAATTGACTGCAGCATGGCATGGAAAATAAATTATACCATTAATTCAAATAATTTAATCTAGTTTAAGAAATATTTTATGAAGCCAGAATGTTCAGCTTAAAAATATTTTATTTATTGCTAAATCAAAAACCTAAGTGAACATCCTTTAACAGTGCTAATTACATATTTTTTACCAGGTGTAGTATGAAAACAATATAAGATAAAAACCATTAAAATAATTTTTAAGCAATTTTTCAAAATACACAGCAAAAGAGAAAAAAATTCTTTAGAAACAAAGAAATTAAAGTGAAACAAAAAAAAAAAAAAAATTGCACTTTTACAATTCATACCAATGTATAAAAAGGTTTTAATACTAATGTAAATAATCTTGGCAGCATTACAAGAAGCAATCATCAGATTGTTGTATCTTACTAACCTGGAAATTCCATAGTCCAGTACCCATACAAGCATTAAAGAGATAGATGCCCATTACAATCAACTGACCTTCTGTGACATCAATTCTACAATAGATAACCAAGATATTCATAGACATACAAAATGATTTCCCCCAACAACAAAAAAAAACAAAACAAAACAATAAGTCTAAGCTAGAGATGGGGAACCTGTGGCCTTTGAAACCAAATGTGGTCTCCCCACTACCTTGTCAAAAAGCTAATTAAAATTACATTTTCACTTTAGAATCTGATATCCAAATATTTTCTTGTGGGGGAAAAACATCAATCCCAAAAAGTCATTTAAAAAGGTTTGAGATTTTTTTTCCATTCCTTTTAATATACTAAATTTGAACCAATTGAATAACTAGAAGTTTAAATTTTGTAATTGCTGCCTTAGTAGATAAATTTTAATGTGGCCTTCAAACATGAAGGTCCCCACCCCACCATGTTTAATGCATTTTTTTAAAACCAGAACAGCATTAATATAATCAAGGATTTAATATTCATGCATTACTTCAAACTGTCAATATGCACACAATTTCTGTGTTAAAGATATCAATACCTTGCAGTCTGATATATAAATCCTTTGAGAAATTAGTCTTTCAAATAATATAAACAAAATTAGGCAATTACATAATTACTTTCAAATAATATCACATTTGACATCTAAAAAAGAAAATTCTCCATTAAAAGAAAAAGAATAAGAGGGTGGGATTGCTTGCCTCAAGCAAATTTCATACCAGCAAATTTGAACAAGTATCTTCTTTATTTTAATTGAGACTCACTCAAATCCTCAATCTGACTGTAAGGAACTGTACTTGGTATTTTTATAAATGAATTCAATAAGGAAAATTTTCAATTATTTCTGCAGTAATGTACAAACAATACAGAAATGTAATACTTATATTTACCATTTAGGTTTCAATCATTGGCTTTATTTATTAATTGAATCATGACTTAAGAGATATATCTGAAATGTGTCTTAGTGATTGAGGAATAACTGGTTGGTTTTATAGCATATCAAACCTTGTTGGATTATTTAATATTAAAATTTTTTGGGTTTTTTTTTCAAGCAATTATATGGTTTCTAATCACTAATGATAGTAATTTGCAAGAAATAAAAGCTTCAAGTAATGATTCTTAATATAAGTAATTTACACATACTTATATGGTGTCAAGTATTCCTATCAAATATTAATAATTTTCAATCAGATATTTCATCAGTAGATGAAACCCCACCATCTACCAACACTCCAGGTCTAATATCAAACTAAGAGATGACTCCACACACTCCAGAATTGAACCTTCATCACCAAATGTGGTTTTAATCAAGACTCGGAACACTTTTTCTTTAAGGAGTCTTAATCCTTTGCAAGGGATTTAGTTATACTCTTGACCTAATTGACAAAGCAGAGGGGTCAAAAGGAGGGAAAGTCTAAAAGAACTTCTAGGTGAATTCTATTAAGTTGAATTATTTTCATGATTTAATTGTTATATAAAATTTTAAAAATTAAATATAAATGAAGCAAATGACTAAAATTTACTATCTGAATGAAGGTACATTACCACAGAAATTTTACTTCATTCTATAAAACTACCCAGAACAAATCTGAAATAAAGAATAAGCTCAATGAAATTCACAACTGAGCTATGAAGAGCCATTAGCATGTCAAAGTAGAAAATCAAATCCATAAACTCATCCATATTCTGTTTCCTAATTTTTCTTTGTGTCATTTGTTATTTTTATACTAAGTGAACCAGTTTTATTTTTAGAGGAAGCATTATCAATCATAATTAATTTTGATAAGATAGAATAGTGCAAATGTGGAAGATATGAAAGGGAAATTCAAACTCTTAAATCTTTTGTCCCAGAAAAGCCCAATTAAAATGTATCAGCTGCTCTACTAGCTGAATTATAAAGATCTATTGGTTTGCAGAAGCCTAAAAATCAAACCTTATTCCATTCCCCAAACCCTCTCTTCAATCTCTCAGCACCATTTTCTTTTTATTCAACACAAATGTTCTCTACAATAGAAAGCGAGAGAAAATAAGATTACAGCTTGATTAATGCATGCCACCAAATGTTCAATATGAAAATCGGTGTTTAAAAGAGAAAATGAGAGGGAGAGAGGCTTAAAAGAAATTGGAATACAATTATCATCATGAAACTAAAATTAAATACTTACAGACCAAACCTGAGGGTTCCAGAAACATAAGATTGCCAATGTGCCGAATAGAAGAGGAACATTATGGCAAAGCAGTTGAAAAAGAACCATTCCAAATGGTTACCTAACTCCAACGCAATGCATATACCCAGCGTCACAAACACTGCAAAGAAGAGAGTATGCAACCATTATAAATTTTCTGAATGCCATCAAATACCATAAAAACCATTCTTTATGCAATCTCAACGGTTTCTGCTGCCTTCATCTATTATCATATATAATTATGGTCACTTTATGTGCTTTAGATATGTATCTTACAGTCCTAATAAGGTTGAAATATATTAATTTGAGGCACCAAATTATAAACCAGCAGCCAATGGGAATTTTTTTTTTTTTTTTACCCTCTTTATATTTTGCTTGTAATTTATGTTTGGTTTGTTGGGTTTTATGGCATATCAACCTTTGTAGATTATTTAACGCCAAATCCATTTTTATGTAAATAATCAGTTCTATTTCAAACAATTCAGTTTAGCATGAGTACACAGTTTAATTGTCAAAAACATTTCTATTTCAAACTATTCAAGCAGTTATATAACAATTCAGTTTAGTCTAAGTACAGTTTCAATGTCAAAATCAGTTCAATTTCAAATAATTCAGTTTAGCATAAGCATGCAGTTTAAATGTAAGTGCAGTTTCTGAAAAACATTTCTATTTCGAGCTATTCAGTTTAGTCAAGCAGTTCTAATTCAGCTAATTCAGTTTAGTATAAGTACAGATTTTGTTTACACACAGTTACATGTCAAAACAGTTCTATGTTTGACAATTCAGTTTAGTGTAAATACAGTTTCAATGTCAAAAAGCAGTTCTATTTGAAATAATTCAATTTAGCATAAGCACACAGTTTAAATGTAAATACAGTTTAATTGTCAAAAACATTTCTATTACAAGTTATTCAGTTTAATCAAACAATTCAGTTTAGCAGAAGTATGCTGTTAGTTCTATTTAACCCATAGATAGGCCCTATTAGGTACTACCATGCCAAGCCAGAGTGGACCTCGGAGCAATGGCAATGAAGAGGTGCTCCATATTCCCCGAAGCCCCAGCATTACTGGGACCTCACCAGCAGACTGTTTAGTGTCATATCCAGCCGACTGGGCAATACACAGAGTTAATATCAAAACAGTTTCTTTTCAGATAATTCAGGTTAGCATAAGTACACAGTTTAGATGTCAAAAGAGTTCTATTTCAAGCAATTCAGTGTAGCATTAGTACGCAGTTTCAATGTCAAAACGGTTCAATTTTAAACAATTCAGTTCAGCATAAATTTGCAGTTTAAAATGTATAAAAACAGTGAACGCCAACCACCATTTAGTTCTATTCAACCCATAGATAGGACCCTTATCAGGTGCTACCACTCCGGGCCAGAGTGGACCTGGGAGCAATGGCAAGGGGTACTCCACATTCCCCAAAGCTCCAGCATTGCTGGAACCTCACCATCAAATTGTTTAGTGTCATAATCAGGATGCTCATTAGGGAGGTCTTACCCCACTGCAGAAGTGCAGTCTGTGTATTCTACAGCCCCATTAGTAATTTACTTTTGATTCCCTATAAATATACATAGAATTTAAAGATATAAAATGCAATAAAACTAAATTCTTTTCTTTGAAAACATTGTTTTTGTTATATTATCTAATTAAAGTATACCTTAAAATTTTGTGTTGAAGAAAAAAAAAATTTTCCAACCAAAAAAATTATCAAGACTTACTTTTATTTACCTAAGTTTTATTTTGAATTCCTAAATACTTTACAATTCTGGAATCTTCTGAAATTTATAAAAGGTTTTGAACTTTTTTTTTTAAAATGTCAAGTTAAAAATCAAATATAAATATTGTAGAGGAAATTAGATTATTTGATTGAATGGTATATCAGCTCTTGATGGTTATTTAATGCCGAATTCTGTTTATACATAGATACGAGGATCATTAAATAAGTTTCCAGACTTTCTTTATATGGGCACTTTTATTGATAGTACAAACATGAAACTCTAGTCCTCTTCAAAGTAATTTCCTCCGGCTGTAATGCACTTGTACTGTTCCAACAACTTCTGGAAGGCCCCATGGAAGTCCTCTTGTGTGAGCATGTCAATGACCTTTGTAACAGCCTCTTTCATCTCATCAATTGCCTCATAACGACAGCCTCTGAGCTTAGGGAATAACCAAAAGTCACAGGGAGCAAGCTCTGGACTATAGGGAGGGTGAGGAACTGTCTTGATGCCCATCTTGGTCAAATAGTCTGTGACAAGGATGGAGTGGAAATGCCACTGACCCAATTTGAAGAGTGTTTGCCTCTTCCCTAGGAATCTCTTCCTGAACTTCCTTAAAACCTCAACATAGTACTATTTACCAACCCCTCCGCTTGGGCAGGATATGACACAAGGTCAATTTTTAAGCGGAGTTTAACAGGTTTGAATTCAGAGTTTTCCTTCTCCTAGACTAGTTGCCTCACCAAGGCTGAAGAACCTAGTCCGTCCTACTATTTACCCATAGCTGGAGGGAGAATAAGGGGGTTCATACCTTTCCCAAGGGTATTTGCCCAAAAGTGAACGTAATAGCGCGACTGGAGTACGAACTCGCGTACTACGATTCCGCAGTTCATCGCTTTAACCATTACACCACGAGGACACCCAAAAACCTCAACATAGTAACCCTAGTGTATTGACTTCCTTACTCCTCCCATACCTCTCATAATCCCTCACAGACTCCCTGCCTTCCTTGAATCTCATTTGCCACTCAAAAACAGATGCTCGATTCATGCAAGATAGTCGAAAAGCAGTGTGAAGCATTCCATATGTTTCTGTGGTATTTTTTCCAAGTTTAAAACAATTTTATAGTGTATCGTTCTTCTAAAATGCCCTCACGTCCAGATTGCATTTTTGAAATTCACCAGCTGTGATAATCAGGCTTTAGTAGGGTGTATTCCAATTCCTGCTGTAGCTGTTCATTTGAACCCGAAATCATAAAAATTGGTCAGTCATCTCATAAGATGTATAGCAATAACATACTGAATTTTCAAGAGTCTACGGCAATTTTAAATGCCTGTACAAAAAAGTCTGGAAAAGTATTGAATGCACCACGTATATTGTAAACATAATTTTTAAGTGAATAGTTTGTAGGGAACTTTATTTTTAGACATGTTGACAGAGTTCATTTGTTTACACTCATTTAAATGATTTCAAGTCTTGCTCTTTAATACAAATAAATGTATTTAATATCAATAATAATCCCTAGTAAAAGATTGAAAAGTTCTACTTAACCTATAGATAGGACTAACAGGTACTACCACTCCAAGTCAAAGACATGGGAGTAATAGTAATGAAAAGGTACTCTACATTCCAACTCCAAAAGTAGAACCTCGTCTATAGATGTAGTTTAATGTCATAATCAAGACACTAAATGGTTTCGAGTATTGCTATCACTAATAATTCTATTCAACAATATTCATTCATTTGCACACAGTTAAATGGTTTTCAAGTAGAGTAAATAATTAAATAGTCCCATCTATGGGGCAAATAGAACAAACAACTACGACCACTCCAGGTCAGAGTGGAACCAAGATTAATGGCAATGAAGGGATACTCATTACCCAAATCTCCAGGACTGGAGCTTAACCATCAAATGCAGTTTAGTGTCATATCCAGGACACTTTTTGAAGGGTTTTGCTCCTCTGCAGAGATGAAGTCTGCATATTCTACAGCACCAGCTGACAGAGCAAGTATGTAAAATTAAAAAGTTAGTTTTCTGTCATTAGTTATGGAAAAAAATATTTATGCTTCTGTTTTTGTCTTCTTCCATATATCAATCATAAAATCAGCCCACTCCTGAAAGCTGATTAAATATCTTTTAACATAAAAATAACTACTTAATCTTTGCTCCATGACTTTCAGTAAGTTACACCCTTTGCAAGCAATTGGGTTTTTAAATATATTTTGAACAAACTTCTTGTGGTATATAGAGCCACAACAATATCAGGTCAATAAGGAGTACTACCATTTTAAAAGCAAATAGATTTTTATAAAAGGAGTTACTACCATCACAATCCTGAGTTTTGAATTCAAAGTTTTCTTCTAAACCATTCTACCCTACTATTTTACTTCTAGTCGGAAATAGCCAGAAGAGATAGATTCATGCCCTTGCCCCGGGCATTAGAATGAAATGGAAACAACCTTGTTCAGGATTTAATCTTGGATCAGCAGATCCAATTTTTATGATGATTATACTACATGCACCTCATAATTAAATCCAAACAGATTTGAACATAAATGGAACTTTTCTTTTACAACCTGTGGCCCACAAACATCTTTATTGACCAATTTCTATCAAGTTTAATACAGAAAAATCAGCTGCAATTTTGCTTCATATAAACGCGAGAAATTCATGGTCATATTTACAAAATAGATACATAGACATGGGATTATGATAAGGGACATTGCTGTACAGAATACAATTCATTAAAAAAAATTTCATTGGAACTTGCTTTCAAAAATTATTGGTTACCAAATTTTAAAAAAACTAAGGGATTTTAAATAGCAATGAACATTTATAGACAAATATCAAATTAGAGTTTTGAGGCATACTCCCAGAAGTAAGATCCTTAGTTTGCAGCCAAGCATTGTTTCCCAAACTTATATCATTAAATAACATAGAAACAGATCTTTAATTCGATGTAATAATTTATGAAATAACTTCTATAGTTATCTAATGACAAAAATTGCCACAGCTTATTTTAACTTGTTTAATCAAAAAGTTTGGGGGGGGTATGTGTAGTCATGAACACAACAGCCACAAGTACTGTGACTTGTAGTCACACCAAATTGGGCTCCGTGACTAGCGTAGGACCACATCTGGTGCCATGACCAGGATTAAAATTCGTCTGGGGAGAGCTGTGGTTGTTATAGTTGAAGAAAAAAAAAACCTTTAATAAAGGAGTTACTAACTCCATAAATAAAATACTAATACCCTCATTTCAAAATAAAATTCTGGTAAAATCCCTTAAAACGTTTTAAGTTTTCTTAAGAAAAAGAACTTCAATAGTTCTTCAATTTGATAGGTGATATTATGGAATTAGTTGCATAAAGCAACTATCACCTGATGAATTTAACTACAAAATTTTCAAAAATAAATCAGTTTCCAACACCCACTTGTTGGTTGATATGTATATTTTGGAGAGAATTTTGCAAAAAATATTAAATTGGTATTTTGTTTGAAGTTGGAAAAATTCAAGACTTTCAACATTTTTTTCTAGGCTGCTGGCAATAGCATCATCAGTTCAAAATAAACTTCTGGTAAAACCCCTAAGAATATCTTTGAAATTTTCTGACCTATTAGAGCTTGAGTAAATCTGCATAATGATGTATCATAATACATCTATATGAATGAAAGACTCTTTGATAAGCTGTTGAAGTCAACTGAAAAACTTCTGAAAATAAGATCAATATCAATTTTCAATATTCCAATGTTGACATAATAGTTTTAGGTATCATTTAGTATGAAGATTTTAAAAACATTTTAGAACTCACAAGTAATTTTCATTTGAAGTTGGAAAAATATTTTTCAAATTTAGCTTTGAAAACAGCTGTGCTAAGCAACATTGCTTAAACAATACAGTGCTAAAACACCTGTTACAGAGAAAAATTCTCATTTATTCAAGATTAAAATTCTTTAAATGTTTACAAGGGTTAAACAAAAATTTCAAATATATATTTTTAATTTTTGGGTGGTTTTATCAATTTCAAAAAAATTAACCTGAGAATGAGTTTATTTTCACTATTTAAGGGGGAAAAAAAAGTTGTATTTCAGAAAATAACTTTCAAAGTTAGGTTATTCGGTTTTTTTTTATTTTTTTTAAATTTTGTTTTAGTATTTTTTCTGACAAGAGGTAAGTAAAAAAAACATTCTCAACTGAGAATTACAATGAAGAAAAGACAAAACAAAAAATTAAGGTTACTGAATCCACAAGTTAATAGTCTGAATAAAATGTGAACAAGATGAAAATTGTTTCACATTTTTATAGAAATGGTATCTATTAAAAATAGATATGTTCATTTGCATTTTTTCCAAATTAAAAATTATTCTAACAAAATTTTTAAATTTGTAGATCTTCCAAAAAACAATCCAAAACATTTTTTTTTTTAAACAAAGTACATAACATTAAAAATTTATTATTTTTTGCTAAGTGCTTTCTATCTTATTTTTCAGTTGTAACTTGTACTAAGTTGAATTTAAAATACTAGACAAATAATCCACACACATAATCCAGGCAACTTCATGCCAAAAATAGGAGAGAAAAAAACTAATTTTATTAGAGAAGAATTAGGTACCACAAGTTAAATTTAACCAATAATTGGTGTGGTCACTGAATTTTTTTTTCTCAGGCCATATTTTTAAAGAATGGTATTTGAAAATCTAAGAATAGTTTTAACACTCAGTACTGATAAAACATCTAGGTTGTAAAGTCTATCAGGCAGCCAGGAACAAACCAGCATACACCCCAGCTCGGTAATTATCTGAATGGTGTGAAGCCCCTTTAGATAAAATAACCCTTGGGAAGAGAAAAATTTTATTGTGAACTTTTTGCTTTGTCCAAAACTCTAACCCCCACATGAACTTTATCACAGAAAATAATTTATTTTTAGTGGAACCAATATGCAATAAAATTAGCAAAAACAGATGCAAACTGAGTTTTTGGGATGACAATTTCCAATTGATTCAAATGAATTAGAGTAATTCTTATGTTGACCTACTCAATGAGAGCTTTCATTTGATATATAACATGATTATGTTTGCAATTCTAAACATTTTTAACTAAGAATGCCCATCCTCAATAGATAAAATGAAGTCTGATTATAACTTGCTGACTAATAACTGACCAGATAGCCTTTTCCTGTTGCTATAACAAAATGTGAATTTTAGTGCTGCCATAGCCACAGCATCTGCACAGTCAGGAGCAGCATAATATCCCCTATATTGAAAACTATTGTGAATTTCCATCAATTTATCCATTGTGATAATGAAGAAAATTGCTTTGATGAAAGGGTATTTTTAGAGTCCAATATCCTGGTTGTTTGTACTAGTAAAAACGTCTAATTTGGTAAAGGTTAAAAATCCAAATTATTCAGCAACTCTTCAATGGAGTTTAAAGATTCAAAAAGCATTTTCTCCCTCCAATGAACTATTCAACTAAATTCATACACTAAATCAAATTTTAAAATTTGAGTTTTACAGTGCATTACTATATTATATTAGTACCATCAAATATGTTCATGTGAGGACATATATTTATGAATGTCAGAGAAGTTAATAGTTATTGACCCAGTTACTTCAAATGTGAAAATAATCTTTTTAAGACTGATATATTGGAATTTGTTATAAAAAGGAGGAATTAGAAAGTCAAGGAATTTTCTTAAATTTCAAATAAAAATAATCAAACTTGGTTCTTAATTCAGTAATTTTCAGTTGGATATTTACTTTATGCCATTAAACAAAACGATTAAGATTTAGTCAAGTATTATACCTACACTGCAAATCAAACCCCCTTTGCCTAAAATAAAAATAGTTTTTGGAATCTTCAAAAAACTATAATACTAAAAAGCATAGCCTGAAGTCCCAGGAATAATGACAGAAAATTTAATAGTTATCTTTCTGACAGTCCTTGAGTCATAATGACAGACTAAAAAGAAGTTTGATAAATTATGAAATTATTTCAGTAATACTACTATGATCATATATATATATACTAACCTTTTGCTCCCTTTCAATTAAAGGATTCATTTGTTGGCCATACAAGTAATATAATATTAACACTCACCAGTGGAGAGCGAGTCACAACCATGATCTAGGAGTTCTCCTAAAGGAGTACTGGTTGAAGTTCGTCGAGCTTGTTTGCCATCAATAGCATCCAAAGACTGGTAAATAAACAGACCCAGAGCATTCATTAAGTAAACCCAAGGAGGTACCTGCAATAAAAGGGATTAATTTATAAAATGAGATATTGAAGTTTGTAGACCCTGCAAACAAGACTTAGCATTAGCAATCAACTGAACATAAGAAAAAAGTTCAAGCATTTTTTTTTTTTTTTTTTTTTTTTTTTCTTTTTTAAGTAGTGTAAGACTTCTAAATGGTCGCTAAGCCTAAGTTTTTACCAATTAAGATAAAAAAAAAAAAAAAAGTTGAAAAATGATAGAAAAAGGACTTTTAAACATTAGTACGATATAACTTTTTTTTTTTTTTTTGAGGGGTGGGTTAACAGCATACACCTTATGGGTTATTGAAATATAATTCATTAGTAAATGATTGTACTAATGAGGCTTTTAACGTTCCATGGTAATCCTGTCTTAATAGTAAGTAAGTAAAGTTGGTGACCTTTGTCGAGGGTGACCCGAAGGCTCCCTTTTCAATAGCTACTACACCGAGGTCTAGGGGAGGGCACTACTCCATTCCCTGTTGTTCCACTTTACCCTTGATCCTTACCTTATAATGCTGAGTGTTAAGCAAGGTGGCATTAAGTACCATTTTTTGAGTCTTTGGTATGACTCAACCTGGGATTGAACCCGGTCTACCAGACCATTAGCAAATACTCTTCTAAAAACATTTGCATATAGTTATAAAGCATCCTTATCTAATAAAATGTTTCAAGTATTCATAATACAAATAATTTGAAATCATTTTAAATAGGTAAACACTTTATGCTTAGTTGCAAATGTTTTAAGAGCAAATTTATCAATTTTCAAGATTGCATTAAACTTGACCCGCTCATTGGCCTAGTGGGTAGAGTGTTTGCCAATGGTCCAGGAGACCGGGTTCAATCCCAGGTCAGGTCATATCAGACTTTAAAAATGGTATTCAATACCAACTTGATTAACACTCAGCATTATAAGGTAAGGATCAAGGGTAAAATTGAGCAATCCAGGGGAAGGAGTAGCACCCTCCCCTACACCTCAGTGTAGTAGCTATTGAAAAGGGAGCCCTCGACTATGGTCGCCAACTTTACTTACTTAGTCAGTAGAAGTGGCGACTCTACATGCCTTAAATTTCTAGTTGGTTTGGTTTAACAACAAGTAAGAGCACAACCAAAGCAAAATTAACAGCTGCAAACCAACAAGAAAGAATAAAACCATGGAAACATTTCAAAAATCTACTAGGAAACCCACCAAAAGTAATGCATGAACCAATCACCACAATTATTAGTAAGCAACTGGACATTAAACTAGGACCGTTCATGCAAGAACTCGACTGTTGTTAAACTTAAAAATAGGAAAGCTGCAGGGGTTGACGAGATTCCACCAAAGGTATGGAAGACCAGACAATTTGACGACATACTGCTCCGACACTGTAACGCTGTCTATAATCAAAATCTGATAGACAGATGGATGAAGGGATGCATCCTCCCCTTCCCTAAAAAGGGGTGACCTCGGATTAGCCAAGAATTACCGAGGTATAACACTTCAATAGCAGCCAAAATTTACAATGCCCTACTACGAAACTGCATAGAACCCAAAATTGACAACATCTTTAAGAAAAACCCAAAATGGCTTCCGAAGAAATAGATCCACGACCTCACAAATATTGACCATCCATAGAATCCTTGAAGTCATACGGGCAAAAAACCTACAGGCGACATTACTACCAAGGCCTTCGATTCCATTCACAGAGGGAAGATGGAACAAATCCTACAAGCATACGGCCTGCCAAAAGAAACTGTAGCAGCAATAATGATTCTCTATAGAAACACCAAAGTGAAAGTACATTCACCAGATGGAGACACAGAATACTTCAACATTGTAGCAGGAGTACTACAAGGGGACACACTAGCCCCATACTTCTTTATCATATGTCTAGACTACGTGCTTAAAACTTTGATCGATAAAATGAGAGAGAACGGCTTTGAGCTGACAAAGAAAAGAAGCAGAAGATACCCCGCAAAAACAATTACCGATGCCATAGCTTTACTAGCAAATACACCCAACCAAGCTGAAACACTACTGCATAGTTTGGAATGAGCCGCCACAGGCATTGGCCCCCATGTCAATGCACACAAAACTGAATATATGTGCTTTAATCAAGCAGGCGACATTTCCACACTAGACAGAACCTCTGTGAAACTGGTTGACAAATTCACCTACCTAGGAAGCAGTGTCATCAACTGAAAAAGACATCGACACACGGCTAACGAAGGCATAGACAGCTATCAATAAGGTATAGGTCATATGGAAATCAGACCTGACTGATAAAAATGAAACGCAGTTTCTTCCAAGCAGCGGTCGTGTCAATACTGCTATATGGATGCACCACCTGGACGCTAACAAAATGGCTCGAAAAGCTAGATGGCAACTCCACAAGGATGTTGTGAGCAATATTAAACAAGTCCTGGTGGCAACACCCCACAAAGCACCAACTATACGGCCACCTGCCTCCCATCACGAAAATTATCCAAGTTAGACAAACCAGGCATGTAGGACACTGCTGGAAGCGCAGGAGACGAGCTCATAAGTGATGTACTTCTATGGACCCCTTCTTATGGCCGAGCAAAAGCAGGACGACCCGCTCGAACATACACACAGCAGCTATGTGAAGATACGAGATGTAGTCCAGAAGACCTGCCGGAAACGATGAACAATAAGGAAAAGTGGCGAGAGAGGGTCAGGGATATCCGTGCAGGCAGCACGACATGATATCAACTGCCTATAGATTATTCAATACAGAAATTTAACTAATGTTTGATTACAATCATAGCTATATTTTCAATTGTCCATTGCACTGTTCTTTTGTCTATAATCATTTGTTTGTACACAGTTCTATGATATCAAGTATTGAAATCTTATACAAATTACTTATACACAATTAGAATTTTAAGCAACCATTTATTTGCAAACAGTTATGGTTCCAAGTAATTAATAATAATAATCCTTAGTAAATATAACTTCAAGTAACTCTTCCCAATACAAAAATATCTACACAGTTATAGTATATAAAATATTTCAATTTTCAAAGAGTACCCAGAGCTTTAGAACTGAAGCCTTACCATCAGATACAGTTTAGTATCATACCAAGGACATAACCTTTTTGAGGAAAAGGGTCTAACTGCTTTGCAGAAGATGCAGTTGGCAAAGTAACTGTTTAGGATTTTAAATCTGGTTTCATGTTTGCTTTGGTTTATTTGTTTAATGCCACATCAACCTTCATGTGTTATTTGATGCAAAAGCCATCCTTGTAGAACAAAAGCAGTGATGCTATTTAACCCATCACTGGGGCAAGAAGGGGATAAAGGGGGGTTCTTACTTTTTCCAAGACTATTAGTCTGAAAGTGAAATAATAGCACAAATAGAGATCTTAAATCTGAAATCATTAGAAATAACTGACTATAAAGCTGACTTGTTACTATTAATAAAAAAATTTAAAAAAAAAAAAAAAAAAAAAAAAAAAAAAAATCAATGGAGAGATGTTTTAGTGACCAAAAAGCATAAAACTACCACCAATGAATGAGGTTATCTAATTATTTTTAATTTAAACAATCATTAATTCAGACTAGTATTTTCTTTATTTAATTGCTTTTTTTTATAATAGCTCATTCAGGTCATTTCTATGACAGTGAGGAACAGAATGTATCAGAAGAAATAATAAAGGACAAGATCTAAATAAAGACTTGAACTCATCTCCTTTCACCTCATTGAAATCTGGTTATCTGTATTAAGTGCTTTACCAACAAAGTTAAGAGCAATAGGATTCACAAGAGCCAAAATCCCACCTAGACACCCATTCTTTGTCTTAAGACTTGTTGGTGCCATTATTGTTTTCATATACAATTATAATGAAACAAGCAAGTTTATATAAAAAAATAAAACAATAAAAGCAACAAAAACAAAATACAATTAATGTTTAACTGTGTTTCATCTAAAATAAAATCTTACAATAGAGGCCAAAGTCATTTCAACTTATCTCCCTTCCAACTAAGATTTAAGTTGAAATCAGAGGCTTGGCAACCTACAGCTGGTGAGTTACATCAGTCTATGAAGTTTGGCTGACCCAGGAACTAATATTAGGATGCTATTCTTATCCAGCTCACGATTTTCCCCCTCATTCTGAGGGTTTGACAGGACCATATGGTAGATCATGTTACACTCAATCCATATTGTTTTGCATCAGCTTAAAAAATATACACACACACACACACACACACACACAAAATACAAAGACTTAGCCCACAAAAATTCTTAAGCTGCAAATAAGACTAAACTGATTTATTCTCCCAAATCAGTTTAAGCATGAAGCTTTATAGAAGAAAAAAATTTGGACATGATGTAAGTTTGTTTTTTGTTTTTTTTTTACTGGGTACTGGTTTGGTCTTATGGCATATCAACCATTGTAGGTTATTTAATGCTTACTGGGTTCTCATTCTAGAACAATATTCAAGTAGTATATACACTTCAAAAAGAGAAATTAGTACCAGGTTTTGTACAAATGATTATAATAAATAACATTAAGTGCTGAAAAAGTAGGAATAGATTTGTAAACTCATTACTTTATTTCAACACCGGCAAAAATCAAGAAAACAAACTACTTAGAAAGTTAATCTTTTTGAGTAATCAAAAATCATCTTATCTATTGGCTATGTTAGCAACAATATTGGGTGGGGATTAACCTAAAACAAAAATTACCAACTAGATTTTTATTTTAAGTACATGAGAAATGGTCAACTTAGATTAAAGGTCATTTTCTTTTGTTTCTCTTGAAAAACTATTGTTAAAGTCAAATAGACTTTGGTAGCTATAAAACTTCAAATGAACACTTTTTTATACTAATAGTCACTTGTGATATCAGGAACAATTTATCATTAATAAATAAAACAATATATACACACACAAAGATACATGTATAAATTAACCAAATATAGATACATAAATAAAAATAAAAAATTTAAAAAAATTTTTAAAAAAAACAAAAAACAAAACGTATACATATGTATGATAAAAATAAGTGGAAAGTGGATAAATCAATGGGTTTAGAAATAATTTTGTTCTGTATTCAAAGAACTTAATATCTGTTCATAATCTGCCTAGACCACATACTGCAAATGTCAATAGATCTAACAAAAGAAAATGGCTTGACACTAAAAAGTCAAGAAGCAGATGATACCCCCACACAAACTATTACAGACACAGACTATGCAGATGACAGTGCTTCTAGCAAATACACCTACCCAAGCCAAATCCTGCCGCATAGTTAGGAGTAGGCAACAGTGGCCTCCCATGAGAGTACAGACAAAATGGAGTACATTTGTTTTAATCAAAATGGAGACATCTCCACATGAAATGGTGGTTCTCTTTAGAGACCAGTGAACAAGTTCACCTCAGAAGCAGCATCTCATCAACTGAAAATGATATCAATATGTGACAAGCAAAGGCATGGACTGCAATTGACAGGTTATCAATCATATGGAAATTTATCCGGTAAAACAAAATGCAATTTTTTCCCAAGCAGTGGTTGTGTCATTTAGACTAAATTGATGCACCACATGGATGCTGACAAAGCATATGGGGGGAAAAAAAGCTAGATGAGAATTGTACAAAAATGTTACAAGTCATATTTAACAAATCCTAGAAGCAACATCCCACAAAAGAGCAGCTGTGCGACCACCGACCTCCCATCACTAAAATCATCCAAATAAGACAAACGAGACATGCAGGAAACTGCTGGAGAAGAATGAATGAACCCATAAGCGATGTTTTTCAATGGACCCCTTCGCACCGACATACAAGTGTTGGACGACCAACTAGAACTTCCCAACAATAAATATGAAAGGACACAGAATGTAGTCTAAAAAACCTGCCAGAAAGGATGGATGATAGAGACAAATGGCAAGAGAGAGTCAGAAAGCCATGCTAGCAGCACAACAAGATAACATACACAAGTTGGGCGGTTTGGCAATTTATGTTTCAGTATCTTTTTCCTTGATACCTCAGTTTTCGATAGTTTTTTTTTTTTAATTTAGTATTTTTGCTTTCTAAGGAAGCCATTTATTTTCTTATGTAATGATAGCATTTCCAGTAGATATCCGATTTCATTTGAGATAGATAAATTTGCAACTTAGTCCATTTAACTCATAATTTCTTGAGTATTTCTGGGCCAATCTTTAAAATTAATATGGCTGGAAATAAGAAGACCCTCAGTACTTGCCACATTGACCACCACCAGGGGTTAACACTTGCTGCTGACCATTAGACATGGCGCCACACCATCCACCAGGTCATCTCTACTTTTGAGAACTCCTGCAGGGCCAACCATTGGGAGAAACACTGCAGGGGGAAGATCCAGGGACCCTTAGCAACCAGACCAGACTTAACTGCTGTCACTGCGGCCAGACTTGGATGTCCCACATCGGCGTAATTGGCCATCTGCATGCCTGCAGTCAACCTTCATAAATCTTCGAAGTCTAGCTGGTATAAAATTAAGTTGAATGAATTTTTGCTTTACTAAGATTAAACAAATGTGGATTCTCTGAACTATTTGTGAGCTGGGATTGGCATTTATTACTTTTTGAATTTAGTCTAAACATATGGGTGGTTTGCCCGAGCACCTTTTTAACCAGTCTTTTTGAAATGACACAAAAACAGGAAAACTAGGAATATAGAGGAGAAAAAAAAAAAAAGACTTTAAGAAAATCACAAAACCCCTTTTGGGACTCACTTAGAGAGAAAAACAGCAGACAAGCCAAGTTATCACACACAGTATCAATTATTCCTACCTAATACAAATTTGCACACTGTTGTATAGTTTCAGGTATTCACATCTCTTCTCTCTTGGCTAGACTTCGAAGATTTATGAAAGTTGACTGCAGGCATGCAGATGGCCAATTACGCCGATGTGGGACATCCAAGTCTGGCCGCAGTGATAGCAGTTAAGTCTGGTCTGGTTGCTAAGGGTCCCTGGATCTTCCCCATGCAGTGTTTCTCCCAATGGTTGGCCCTGCAGAAGTTCAAAAGTAGAGATGACCTGGTGGATGGTGTGGCGCCATGTCTAATGGTCAGCAGCAAGTGTTAACCCCTGGTGGTGGTCAATTTGGCAAGTACCGAGGGTCTTCTTAAGGTGCTCCTATCACAGCGGCCAGTGGAGAGTTCACCATAAAGAGCTATCTCCCCACCTCACCATTCTGAAGATGTCAAGCTCTACAGGGCAGGGCTTTTCAGCAACATGACCTCTATGCTGGTTATTTCTGCCTGATCAAGGACCTCAACGTTGGTGACGGTTATTCCAGTGAATGTTGAGGATGGTGCGTAGACTGCCGATAGGAGAGCTCAAGGAGTCGTAGATGCTGGTCTTGGGGCCTTTCTTCAGATGCTTGCTGTTCCATACTCTTTTGTAGAGTCTGCCAAAAGTGTTGTTTGCTTTGGCCAGTCTGTTGTCTACCTCCCTGATGGCACTCTCCAGTTGATCCCAGAGGGTTTCAGAAGTGTCTTCTGGGAAGTCACTGTTTTCAAGCTTGGACTGTAGGCCTGCCTGAAAGTCAGCTTTCACTAAAGCTGACTGAAGTTTGTTCAGATTGAACTTTTTCTTGGAGGCCCCCTCTCTAGGTTTGGTTTTGAAGTGCAGCCTAAGTTTGCAGCACACTAGGCAATGGTTGGTGCGGTATTCAGTACTGATGTGAATGATGTCCTTGAGGTCACGCTTGTGCACAAGGATATATTTAATAAGGTGTCAATGTTTGGACCAAGAATGCATCTAGGTTATTTTAAGTTTGTCCTTTTGCTGGAAGATAGTGCTGGTTACGACAAGTTGCTGCTCAGTGCAAAGCTCCAGCAGCAAGCACCTGTTGTCGTTGCAGTAACCAAAGCTGTGTTTGCCAAGTACTCCTTTCCAGCAATGTGCATTTTGGCCCACTTAGGCATTGTGTCAAGTTGCTCGTAGTGCTACAGGTACTATGTATTACCAGTTTTATAGTCGGGTCATTTGGCGACTAAACTGGCACCCTCACCAAGTTGTCTAGTGAGGAGGGTGGCTGGACATCCAGCAAGACAAGTGACTCATCCTATTTAATAATCATTTGTTTGAACTGAGTTATACAGTTTTAATACAAATTTCTGAAAAGATCGATTGGACCCCTAGATGAGTGATGACAGATACAACCACTATTGTAGAAAGTGAATCTGGGAGTAATGTCAACACATGGGTACTCTATACTCTCCAGTATCCAAGAACTGAAGCCTCAGACAGTTTAGTGTCATACCAAGGACATTGAAGCTTTTTGCACCAAGAAGGCCTAGTTGATTGTACCCACTACTCTACAGATTTTAACTACCAGAAATCTTACAGCCAATAGAAAAGCAAATCTAACCTTTTAAACATTCTCCAAACAGAGCACCATATTTATTCTTTTTCTATAAAATCAGCAGTATAATTTGTATTACTTTTTTTCATTAGATGAGGCATCATCAACTACATAATTTTTATTTGAATACATGCAATCAACAAAATAAAAATAATCAAGTTCTTATATTAGCAAAAATAAGACACTGAACTTTGTGGATAAGATTATATATTTATCAGTAAAAAAAATCTCCATGGATACAAATATTTAATTTCAAATTAAAACAGTTTTTCCCAGCACTTTATTTTTCATGGCTTCATCATGTGAATAACAGACCTAACTATCAGAATCACCAGTTCTTAGGTTTAATAACAAATCAACATTTGGTTATTTAATGCCAAATCCTGTAAATACATAATTTTTAAGCAAATAGTTTGTAGGTAACTTTATTTTTAAATGAGTTAGAACTCACTTGTTGGCATAGTTAAATGGTTTCAAGTATTGCTATCTATTACTAATAATTCTATTTACCATTAGTAATTTGTTTTAATACAGTTAAATAGTTTTAAGTATTGCTATTTAAAATTAGTAATTTTATTCAAGTATTCCTGGCCAATGTAAATAAGTAACACATAAATAAGTAATAATCCCGAGTAAATGAACAGTTCCATTTGATCAATAGATTGTACCCCAACAGATACTACCACCAAGTCTGAGAGAACCTGAAAGTGACGGCATCAAAAAGGTACACCACCCCCAAATTCCAAAACTGGAGCCACACCATCAAATGGTTAAGTGTCATACAAAGGACACTCTCAGGGGTTGGGAGGGGGGTACTCTTCTGCAGTGGTACAGTCAGCATATTCTATTGCCACAGCCAAAAGAGCTGGTCATAGAACTAATTGTGACCAAGTGGAAGGCATTACTTCACAACAATTAGTCAGGGCTTTTCATACCTAGTACTTGCATATTTCTATTCATCCCATTCCTCTCACTACCACTAAGTTGAATCCTAAATGACATTTGATGGTTCTCCAAAATATCTCCAATCCAAGCTCTAATTTTCTTTTCTTCATCTCCAAATGACACCTCTTTATCCACTCTCATAGATGCACAAAATTATTTTTACTGTTCAGCTCTATCTAAAAAATTCAATTGTTTTATAAAAAGGTCAAAAGATTATCTTTGTCTCATTACCCTAAGGATTTCTTCTGACGGGTGTCTGGACATTTTTTCTCATCTTTAGCATCATCTACAATAAGTGATATAGCAAGCAAAAAACTTAGCCCAGGATGTCTGGATTATTTCAGTAATGTTTTAGCACACTTCAATCTTCAAATACAAGAGTCAAATTTGTATTTTTACCAAATGATCTTTTCCCAAAAATAATCTTTCCCTAACATGATGTCTAACTTTAACAACTTGCACCGAGGGAATCAGCTTCTTTGTACGCTGGCTTTCACCACCACCTTTCTGATAATAAAATCTGGTTTTAATTAATGCCACTTATTGATGACCATCAATTCTGTTGGGGATTTATCCAGTGAGCATAATTCTAGTACCATGATGGCAATTCACTCAGGTTATTCAACTAAAGAAAATAAGATGCAGCACAAATTAAAATTATGATAATCTTAGTGATTTATGCCTGTGCAACCTTGATAAAGCCTAGTTGGGTTTCAGTTTGTTTAATGGCATATCAACCTCTATGGATTATTTGTTGCCAAAGCCATCCTTATAGAAAAACAAAAGCATATTCAACCCATCGTTGGAGAAAGCCCGGTTAAATGAACTAGCTCAGTGGTGGGGAATCTTTTGCCTTCTAAACAATCATGTGCAATTGAAAAATTAAGAACCAGATATCCCAATATTTTCTTATAATAAGCAATCTATTAAAAAAAAAAAAAGTCATTAAAATGTTAGTTTTTAATTTCTTTTAAGTAGAATATATATTGAATTTGAACTAAATTGTTATGAACACAAATTCTTCCTTTCCTCTTTTCTCACATTGGCAAGAAAAGCTATGCTAGAGGAAGGGGAGAGCCATTTGAATGACACTGGCCTTTAAAAAGCAAGTGATGGTTTACCAGGAAACAAATTTTTAAAAAAATTTAAATGTGTTTTAGGGACAGTACGAAAAAGCAGTTCATGAGGCAAAACACAGAAGTGACAGCTGCCCTACAAAAACAGAGGGAAAGACCCGAGAAAGTGTTCTCTATTTTATCATGTATTATTGAACTTAGGGTTTTTTTCCAGCATTTTTTGTACCAAGTTTTCTTTTGCTTTTATTTCTTTGTTTAATGGCATATTATTTAATACAAAAACTATCCTTGCAGAAATACTATTTAATCTATAGCTGGGGAGATAAGGTTTACACCCTTTTCAAGGGTATTAATCAGAAAGTGAATCTAATAACATAATTAGAGTTCAAAAACACTTACTTTGAGGCTGCAATCCACCACTTTAGCCATTACATCATAGAGACTCCATACAATCTCTTTTAGATACTTTATACTCCCCCCCCCAAAAAAAAAATCAAACTACTTACACCAATAAAATGTTAAATAAAAAAGATAGCCAGGATTAACAAGGAAGGTAAATAAGACACTTAACATTCAAAGAAAATGAAGTGGTGATTTATTTAACAGATACAATAATAGGAAAGTTATTCATCTATTTACATTAATTGGTATGAACTCAAAGTTTTTTTTACATAGTTTTCAAGCAGAAGACAAGATAATAATTGCATAGAATAATTATATTTTCAAATTTTTATACATTACAATTATATATCTCATGTCATTTTCTCTTTCAAACAATCTAAAATAGCAGAAATGTTTTCATCTCAAGACTTTACATGCACAAATAGGAGACTTTATTCTGTGTAAATTCTATGGAATTTTTGAACATGAAACAGTTGGTAGAACAAACTGCAGAGAATTTTTTAATCAAATTAAAGTTTAGGTGGTTAAATGAACTTAAGAGTTGTTTTTTTTTAATTTTTTTTTTTTTTTTTTTTTTAATTATATTAAAACATCATCTGTTGCTAACTTTAAGCAATAGATCAGCAGATAAAAGTAAACATTGACTTAACACTCCAATCCTATGCTAATTAATAAACCTTTGTTTATAATTTGGGGTTTTATCTTTAGCATAATAAAAATTTAAAAAAATAAAAAAAGCCTTAAGAATTAATAAATAGTAATTAAATTATGTACTCAAACATTTCTTTCCATGTCTGAATTTTTTATCCAAATCTATAAACCAAACGAGCAAGTTAATTAAATATGAATAATATTTCAGTTAAGCTATTCCTCCATTACATTTTTCTTTAGAAACTTTGTCTAGTCTGTTGGTTGGTTGTTTTAATGGTATATTAACCTTTGTAGGTTATTAAATGCCAAATCCTGTTAAATACATATTAAATATGATTTCTAAACTAATAATTTGTAGGCAACATTGTTTTTAAACAAGCAAGAGCTCATTTGTTTGCACACTGTTAAATGGTTTCAAGAATAGCATAAAATTAGTTCTGTTTGATCCATAGATTTGACCCTAACAAGCATTACCACTCCAGGGCTTAGTGGAGCTGAGAGTAATGGTTATGAAGTGGTACCCTGCATTCCTCAAAGTTCCAAGACTGAAGTCTGATTAGCAGATGGTTTAGGGTCATATCCAAGATATTTGCAAGGAGGAGGGGAGTCTCTGCAGAGATGCAGTCATTCTACAGCTCCAGCCAAATGGGCTGTTTTTCATCAATAAATTTATGCCAGACATTGTTACAAATTATAACTGCTTTAATGTAAGACAAATCCACATAAAAAATTCTGAATTACATCTTTTATATTATATCTTTAATATTCCTCCATGAAAAATTTCAAGTGTTTTTTAGAGTAACATTTTTATGCAAGAGCAATTTTTCAAGATTTACATTTACATCCCAAATGTTATTCAGTTTAGTAACATTAGTGACCATCTTAAGACATGATACAGTTAATTATTACAAGGTTTAGAAATTTATTAAAATTCTAATATGGGTCATTCCATATCAATTCACCAGGGCATTACACCCACTGACACCGAATTACTTGAAATTTGGCACACATGTTCCCCTCCATGAGTTAGGAAAGTGTGCAAAATTATTTTGTGCTAGACTTTACCATTCCAATTTTAAGGGGGAGGTGTATAACTTTCCTGTTTTTCCTCTAAATTAAGGCCACACAATGTCACCGAATCAGTTTTTTTTTTTTGTTTTTTTAAATTAAAGAAAAATATTTCTATACTTTCAATATTTCTGAAATTTGATATGTAGGGCAAATAAGAAGTGTGGAATCCAAATATTTAACTATTTTAAGCATACACTTTATAGAAAATTTTATTTTACTCACCCAAATACATGACCCCAAAATCAACAACTTTTCACTTATGTAGATTACGGTCAGTCTATCAAAAATACTGACTTCAATTTTCATAATTTTGGCCTAACCTCTACAATGCCTGCTCAAGTTCACCAAAAAATTTTGTGAGGGTTTAAAGTCTACTTTAGAAAACATGACCCTGCCAAATTTAGAGTTTTTTTTCCTATGAATGTGCAGGATTTTCAAGAAAGATTATAATTAAGACAATGATCTTAATGCTCCATGACCTAAAATGTTGATATTGTGCTAAGTAACTTCTTGAACTATTCAATAAGATTGTTTTTATTAATTTAAAAAATGATTCAAATATATTTTGCAGAAATTACTTTTTGTACAGATAGATTGTCTTTAAAAAGTAGTAAACATTGCCTCATGTATGATAACCAACAGCACATAGAAAATTTGTAAATGGCACTTAAATGAAATTAAAGGAAATTCTGTTTGTATTGCTTTTAATTTTATTTTTAGGTAAATTATTTTCAAGAAACAAAACATTTTATTTTTTACATTCTCAAAAAAGTCATAAGTGAATCTTTTAAAACATTTGTAGTTGGTACTAAACATATTTATATAGTTGAAGGAAATGATTTTCTTACCTCTTCATTTCTTAAATAATTTTTCAAAATTATTTTCATGAAACAAGTATTTGAATTTTGTTTATTCAGAAGAAAATCATAATAAAAAAATGAATATACGAGTCTTTAAAAGATTACATTTTAAACTACACTATGCACTAAATTTTGTGCATATATACTAAATTGTTATGGATATAATTTTTTGGAAAGAATTCATTAATCTTGGACAAATGATAAACTACCATTTGCTGTTGTAAGAACATCAACAGTGCACAGAATATTCATTACTGGTACAAAACATATCCTTAAAATCTTTCCCGTAAAATGAATGTGATGGAAGAGCTTGGTGCATGAACTTAATCAGCAAGTCCATATTCTCCATATCAATTTCCAGGACCATGCCAATCCAAATTTTATTGTCACGCAACAAACATATCCCGAAAGAAAAGTCATACTGTAGGTCAGTTTTCATCTTCGCTACATTGTTTCATAGCTATTCTATCTCTGGTGAGTGGAATAGATTGATGAAAACTTGTTACTGGGGCTGTGGATGCATTTTCAAATCTCATGGTGAGACTCCTCCTCACTTCAACTTCTTCCTTTTCAACAAGAATGAATTTGATACCTTCAATTGCAGATTTACAATATTCAAACAGTCAATGGAAAGGATTTGTTAGGTAGTTGGTCTTCGGAGACTTTCTTTTGACACTATCTTTTTCACTGTTCTACCTATGCCATCATATGGTTGTTTACCATGACTTATTGCAAAAAATTCCATTTTGCATTGAGCCCAAAATCTTTCTGATGGTTGCACAAATTGGCAAAGTTCTTATAATTCTTGTATTGCGCTGCACAACCATCAGTAAAAACAAACTCAATATTTTTATGTTTGGCAAGGTAGATTTGATTACCTTAATTTTTTTTTTTTTTTTTGTATCCTATAAACAAATGCCACATCATATGAGTTGTCACTCAACATAATGCAGAAACATTCACTTTACATTGCATTCTCAAGCTTAAAATAGAGTAGTACTGGATGTAAAGTACATTGTGAAGTATACCAATGATAACTCTGGATCTCATCTTGAACTATGAATTTGTACTTGGCAAAATCTCCAAGGAACAAAATTTCACCATCACTAATCTCTTTTCTTTGCTTTAAGTACCTTGATTGTGATTTAGCCAAGTAAAAATGAGGTGCTAATTTATTCAGTTGCAAAACAAATCAATGTAAGCTTAACAGGACTCCTTTTGTGTTGTCAAAATTGATCAGTCAGTTGTTGTCCATTGGGAAAACTCGATTCAGAATTATCAATATATCCTTCCATGGTGTCAAAAAATTTTTTCAAGCTGCCCTGATGATTTAGGACAATTTGGGCACCTATGAATCATACACTCTGCTACTGACATGACAGACAATATATTTCTAGAAATCTTTGATATTTTCAGTGGTTCCAGTAATAATTTCATATTTTGGTGGATACTGCATACAGATACAACATACATTACCTGCACTACCAGCAAGGACACACGATTTCAGCCTTAGACTACAAAATTTTGAAAATCTCAAAAAAGGTACTGTTGGGTTCTGTTCCTTGAATGCTCTGAAGAGCTCATTTAGGTTGCACAAGATGAGTCTTTTCTGCTGATGAATATTACATTTAATACTAACGCAGTCTTTCCTGCCTGCAATCAGTTGAGTATATTCATCATCTTGGTAAAATGCTTTCACCAACTGTGCAATTTTAGCAGGCAAAGCCTTGCCTCTTTTTGGTTCTGGCACAGCTAAAATGCCTCTTTCTAAACACAATTCGCAAGCCTTGGGTAGAATGTGTTTTGAAACACCAAATGCATCCATGACTTTTGTGTGACCAATCAGTAGAGGCAAGTGTCAAGATCTGTATTTTGATTTTAGTTAATTCCAGTCTTCACTTTCACAACAAGAAACTATCATTTTATCAAAGCACTTAGCTTTATCTAAAATCTCCTTTTTGATTTTTAAAGCCTCATCATTCAACAGCTCAGAGTCAATGTTTAATGACTTGGCTACTTTTGTCTTTATACATTGCAGAAATTTTTTTTCTCTTACCCAAAGTAGCTTTTCCAGAGTAAAGAAGCCCTTTTATTTTCAGTGGAGAAATTCCAATAGCAGAGAAACGGTCATTAATATTTCTCTTCCGTTTCTGCAGAAATACTTATATCAAAGTCTTTCATTTCTTCATCTGATATATGTCTTCATCATCATCATCATCATCATATCGTGCTGGCAGCACAGATATCCCTGACCCTCTCACGCCACTCCTCCCTATCGTTCATCGCCCTAGGCAGGTCTTCAGGACAACAACCTGTATCCTCACATAGCTGCTGAATGTACGTTCGTGCTGGTCGTCCTGCTTTTGCGCGGCCGTGTGTGGGGATCCATAAGAGTACATCTCTGCTTCTCCAGCAATGTCCTGCATGTCTGGTTCACCTAACTTGAATAGTTTTCGTGATAGGGGGCAGGTGGCCGTACAGTTGGTGTCTTGTGGGGTGTTGCTGCCAGGACTTGTTCAGGATTGCACGCAGCATTCTTGTGTAATTGCCATCTAGTTTCTTCTCCAGCCGTTTTGTTAGCGTCCATGTCTTAGTTCTTCATTATTACTACTCTTTTCTGATTTTGCAGAAGTACATTCAAGTTGTATTTCCTCATTTGATACATGTCTTGATTCTTCATCATCGCAAGTAGTTTGTTGATTTGTATTCAACAATTAGGTCAGTTTCTTGCCTGGGATGGATACCAACTTAGCCTTTGCCTTGTCTGCCACCTTTGATTTGCTTTTTATGATTTTTAAATAGATTACATCTCTTTTCAAGCCATTCATAGTTAGGCAACAAGGTCTGCTTGTGATGATAACGGTCTATTTTATCCTCGTCAAGTCCTGTTCTATAGGCAATAGGCTTTACATCTATTGCATCCAACTGATCAACTGAAATCAATCCAACCTTTTTATCATAGAATAAATCATGACACGTTTCAACTGTTAGCTCAGTACAAATAGAACAATTCATCTTTGAAAAAAAAACCAAAAAACTACTATACTTCAAATCCAATGTGCAAGTAAAAAATACAAGTAATTAGTAATTTTTGATAGGCTAACCATATGGGGTCATATATTTGGTTGAGTAAAATTTTCTATCAAGTGAGGGCTTAAAATAGTTAAATATTTGGAGTCTACACTTCTAATTTGCCCTACATACCAAATTTCAGAAATATTGAAGGTATGGAAGTATTTTTTAAAGAACCTGATTCGGTGACATTGTGCGGCCTTAATTTAGAGGCAAAATAGGAAAGTTATACACCTCCCCCTTAAAATTGGAAAGGTAAAGTCTAGAACAAAATAATTTGGCACACTTTCCTAACTCATGAAGGGGAACATGTGTGCCAAATTTCAAGTAATTCAGTGTCAGTGGGTGCTGATTTCAACTCTTTGCTGGTGTTTTGACATGGAATGACCCAGATATAGATGGATACATAAAAAGAACAGAGAGGGAGACAATTCAGCTCCTTAGAAGGGCAACAGCTGTGACAATGTAGACACCACATTGCTTTAACTAAAATAAAGATTTTCTATAAAAATATAAGAGAAGTCTAATAAAAACTGAAATGTCCCAGCAATACTGTGCCCAAAGAATGACAAGAACATTAGTACAAATAAATCAATTCATGTCTCATCTGAGAATTATCAATAAGCATATATCTTAATTAGATACAATCTTACCAAGAATCAGCTGTACACTTGCTATCAAGACAATAGTGAAATTTATATAGCCAAAATAACAAAAGTAGCTTACACCAGTTAGAATCATGTCAAAGTCTATCTTGCATAAAAGTTGAATCTTGTTTTATAATCATGATATTAATATATGAAATAAATTTTTGAAGTCTAGATCCTTTTATCACTAAATTTGAGGATAAAGAAATTTGAATTAAAACTATGCAGTGTTTTGTTTGTTTGTTTTTTTTAATAGAATATTGACTAAAAAAAATCTTCTATAACTGAGCACTAATTGCAAGAAATAAAAATTCATTAGAGAAAATAAAACATGAAAATGTTTTAAACCTCTTACCAGTATAGGTTTACATACTATTATATCATTTTAAATGTAAACTAAAAAACTCTTTTTTTAAAATCATAAAATAAATCAATACTTTTCATTTGAATAGAAAAGGTGAAATCTTTCAACAACAAATAAGGACACATTTTTAGCTAAATCCACTCATCCCACTTTCTATCTCAATCATTGGGAGGTTCCTAAAATCATTTTAGTCATGGACCAGGTACTTCTGCTTTTGTAGTGTGGAAAAGATCAACATGACATGGTGACTATCATTTTCCCCACTGTTCTTAGCAAGCTTGATATAAACATCTTGGAAAGCATCCACATTATGTATATCTATTCCCGATAGTGAATAGCATAATTCTTAAACCCTTATGCATGTGTGTGTGCACGCGCACGCACACACAGAAAGAGAAAAACATAACAGCACATTATTCCATTTTTATTATACCAATATGCTTAACATTTTCTTATAGAATAAAGCACTTTCCAGAACAATTTGCAACGGAATGGTAATTTTGTGAGGTAAGTGTTGACATTTTTTAACCATCCAAATTCTCGATATAATGACAATAACTATGAAATGTTAAGTCAGAATCCCTCAACCCTTCCTAAATAGAAGCATCAATATCATCATGGACCACCATAAAGAGGGGAGGTACATTTAGAATAATGGTTACCATAAGAAATGGAATCAACGACTGGAATTCAAATCCTAATATAGCTGTTTTTCATTTCACTTACAACTAATGCTATTAGAGAAGCCATGAATCTCGACTATTAGGAAGTCACACTGGGTTTTTTAGCTTTGATAATGCAACCAGTCTATGAGAAACTCATAATTCGAGTCAACTGTAAGTAAAGTTAGCAACCGTAGCCAATAGCTACTACACCGAGGTGTAAGGGAGGGTGCTACTCCTTTTCCTGGATTGCACCACATTACCCTTACCTTATAATGCTGAGTGTTAAGCCAGGAGGCATCAAGTACCATTTTTTGAACCCAGGTCTCCCGGGCTATTGGTGAACACTAACCATTATGACAAATCAACTGTATTCTGCTTAAAAAGTGAACTGGTTTTGCATCTGAGAAGTTAGGTAAATAAATGCAACAGAGACCCTCTACAGGTCATCAGCTGTGAAATAAAATTCAGAAAATCTCAACTCAAATAAGATTAACATAAAGCAGATCAATAGGACACTTACACAGAGAAACCATCTAAAAATGCAGACTCATACCAACCCATTTAATTGTAGAACACAGATAAAAATAAAAATAATACAGTGCAAAGATGCACTGCTGCATTTCTTTCCATATCCTCAAAATCTTCAAAGTGAGATTAATTTTTAGTTTCATAATGAAAAAGTTTTTGTTTAAAAAGCACAGAAACCAGCTTCATGATTTTGTTTCCAGAAATGGATACGGATTTATCCAGATCTCAGTTGTGCATACATCTTCATTTAGATTTTTTTTTTTTTTTTTTAAAAGGATTTAGTTTAATCTCGGAGGTGGGGGCGGTTGACTTTATATTAGTAAAAGTAAGGTTGGCGATCGTAATTGAGAGGGACCCAAAGGCTCCCTTTTCATTAGCTACTACACGAGATATTAGGTAGGGCGCTTCTCCTTTCCTTGGAGAACTTAACTTTACTCTTGATCCATACCTTATAATGCTGAAGGTTATGCAAGGTGACATCAAGTACTATTTCTTGAATCTTTGGTACAACTCAACCTGGGATTGAACCCCAGTCTCCTGGGCCATTGGTGAACATTCTACTTACTAGATCAATGTGGACCCCTTCACATGGACGAACAAAGGTATGATGACTAGCTAGAACCTATATAAAACAGCTGTGCCGATACAGGATGTAGCCTGAAAGACCTCCTAGGAGCGAGGGACATTAGAGACGGGTGGTGAGAGAGGGTCAGGGAGATCCATGCTAGCAGCGCAACACGTGACCAATGGGCCAGTAGTATATACATTTCACACCTTATCTTCAGTTTTAAGGGTTAATAGTTTCTTTTGAACCTTCTTATGCAATTTTAATAAAAAGGTAATAGTGGAAATACAAAATTAAAATCTAAAAAGTAAACCAAATCAAAGCCAGTTATACGCTTGATTATAAACAGACCTTATGTCAAATCAGAGGGATTGGGTAACACTTAGTTTTGGGGGGTTTTTTTTGTTCATTACATTCAAGCATAAAAAAACATTCAATACAATATTACAAGTTCTAATTCAGTTAATCAGTAAAGTTTTAAAAAAATTTAAAAAATAAAAAAAGTATCAAAATCAAAATATAACAAGATAAATTTAAATCTTGTCATTCATACAAAAAGAATTATTTTCAAAAAATACTTAAAATTGTACAGAAAACCAGGAAAAGGTGGTTGTATTGTTCCCATAGAAATTGGAATTAGAAAGCCTAGTTCAAACCCTGGATGAGGCTGCCTACATTTGACTTTGTGCTAATGCTCTTGAAAAATGGTAGGAATCCATTTCTTTTTTCCTCAGCTATGGGTAAATTATAAATCAGACTGAACTCTCTTGCCTTGCTATAGCAATCAATTTAGAAGGCATAAAAGAAAAAAAAAAAAAAAAAATATCGACCTTGATAAATGCTTACATAAACCCAATTTTTCATTGCTCATTCTATATTTAATATGTACTTATTAGTTTTAATTTGAGTTTTTCTTCCTTCTTTGGAAAAGCCTTGAGAAAATTTTACTATATTTTGGGGAAAAATATTTTTATAAATTTCCATATGTCTAGTTTTGAGAAGATCCATTAATACCAAAAAATTCTTCAAACTTGTTTTTGTAGCACACACACAAAAAAAGTTTCTGCTTTTATGTCCCAAAGAACTAGAATACTAATCTTTTTCCTTATACAACAATTAAAAGGCCATGGTTGAAATATTGTATGAACAAAAATAACTGTACAAAGAATTCTTTTAAAGTTTATTGATGTCAAAATAAAGCCATGTATTTCCTTACACAAAGTTTTTGGGGAAAAAAAATGAATAAATCAACAGCTATAACATTAACACTTAACCATTATTTTATTTTTGGACCTTTTTGGCATGATTTTCACAATTAAAAAGGTAATAGTGAAGATACAAAATTGAAGACAGAGGGCGAAAGAAAAAAATGATACCTGATAACAGCTTCTCAGCCCTAATCTTTTTTGTCAATTTGTCAGCAAATATGATTAGACATACTGGTAACATGAAAAGATGATTTGGCTAGACTAGCTTCAATAATGCAACTCTAGCCAATCAATAAAATAAAAATTGCTCAAATTTTTCATCAGATAAGCAGTAATAAGTATTTTACAGTAATAGGGTTAAGAGCAACTAGCAGATCAACTCAGCAATGACTGACAGTTATGTGATTGGCGGGAGAGGAGGGATACTTACAACTTGCTGATGGAATTGTAGTACAGTACAGGTAGATTATAAAATGGGAGAGATCTGAGGTTTCAAATTTAGCAGAATTTTTTTTTTTCTTTAAAAATCACAAGATTAATAGCAATATATTCTGAAGGAGAAAATGCCTATGTCATAACAATTGTTACATCTGCATATGAATTTCATGCATGGAATTTGACAATTGAAGAAAAAAAAAAAATGTACTAAGATAGATAAATAAGTCCATTAACTTATTTCATTTTTTTCTTTTAATATAAAATGTTTAAATGTATGTTGATATTAATGAATAAGGTCTCCCTCTCTCTACAGAGGGATACAATTAGCATATTCAAAGTCCCATGGATTAAGAAAAGGACAAATAAAAATTTTTGTACAAAAATGCTTTTTACCAAATCTTGTTATATATGAGATTACCTCTGATTGTTTAAGTATCCTGGTTGTTAGTTAATATTTTATGTCAACCCTTGGGAGGTTATTTAATACCAAATCATAATTTTTATTTAATACCAAATCATGATTTTTATTTAATACCAAATCATGATTTTTATGTCAACCCTTGGGAGGTTATTTAATACCAAATCATGATTTTTAAATGAATAATTCATAGGTAACTATTATTAAACTAGTGGTTAGAGCTCATTTGTTTGCACACAGTTAAATTATTTCAATTATTGCTATTTGATATTAGTAATTCTATTAAGTATTGCAATCGGATACAAATAATAATTTCAAATAACCTATAGTATATTGTACACTTCTATTTGAGCCATAGATGTGACCAGAACATGTACTATCTGGCTCAGAGTACACCTGAAAGTAATAACAATGAAAGGGTACTCCACATTTCCAAAGTTCCAGAGCTGGTGCCTCACCATTAAATGCCATTTAGTGTCATAACCAGGATACTAGTTTGGGAATAGTCTTACCCTTCTGTAAAGGTATGGTCAGCATATTCTACACCATCAACTGACAAGACAAGTCATCATTTTGCAACTGACCTATTAATGTATCTATGCAAAAACAACCCCCACATTTTTTTAAAGTTTTACTGGAACAAAAAAAAACTATATCAGGTTTACCTAAATAATCTAGATTACTGAAAAGTAAACAGTCCAATTATATCCCTATTTTGCTAAGGCACCTCACCAATCCAGCAGCCAAAACAAATCTGTACTTCCATCATAAACCAATTGCTTCAACTACTTATGCGTTATACAAAGTTGTTGGCGACCGTAGTCGAGGGCGACTAGAAGGCTCCCTTTTCCAATAGCTACTACACTGAGGTGTAGGGGAGGGTGCTACTCCTTCCCCTGGATTGCTCCACTTTACCCTTTATATGTACCTTATATTGCTGAGTGTTAAGCAAGGGGGTATCAAGTACCATTTTTAAAGTCTTTGATATGACACGACCAGAGATTGAACCCAGGTCTCCTGGACCATTAGCGAACACTCTAAGTCCAGCAGAATTATTTAGGTTGTTTGAAGAATAGGAGATGACAACAGTATAGATCCTATTCAAAATTTATCACAATAATAACAATATTTACCATTTTGTTTTTATTATTGCTATCACTTTATAATATATAATCCATATGCTTACTTACATGAGCTATACACTCCTGAAGAATAAGATCTTTTAGTTTGTTAGTTGCTTTCAGTCATCCCCAGAGGAAGCAATCACAAGAGGATAGATCAGTGAACAACCATTGCAATGAGTCACTTTTTGTGTTAATTTCATTCTGAAAACACCATGATAGCAATTGAAATGGCATAGCTACTGCTATTCAAAGATATACTTTACACCCACATCTTTGACAAAATTAATTGCATTTCACTTTCTACTAATGTCTTTGGGAAAGGCATGAATCCATCTGTTCTAGCAGACAGACTGGGCTCTTTCATTTTTGGTCTGGAAACAAGTCTAGGAGAATGAAAACAAAACAGCTTCATTCCATTTATTATAAGGGATACATTACCTTGTGTCACATCCTGCCTGTGAGTTTAGGTAAATACATACTTCACTGACTACAACTAGTACCTGTGCAGCAGCTTTTTTAAATCTGGTAGATTATTCTGCTGGACTGTACAAGTAGTCAATGACTTATCCCCAGTAGTTTAAGAACCTAATCCAGTCATAAGTCAATTTAGTCATTAGCTGAATGACTATATGTACCTCTGTACAGTTCGCCTAAAGTTTAAGGTTTTACTTCCTTTCACTGTATCCTATTCTGCAGTTACTCACAAATCTGTTTAGATTTTTTCATTAATTTTATCATCATAGACAAACAAAATAAATGATGACTATTTTATAACTCAACATTCATATTTTTTTTTTACATTGTTATGTCATTCCAATTTTTAGCATACAGTGGCAAAAATAAGTATTCAATTCCCTGCTGATTTTCTGACTTTGCCACCTTATAAAATTAGGAACAGTCTACGATTTTAAGGTTAGGTCCATCTTGAAAGTGAGAGAAAATATTTTAAATTCTAGAAAATCACATTAATTTTTTTTTAACACTTGGGTTTTTTTGTTTTTTTTGAGAAATATTTCACCCCCTACCAATCACCAATGATTCAGTCTCCACGGACTGGTTATATGACCCGGAGATATAAACTAGTCCTATTACTCAATTATTACTCCTAATCAAGTACTCATTACCTATATAAAAGACTAGTCCACAGAATCCTTTAATGAATCAGAATCTAATCCCTCCACAATAGACAAGATGAAGGAATTGTCTAAGAATATCCAGGACAAAATCATATACCTGCAAAAGACTGGAATGGGCTACAAGACGATTGGTGAGCAGTTAGGTGAGGAGTCAACTGTTGGTGTGATAAGAAAATGGAAGAAACACCAATTGACTAACAAACTTCCTTTGGTCTGGAGCTCCACGCAAGATCTAATGTGGACTAAACTTGATGAGAAAGAAGAGGGAACAACCCAGAACTATGCGACAAGAGCTTGATGATCTCAAGGCAGCTGAGATCACAGTCACCAAAATGACCATTAGTAACACTATATTGTAGTGGACTGAATTCACGTAGTACCCATGAGATCCCTGTACTCAAGGTGGCACATGTACGGGCAATCTGAAGTTTGCTAATAAGCACCTGGATGATTGAGAAGAGTTGAGAGAAGGTGCTGAGGTCAGATGAAACAAAAAATTTTTTCAACTCAAGTTGTTTGGAGGAGAAAAAAAAAAAAATGACTTGGACCCCAAGAACACCATCCCAACCATTAAGCATGGTGGTGGAAATGATGCTTTGCTGCTGTTCCTCTGGCAAGGGGACAGGACAACTACACCGAGTCGAGGAAAAGATGATTGGGGCCAAGTACAGGGAAATCTTGAGTGAAAACGACCTTGCCTCAGCCAGGACACTGAAGATGATCATAGATCAGGGTTCTAAAATGACAATGATCTAAAGCATATGGGTAAAGCAACAAAGGAGTGGCTCAAGAAGAAGCACATTAAGGTAATGAAGTGGCCTAGCCAGTCTCTGGACTTTAATCCTTTAGAGAATCCCTGCACAGAGTTGAAGATTTGAGTTGCCCAATGACAACCTACAAATCTTCAGGATTTGGAGAGGATCTGCCAAGATGAGTGGGCCACTCATATTGGCAGATCCTCTGCCAAAGCTAGTTCAGTGTTATGTCATATCTTCATATTGTCTATGTCCAGTATATTTCAAAATACTTTTTTTGTCCTATAGTCATATGTATTTATACATATATATTTTGATTGGTTGGTTGTTTTATTTTTTTGGCATATCAACCCTTTTTGGGTCATTTAACACTAAATTTCAAACAATTCAGTTTAGTGTAAGTATAATTTTAGTTTACAAACAGTTAAATGTTAAAACAATTTTATTTCAAACAATTCAGTTTAGTATAAGTTGAGTTCTATTTGATACATAAATAGGACCCTATTAGGTGCTATCACTCCAGGCCAGAGCGGACCTGCAAGCAATGGTAATGAAGGGATACTCTGCATTCCCCAAGGCTACAACATTACTGGAACCTCACCATCAGATTACTTAGTGTAATCTCCAGGACACTCATTGGGGGAGTCTTACCCATCTGCAAAGAAGCAGTCTGTGTATTCTACAGCCCCAGCAGACTGGGCAATGCTAATTTTGTTCTGCATGCTAGGAGCAATACTTTTCTTAGGAGCCTGCTGTACAAAATTTCTTATTTGTTAAATTTTTCATTTTTAGTCATGCCTTTTGGTCAAGATCTAAGTTTGGGTCATCAAATAATCAAGACTCTCATAACCTAACACTGGGAATAGACTTTCAAACTTAATGACCTTCAAAACATCAAATGAATGCAGATGGGAAAAAAAACAAAACAAAACAAAAACGTAAAAGGGATTAAGAAAGATTATGATGGATTAATGGCTAGTCATGATAATTGTCAAGTCGTGTATGATGTGAACTACATGATGGCAGTTTCCATGTCACCCAGATTATATAGAGGATATCATTCAACTGACAATTTATTCCACTGTTTTCCCAACCTTTTTTATAAATACCCACCTAAAACACTTTGATGCCTTCTACTGCTTCCAAACACACCCTTACTGGGAAACACTGCAGCGTCATTATTTGGGGATGAATCAGCTTCAACTTGTTTCTTTGAAAAGTGTTTGCTGTGCCACTAATTCTTAAATTTTGTATCAATAAGTTCAGTAGTTTAAAGAAGTTGTTTAATTTTATAGCAGATCAATGCCTGTTGGGTTATTTTATGCCAAAGTCAGTTTAACATTTATGGTCTCCAATTACATACAAATCAATTATTTTAAACTATTATCTCAGATCTATTTGAACCATAGATGGGACCCTAACAGGTACTACCACACTAAGTCAGAAGGAAATAGGAAGTAACAGCAATGAAAGGGTGATTTCATATTCCCAAGTGCTCCAGAAATCGAGCCTTACCACTGAATGCAATTTAGGGGCATCCCTTTGAAGAAGCGGATCTAACCACCTCAGCAAGAAATGCAGTGAGGGTATTCTAAGCCCTACCAACAGAATGATTAACTAATTACAACAAAAATGAGCATCTCACAAGTGAAAAAAAAAAAAAAAAAAAAAAAAAAAAAGGTTTTTTGAAAATCCTCTCCAAATCCAAGGATAAATTCAAGTGGAAACCTACTCATTTGGAGTGGATTAACCTTGGAGGTAGGGAAACAAGTTAATAGTTGGACAGGAAATCCAAGCAATCTGTTGTAGCAGAGAGCAGAAATGGAAAGTTTCCACTTAATGATTTTGCTGGATTGTAATGGGGAGGGAAGTGAGAAAAAAGGAGAGAAAGAAAAAGGAGAGAGAAAACACAAGAATACATGGGTATGTGAATATATTTTTAAAATGTGTAAACAGGTGCTGCAGATATCTAAATTATGAACACAGAAAACGGTCCCAACAAATGTGAATACATATATACATACATACGGACAGCTGGTACAGTTATAAACTAAAGAGGTGTTAAACATATGGCCCATTGGCTAGATCTTGCCTGCAAATGTAGACCCCCAATAGACCTATAAAAAATTTTTAAAAAACCCCACACACGCAATTTTATAATCTAAAATATTCTGTTAAATATATATTTATAGAAGTTATAAATTAGTTTATCTGTATCTGTTAACGATTTAGTGTTATGAAAAGTTTAAAAAGGTTCACAATCCCAGCTCCACAGCAAAGGGTAAACCTTTTGTAATAGACTTGTGAAGCTTTTTTTTTTTTTTTTTTTTTTTTTTTTAAATCAACTTCATTTCATTACTTCAAAACAAAAAAGTTGATGCTGAATGTAGAATAATGCAAAAATTTGTTTTTAAATCTAGAGGTTTATATTTTTTGTCAAATTGGATTTACCCTACAAATAGAGTTTAAGAATAATGGTCCAACCCTGAAGATCTAGTTTATGCTTCAATCTGACCTACAAAGCCAAATGAATTTGACTCCAGCTGAAAGACTACAACCCATCATTAATAATTTCTACAAGTACTTTCACTTACACATAATTTTACTTGCAACTAACTTTCTACAAATATTTATTTAAATGTTGCCGGATGCTAAGTTTAACTTCTCAGTAAAAAAAAAAAAAGAAAACAACCTCAAAAATAAGGCTTGGCAAGTGGGAAAAAAAAAAACAGTCATCACATTCTTCAAATGATTTTTTTATAATAAAATGAACAGTAGTTAAATATATTTTCTTTCAAGTAAATTTCCAATGACATTAGTTTATTAAACACATCAAGAAAAGAAAAACATCCAAATACAATGGAAATACTTTAAAAGCAAATTGTTCAGGATGTTTTGATAGTCAGCCTTTTATCCTGGGACACAGTAACTTGAGAATAATCTATAAACAAATAACAATGATGTCAACAGTTTCTTACATAAAATACTGTTTAATAATAAATACATTTTTTTAAATTTAAAAAATAAAATCACTAATATACTGCCAACCATCCATCTTGTCCGTCAACTTCATGAAGATTTTACATTTATAAAAAAAAAATAAAAGAAAAATCCTAGATTTGTAAACAATTAATGTGACATTAAAATTCCACAATTAAACAAAGGAATGTAACTACTATTCAATTTCAATTAAACTTAAGTAGACCTACTAATAAAACAATTAGTCAATTTAGCAAGAAAACCTATGAACAATCAGTTTGTTTATTTCATAATAGAAAATTCACAGCAGTTTGTGTATGTGTATTATGAAAAATAAAAACTTACATATTAATGAAAAATAATAGTTCAATTGGGTTTTAATCCAGTTTCATTTTAAGGAATTTCCCAATTCTTCTGTAAATTCAAATTACTATTTAGCATACTATACTAGCAATATGACCAATGGAAATTAACACTTTAAAAGTTAACATTGAAATTTATTTTAAGTCAGCAAATTTTTAAAACTAAATACCACTTTTGGTATCCATGAAGTTGAAGCAAAGTAACATTCAATTTGTAGAAATCATAATTCCAAATAATTAAGGGAAATACTCTTCCATTTAACAGTTATTTCAGAAATTATCATGAATGGTAAATTGCTTTATTCTCTACTATTCTTCTACACATGTCCACTTCTGTTGACATATCTTATGTCTAATTCAGTTTAACAATTTTGGTCTCCAAGTTTAAGTGCATATAGGGAGAGAGAAAGAGTGAGAGAGAACCATTAGCTACTCATAAGAATTACCTCAAGCAAATAAGCACTGTGAAATCTACCTTTGCAATAATTTTAAATAGGTAAACACTTCATATTAAGTTGAAATATCAAGGTTTAATGTAGCTCAAAAATCATGTTTCACATGATCTCAGATTTATTCAACTGATAGATGGAACACTAACAATTACTACCATGGCAGATCAGTTCTGAGAGCAATGGCAACTAAATAGATGACTCACTCCCTAGAGCTCCACAACTAAAACCTCACTAAATGCAGTTTAGTGACATACCTTCATTTGATGGGTAGGGGCTTGCTCCTTAAAAAAAAAAAACACACACAACAAAGTATCAAATATTTCATCTCGAGCAAGATGAACTGATAAACCTTTAGATAAAATAAAATTTGATTGTCAAGTAAATATACATTATTTCCATATGACAATCAAGAAAGCCCAATTCATTTTTTTTTTTCGTATTATGGGTTTAATTTCAATCAAACTTTTAGGAATGGTTAGGTTCATGTCTGCAAAGGTAGACTATCAGCTTAAATTAGTTTTAAAGGGGATCTATTTTTCACTGTCTTACCATCCATCCCAATGTAAAAGGGTATCCATTTTACAAAGCTAACCCACTCTTTTAGTAATCATAAGAAGAGGCAGTTGGGTACCTCTTGTATGTACCTAGGCATCCTCATTGTGGCCAGGTGTTGAACTGGTAAAAAGAAATTCATTCCATCACAAAAGAAAAAAAAAAAATTTAAATGGCCTTTAATACTCCTTCAAATAAGGGAAATAAAATTAAATATCATTTAAAACATTGATTTTTTTTTAAAAGGGTTTTAGAATCTCCAAACAAAACCCAAAATTTTTATATATATATATATATATATATATATATATTATATATATATATATATATATATATATATATATATATATAAAATTGTTAACAAGCTAATAACCTGTAGAAAATAAATGATAAAAACATCTTTTAAATATGAGGGATTTTATTATAAACTGAAAGTAAATCTACATCTTTTATCATTAATGATATCTTTCAATTCATATTCAATTTGTGTAAGTAATACTAGATAACAGCTTATTTTAATCTGAAAAAAAAAAAAAAAAAAAAAAAAAAATTATCACTTGTGCATTTATCATCATCATATCGCGCTGGTAGCACGGATATCCCTGACCCTCTCTCGCCACTCCTCCCTATCGTTCATCGCCCTAGGTAGGTCTTCAGGACAACAGCCTGTATCCTCACATAGCTGCTGAATGTACATTCGAGCTGGTCGTCCTGCTTTTGCGCGGCCATGTGTGGGGGATCCATAAGAGTACATCTCTTATGAGTTCATCTCTGCTTCTCCAGCAGTGTCCTGCATGTCCGGTTCGTCTAACTTGAATAGTTTTCGTGATAGGGGGCAGGTGGCCGTACAGTTGGTGTCTTGTGGGGTGATGCTGCCAGGACTTGTTCAGAATTGCACGCAGCATTCTTGTGTAATTGCCATCCAGTTTCTTCTCCAGCCGTTTTGTTAGCGTCCATGTAGTGCATCCATATAGCAGTATCGATGTGACCACTGCCTGGAAGAAGCTGCGTTTCATTTTATCGGTTAGGTCTGATTTCCATATAATCGATAGCCTATTGATAGCTGTCCATGCTTTCATTAGCCTCGTTTCGATGTCCTTTTCGGTTGATTTGACGCTGCTTCCTAGGTACGTGAATTTGTCTACTAGTTTAAGTGGGGTTCCTTCTAGAATGGAGATGTCCCCCGTTTGGTTATAGCACATATATTCGGTTTTGTGTGCATTAACATAGAGGCCTATGCTTGCTGCTGCTCGTTCCAAACTATGCAGAAGAGTTTCGGCTTGGTCAGGTGTATTTGCCAGTATCGCTATGTCATCGGCGTAGTCGGCGTCGGTAATTGTTGTTGCGGGGTATCTTCTGCTTCTTTTCTTCGTCAGTTCGAAGCCATTCTCTTTGATTTTGTCAATCGATGTTCTAAGTACATAGTCTAGACAAATGATAAAGAGGTACGGGGCCAGCGTGTCCCCTTGTAGTACTCCTGCTACAATGTCAAAGTATTCTGTGTCTCCATCCGGTGATCGTATTTTACTTTAGTGTTTCTATAGAGAATTGTTATTGCCGCTACGGTTTCTTTAGGTATGCCGTAATTCTAGTTTAGTTCAAAATAGTAATCATCATAGAAAATAGAACTGGCAACAAAATCTTAAATGAAGTTGTTTACACTTAATACTTCAATACCCCTGGGAAAGGCATGAATCCATCTCTTCTCCCTCATACCAATGGATAAATAGCACAGACCAATTCTTTATCCTTGGTAAGACAACTAGTCCAGAAGAGGGGTATATATATATATATATATATATATATATATATATATATATATATATATATAACTAACAGTACTCCACATACAGACTGTGTTGCATCCTGCCATGGTGGAGAGATAAGGTAAATACAAAACACAAAATTCTTAATTTCAAAGTTTTAACACATGCACGTTTTGGCTGCTACAGAATGAGATAATTTGCAACTGGATGACTGCCTCCTAATTCTATTTACTCAACTTATAGAAGTGAACTAATCAAACACATGTAAAACATGAGAGTAACAAAATTTATACATCTACAAATTACTATTTATCTAATTAGTGTAAATTAAGATCAATGAAATTCTATACAGCCACAAACAAAACAATTTTTTTTTTAAATACATAAATTGAACTGCAAACAGTGATTAAAATGATAACCATATTTGAATCAACTAAAAAAAAAATAAGCAGACTTTACTCATAACACAAAAGTGAATAAATAAAAAGACAAAAAGGTTAGACTTTGGATATACAGAACAGGCTGTTTATGGTATATACAGCAGTCTGGCTTACTGACTGAATTGATTTATGACCAGTCAGAACCTAACCCAATCATAATCAACAACTGTGTTGGTGGGATGGGGGTAACATAGAATACTATTGAGACACTAGGGTAGTGGTAATGATACTTTAGCCTCAAAACCATGCCAGACTCCAGTCATCATCTGATGAAGGCTTTACTGGCAGTAGCTGCTTTTCTTTGTAGCAGCAGCAAGTGTATATATCAAAATTTTAAAAAATGTCCTTTCATATGAAGACAGTAATTAATAATTTAAGCTATTTAAATAGCTTAAATTATCACTAACTTAATGCTTCATACCTAGAAAGTTGTAAATAGAACAAAGTAATTAGACAAAGCAGCTGCATCTTGATCTGGCATTCTCAGATTATGACAAAAAAAAAAAAAAAAAAAAAAAATCAAAGTTTGGTGGTACTGGAATATACTAGTAGCACATTCTGAGTTAATGGTAATGATGCATTGGTGCCAACACACTGGAAAATATTAATAATTTAAGTTATTTTACTCTTGTGGGTTATTTAATGCAAAATCTTGTTTATACAGACACAATTATATATGCGTGTCCTCTAAACAAATTTGTACGTAACATTTAAAATAAGCCAGAGCTCATTTGCTTACACAGTTAAATATTTAATATTAATCATTTGTTTGCAGACAGTAAAGGTTTCAAGTATTGCTATTTTCTTTTTTCTACAACAATCCCTAGTAAGAGAGAACAGTTCTATGACTCACAGATGGGACCCTTACAGGTACCATTACTATGGGTTAGAGTAACCCTGAGAGCAATGGTAATGAAGGGGGTACTCCACATTCACCAAACTCCAAGAGTGAAGGGTACAAATTGATTTATAATACTTACCCATTAAATAGTAATGACCATATTTAATCTAAACTGTTTTGTTTACTTTAAAGCAAACTTGGGTGAATATATGCTGATATTTCATTCTATAAGAAAATGTTTATAAATTTTAGAAGTATCTGGTTGGTTGGGTTTTATGGCATATCAACCTTTGTAGGTTATTTAACACCAAATCCATTTTTATGCAAGTAGTCAGTTCCATTTCAAACAATTCAGTTTAGCACAAGTACAGTTTAATTGGGCTGTGCAGGGATTAAACTCATTTCCCAATTAAATTAACAAGAAATCTTAAGTTCAAATAGTGAAATCTTCAAAATTCATTTTACAGGGTCAGGTAAAGTGATCAGAGGATTTTAAATTGTTACCACATAGGTGCTTGTAACCATTTTTGAACAAAAGCAACCATGCCATTTCAGGTGAAATATTCAACTTTTGTATTTGTGATTGAAACTTTTTTTTTTTTTAAACTATCATCTTGCTATGTGGTGACATCCAGTAAACAGTTGGCTCACTAGATCTATTCCTTAGAGATTACTTCCTCTGGGAATAACTGAATGATTCTATTTATCATGAAATCATAGCAATACTAAAGGCAATGACTTGGTGAGTCCTGCAGAAGTTCAGAGTGAGGCTTCAAGTGTTTATAGCATGATCGCAAGCATTTCGACGATATAATCTTTAAAATGAAGTCATAACAAAATAGTAAACATTGCTCTTTCTTAAAGTAAAATTACATTTTAAATAGGATCAATGTTGCTTTTTTTTAAGCCAGAAAATAAAGGGTACTCAGTGAGAATCAAACTCAATAGTAATAGTTTGCTTGAATAGCTTGCTAAGACATGCAAAAATGTTATCTATATCTAATAAAAATTATGTTGGTGTACTGGTAGATGATAAAAGTTAAAACAGGACCTATTGACAATTTTTGGCATGAAGACTTACCAGATAAGCTATATGAAGTGGTTAGAAAAGATTGCAGCTGGAGCAGGGGATTCCACACCCAGACTATTCTCAAAACTTTTTTTATCAGATTAGTTCATTTGTAGATAAATGTTAAAACAATTTTTGTCATTAAGGACTCACCAAACATCCACTTAACAGACATATAAGATGAAGTAATCAATCCAAGTCACTAAAGGATATAGAAATAATAAATTCTGGTTTTAAATATTGCCAAACATTTCAAGAAAAGTTCAGCTGAAACAGTCAGATACTTGGTCCCAAAAGATAAGTTTTAGAATAAAATCTGCCATCTAATCATTGTTAATTTTATTCTAAGAAATTCCATATTATAGGATAATGAACTACAAAGATTCAGAACTTGTATCATTTTTTTTAAAATTAAAAAGTTATTTCATTAATTTTTAAGAGAGGTTCAATTGCCAATGTACAAAAAAAATTTATAAAATGTAATTTTACTTTAAGAAAGAGCAATGTTTTACTATTTTGTTATGACTTCATTTTAAAGATTATATCGTCCAAATGCTTGCAATCATGCTATAAACACTTGAAGCCTCACTCTGAACTTCTGCAGGACTCACCAAGTCATTGCCTTTGGTATTACTATGATTTCATGATAAATAGAATCATTCAGTTATTCCCAGAGGAAGTAATCTCTAAGGAATAGATCGGGTCAAACTTTTTTTTTTCTTCTTTTTTAAAGACATTTTGGACAATTTTTGCTGTTAAAATATATCATTTTTCTTTCAGTCAATATATTTTTTTTTTTTTTTTTTTTTAAACATTTTCCAATCAAACTTTTCTCACCAAGTTTGGAATGGAATTTTAAAATTTTTAAGCCATTAAATGAATTAAAATATTTCTAACTTCAGTTTTAATTTCCACTTTTCTAACTTAATGTGGAATTGGATTCTGAAGAAAACTTGATATAAAGTTTGTATGAAGATGAACTTGAAATTTCCTCAGCAGCCAAGAACAACATCCTTAAACTTATGATTTTTAGTTTTGACAATTTTATCATTAGTAAGAAAATTCTGATAGAAAGTTTCTTAGAAAATGAAAAGGATCATTTTGTTAAAAAAATTCTTTAAACTGAGCAAGCACATCTTAGGAAAAATTTTACACATAAAATAAATCTCAATAACTGAATATTAAAATTTCAGGTGATTTGTAATAAATACCTTTATAAAATTTTTTCATTACAAATTTTGTGATAACAAACCTGCTTAATTTATTTTAGTCATAAAATTATACATAGGCTTTTAAAACTTTGAGAAAACATTCCAATATTTTCATGAAGTTTGATCTAATTGTTACATATTAACTTTTGATAGGCCAGTTAGCATGGATTTCAAGAAAACAGGATGTGCAGCCATGTCTTAAGGTAAACAAGGGACAGTGAAAAGTGTGGGCGTCAGAATATATAATGACAGTTTTCAACCCTTGCAATCAGAGTCAGCTGTTTTGGACCTCTCATGCAAGAAGCAAGGCTCTATAGAGATGTATCACAATCTGGTGTGAATCTGAAGATATGGCGTATATTTTAGCAGTTCCTGACCGACTCTCATATACAGCTATTTCACAACAACTTTTGTAAATAAAGAGTTTATATTTTCATAGATGTTATTGCCCATTCATTCGGATATATAAAATCAAAAATTCTTTGAGCAATAAATATTGTCACATTCCCCTTGAGCAATGCTAGAATCATTTGCTTATAAAATAAAAGCATTTCTATTATTTAACCAAATTTTTAAAACGTTTTTTAAAAAAAGGGAAAAGCTCTATCAACCCTGATAATTAATAATTCTGTATTATCCTATATTAAGATCCTGAGGAAACAACTTGAATTGCAAAAGCAACTAGAAATTAAGATGAAGAATAATATTAGCAAAAATTATTAATAAGCTTAATTTTGTAAAGCCATGTTTTTCATGTGATAATAATTAAATAGATGAAAACTGATGAATTCCTGTTATTCTTAGAATGATTATAGTCTGGCATAGGAGGAGGCAAATATATCAAAAAGGAACATCTAATGAGGAAGGTTTTTTTCAGGGAATTGTGTTGATATTGCCCATTTTCAGTTTTTACCAATCAATCTAATGATTACAACAGGCATTTATTATCAGCAGTTAAAATATTTATATACAGTGATACATTGTTTAAGTCAACATCAAATTTGCCTTTATGGCACTTGTCACTCCAATAAATGTCATAACATCAAATGTTATGTCACTCAGCAATGTCACCTACACCATACTAAAAGGACATGAAACAAATTTTTTTTCTTTCAATATCTTTAAAATAAATAAAATACATAAAAATTAAGCAAGAAGCTAAAAAGAATTTAAAACAACATCAAAAATGTATATACAGTATTTTAAAGAGCAAATCATAAGGTTAATAACTTTATTCTTTAAATAAGATAGAAAAAAGTTTATTTTTTTAAGAATTAGTGATAGTTATATTCTTTTGAGTTATTTACACTAGTTTTATGGTGTTTGATCTCATTCTAAAGGTATTAATTCCAGTTTACATCAAGAAGTTGGGTTACATTACGGCTTTTGGAACCAATAATTGATGTTGGATGGAAGGTGATTGTAAAGCATTGAAGGACAAGATAGAGTTTGGTCAAAAGTGTCATGTTAACAATAACAATGCACAACTGCCATAAAGTAAAGGCTTCATAAGTGTATAGTTCACAAGGACAACCATTTAGACAATATAATCTTTAAAATAAAGTGATGAAAAGAACAAAATGGCAGACATTGTTCCTTATAGCAAAATTAAATTTTGAATAAGATCTAAGATGCCTTTCTTTATATATACCTTTCAAATCCAAGAAATCATTCTACAGGACCCTGTATAAAAATAATATAATCATTTAGTCTTACAGAATAGATGTTTGCCAAAAGATTTCAAGAGTTAATAGTTATTATTTGCACAAGGCCAGAAATAGAAGCTCCCATTGAGGAGCAAACTCTACAGTACCAGTTTGCTTGTATAGCTTGTTAACCATTACATCATATAAGACATCCAAAAATGTTATCTATATTTAATGACAATAATATTGGTATATTTGTAGCTGATAAACATTAAAACAGCAGGACCTATTAACATAATTTTTGACAGGAAGACTCACCAGACATCAATAGACAAGCCATATGAAGTGGTTAGGAAGGACTTCAGGTGTAGGTGGATTCCACATTGCCTATTCTACAGACTTTTCTCTATCAGATTGCTATCTTTTCTGGAGTTTACAGAATTGTCTTGATGGACCACTTCTTAAAAGCACAGTAAGTGTGAGAAAGTTTGAAAAATCAGGCTGCAATGTTTCACTATCAGAATGAATTTATTATCAAGAATGAACTCTTGAATAGCCAGGAATTGTGTTGGACTCACCCCACCCATTTATCTAGTAGATCACGTCTTAGTATTAATTTGGAGAGAAAAGAAATTTGGCGACCTTAGTCGAGGGTGACTAGAAGGCCCCCTTTTCAATAGCTACAACACCTCAGGGTAGGGAGGGTACTGCTCCATTCCCTGGATTGCTCCACTTTACTCCTGATCTGCACCTGAGTGTTTAGCAAGGTGGCATCAAGTACCATTTTTTTTATTCTTTGGCATGACCCAACCTGGGATTGAAACCCGGTCTCCCAGACCATTGGCAAACACTACTCACTAGGCCACAAGTTGACAGCAATATGGATTCAAAAAAAGCTTTCTATGAATTGGTATAGTTTTTATTAGAGAAATTTTTCATGAAAAGTTCATCCTCTCTAGATTCTTTTTCTTCCAGACCATAAAAGTAAAAATCATCAAGCTTATGACTCAATGTAAGGAGTTTATGAATAGTAAAATGTATATTCATAAATTCTAACATTATATAAAGAATGACCGGAGATGTAAAAGATAGCAGTGAATTAACTATTTTAATTTGATAATATCACACTTGGGCTGACTAAGATTAAAAAAAGAAAAACAAGACCTGTTAAAGGACAAATGAATCTATTAAAGCCAATGGCCATTTAGTCACTTTTCAGTCAAACAGTGAAGTAGACTTAAAAAGAGTTGGGCGGTTTGGCAATTTACGTTTCGGTATCAGTTTCAGTTTTTGATTGGGAGGGGAGGGTAATTTAGTATTTTTGCTTTCTAAGGAAGCCCTTCATTTTCTTGTGTAATGATAACATTTCCAGCTGATATCTGATTTTGTTTGGAAAATTTACAACTTGGTCTGTTCAATTCAATTTCTTGTGTATTTCTGTTCGAATTTTTAAAATATTTACATGGCTGGAAAGAAAATAAAATAATTTTACCAAATAAAACAGCATCTAACACCATAAGGAAACAGAATTATTTTTTTAATTTTTACTCTATTTTGTTAAGTTTACAACAAAAGTATTTTAAAAACTGAAATAGATTTCAGACATGTATTTTTTTTCTCCAATTTAAAAATATTCTATGGTATGAAAGATTTCCACATGTCATCTGTTGTATTTCTTTTTTTTTTCCTTCATTTCTTTTGTATAAAATCCTCATGCATTTTTTTTTTTTAATTTTAAGTTTATATTTACTTTGTTAAGTGAATTAGTAACACATACTTAAATCCAAAATAAAAGGACAATGATTTATCCTAAATATTATTCATAGTTAAAATTCATTTATTATGCATGTATAATCATGGAATTTTCACAGAAAGTGTGCATAGCCTAGGTTTATTATAAATCTTTTTTAAATCCACTATTAAAGCTATAAATAGTTGAATTGAAGAAAAATAAAGCTCAAAAGCAATTTGGCTTTTTTTTTTTCATCTATTCATTTTGTTTTTGTAACCACGTAACTTTCCAAATATTGGCCCAGTCAGCTGCATCTCTGCAGAGGGGTAAGACTCTCCCAATGAACATCCTAGATATGACCCTAAACAATCTGATGGTAATGCTCCAGTAATGCTGTATAGAGGCAAGGAACCTCTTTATCACAAACGCTCCTAGGTCCACACTGACTTGGAGTGGTAGCACCTTATAGGATCCGATCGATGGGTCTAATAGAACTAAGCTGTAATTACGCTAAACTGAATTGTTTGAAATTAACTGTTTTTACATTTAACTGTTTAAACAAAACACTGTATTTAAACCAATGACAAACTAAACAAATGAGTGTACTTTTGCTAAACTGAATTGTTTTAAATTAAGTGAAACCATTTAACTGAGTGAAAAAAAAAAAAAAAAAAAAAACTCAGACTTGTTTTAAAATGTTCTATTCAAAATATATTTAGAAATATTTGATATAAGGATTTGCCATAAAACCAAGCCAAACCAGATAAATACTTGCAAGCATAGTTCAATGGTTAAAAGTTATAAGGAGTTTATAACCTATAATGTTCACATCTCAAAACATTTTTCAAAACAAGACCAGTTCCAAAAGACTTATTCAAAAAGTCTACATTTCCCCACAAGACTTTATAAAAAATTTTTTTAATTTTCAAATATTGCTTCCTGCCAAGAATGACAATAGAGTTAACAGTTTTAAACTGCTACTACCTAATCATGTAAGATAGAAGTCACCTGCCAAAGAATTCACTTCCTCTTCATAAGATGTCAGTAATGAGCCATTTAATCAAAATATCTGGCAATTAAAGTCCAAAGTGAAGTGGAATTGTGCACCTTCCAGAGAGAATCAATGTAATATGAATCTAAACAGCTGCAGTACAAATTCAAATTTACAGATTCTGTTAAACAATTGTATCAAGTATTATGGAGCATTCACAATACAGCAGTACTATGTATAGAATGCTAACCTCCTAAAGTTACAAGATAAAAAAAAAAAGAAAACTTTCACAGAAAAGAAGCTTGTAAATACAGGAAAAAAAATGTCAATTTCAGATTAAATGTTTTATTAACATGAAATTGTTGAAATACAATATTCAATTACAGGTGTGTTAGTATTGCAAAGACTTAATATTTTTTTAATGTCTAAGTATGGAAATTAACTTAATAGGTGCCATAGTTCCATCTTAAGGACACAGGTACATTTTTTTCGCACAGATAAATGATTTCACTATCTCATGAATAATTCTCTTAGCTATTAACCATTTGTTTGCACAGAGTTTTATGTTTTCCAAGAATTGCTATGTACCACTAACAATTCAAGTAAACATCAGGCATTTGTTTACAGTTAAATGTAAAAACAGTTCCATTTCAAACAATTCAGTTTAAATGTCAAACCATTCTATTTGACCCATAGATAGGACCCCATCACATGCTACCGCTCTGGGCCAGAGTGGACCTGGGAGTGATGGCAGTAAAGAGGTACTCTGCATTCCCCAGCATTAAAGTCTCACCATCAAATTGTTTCGTGTCATATCCAGGGCACTCTTTAAGGGAGTCTTACTCCTCTGCAGAGATGTAGTTGGTGTATTCTACAGTCCCAGCTGACTGGGCCATCTCAGGAAGTGGATTCAATAATCCAAGTTCAAATTCTTCACAAGACTATTTGCATTTCCTTTTTACACTAAATGCCCTTGAGAAAGGCATAAATTTCTCCTTTCCCCAGCCTAGCAATGGGTAAATAGTAGGGCATATTTGGCAACCGGTCTAGATGAAAAACCCTGAATTCAAAACCAGGTAGCAAACAATTCCTCCCCACAAAAAAACCTGCAGAAGTGCATCACTATCCCAGAGGAAGTGTTGATGCACCCCTATACTTCAAGGGCACAGGACAACATGACAGCAAAGAACAAGAATATATAAGTTCTTGATGAGACGAATTGTCACCTATTTGCCCGAGGTAAGCCTGATATAAACAGCAACTGCTTTACCAACTTAAGCTAAAAGAAACATTGTGTTACTGAAACCTAAAATTAAAAGAGGAAATTAAATTAATGGTTGACAATGATTTATCTAAAAGCTATTATCACTACTAGTGTGTTAAAGCAATAAAGCACAGAGATATAGGTATACAACATAAAGGATAGGTTTAGGTGTAATTCAGAGTTCTGCAATACCAACAGCTCTTGTAGCATAGTTGGAAAAGCAGTCCATAAAAATAACATTGCTTTCAAGATAAAAGTATAGACAAATTCAAGTCTCACCTACAGACTATCCTTTATTACTGTCTCTACTATATTCTGTTCCTCAATGCCATAAAAATAATGACCTGAATAAGTTGCAATTATAAATAAGTAAATAAAATTTTTTTAAATGAAAGCAAAAAAAAAAAAAATCCAAGAAAACACTAGATAGAATTAATAACTAGTATTATTATTCCAACTACATGCAGGTTGTAAGATGATCATTTTAAAAAAAAATGTTAGGATAATTTTAATCTTACATAAAATTTAAAAAATAAAAATATTACTTAGAATGAATATTTAATTTTGTTATTTTTCAGACTTAGAAGGATGAATTTTATCTAAGCAGCTCAGCACCTAACTGCGACAAGGTCTCTCAGCGCATACAGAAAAAGGAGAGAGCTATTTGTCTTTTGTAATGATAACCAAGAAAGCAGGTAAACATTATAAGATGAAGAACAGAAGAGGACAGTAAGACAGGAGGAGAGAAATTTCCAAGAATACTGAAAACCTTTCTAAGCAGGACTAACAAATAATTCCAGAAAATTTAGTTTGAATCAAGTCAAAAATAGTTGAACCTTAGCTGTATAAAATGGTCAAACATTTAGTGAATTATGCTGTAAAACAAATTTTCTTCCTGATAGTCTGCCTCATTGATGTTATAGAAGTATAGAAAATTATCACTCTTTTCAAACTTCATTATTGTGCTCTAGATCTTGAAATTTAGAAATTCTATTTCCTATATAAAAAGTAGGCAAACTTGCATTGTTCTGTATAAAACAACTCAAAATTTACATGCATTTATACAAAAATTTAAAATGTTTAAAACCAACTATTTTCTTCAAGATTTTCAACTAATATAAATCACTTTCACATAACAGCCTCAAAACAGTTCCCTCGACTCGAGGCCAAAAGGCCCCCCAGCTTCAGCTGGACCAACTTCAGGTGGGCGAGCTGCATCATTAACACCCTTGTATAGCACTGGACCTTGCAGTTCAGTTCAAGCTATAATCAGGCATATGTACCTGGATCCAGATTTGGGTCCAAGTCCAGCTAGGCTCATCAGGCCTACATTGCACTAAGTGGGTCAATGACCAACACAGGCAAACAGGGCTCTGTGCCCAACCACCCCCCAGTCCCCACTTTAAGCTGACCTTTGGGTCATTGACCTGGTGTCAAGTCCTGTCTGGTGGGAGGCAGGGACAAAAATACTCAAAACTGTTCCCTCCCCGCCACATAATGTTTTCACTATATGCTCCTAGGTCACAAAAGCAAACTTCAAAGAAATAAATATCAGTTTTTTCCCCCTTTAGGTATAAGCAATTGGAAAATAAAACTTAAAGAGAAAAATTTGTTATAGTGTTTTAAGATGTTTAACATCTTAAATATGGTTAAAACCATTAAATATAAAATAAAACCCATTCTCTTCATAAAAAATGAAAAAGTAAAATCCAGATAACAAAAATAAAAAAACTATCAACTGATAATACAACATTGTCAGAAATGTTTTATCATAAACATTTTGACATTCCACAGTATGTTGACAACACTTTAAAAGTCAATAGAGTTTTTGTACTCTGAATATTTTTCAAATAATGATACAGCTGTATTAAATAAACAAGTGACTAAAATAGTTTTCAACTTGAAAGCAAATTTTTTAAAAGTATTAAAAATAAATCATTTTTAAGCAGCTGTTTGTCTAACTGATAGGATCAATGTTGCCATGAAAATAGGCAACAAGAATTGTATCAGTCTCTCCACTTTACAAGGCTCAAGAATTCTTTACCAAAATTTGGAGGACCAAAGAGTTCATAGTTTTGACTGTGATGAGTGCCACAACTATATACACTTTATAAGACCCAAAAATTCACTGAATTGTCCAGCAGGACACATGGCATAATAGTTATGTGTTGGTTCCCTAAGCTTCTAAGGAGACAATCATCTGGAGGTTGCAGGTTCAATCCTGACTGCAAGCGAGTAACAATATAGGAATACTTAACACTTGTACCCGGTTATGGATAATGGAATCAGAACAGGCGACCCCTGTGGATTCAATAAAGGATGTAGTTTAAAGTTCAGAGATGGTTGCCGAGTTCAAAAAACACCTGAAGAAGGCCAGAGGACATATCAGCCGAAACTTTGTGGAAATAAAGATGAAGACAATAGTTCGAAAACCCTTAATGGTAAAAATCATCAAGCTTCATCATTTCAGAAATTTAGACAACTATTATTTCATTATTATCAATTAAAATTACAAACCTAAAAATTTACAAAAGAGGATATTTTGAAGAAAAAAAAAAAAGTCAGTACTTTTTAGTACAAACTACCAAATGTAATATTGAAACTAAATTGTACTAGAGTGCAACTAGATAAGTTATATTTAAAAAAAAAAAAAAACAAACACAGCAACCAGAAAAGACGATTTTACAAAGTTCAAAATCTAGTCCTGTAGACTAGGTGCAACAAAGATCAGACTTGAGCTAATTGTTGGCAGACAATGGGCAAATGATGACATCCACACAAGGCAAAAAGATCTGGTGTTCTGTGAAACCCAATAAAAGATTGGTTTTTCTATTGTCTTTTTGGTGACTGGGTATATGAGGAGACAATCACCTATATAGAAAAGAGCAATTGGACCATTGAAAGATACAAGAAAGTCCAATTAATACTAGAACCAAGAAGCTATCTCCACACACTGTTATACATTTTAACATTCTTCCATGGCCTCAGAAACTGGAGGGAATAAAGATAAGAGGACCAAATGCTCAAAGTTATATTTTCGCATTTTCTCTTTATCAGAAAACTGACCATCAAAGTAGCAATTGGTTATTATGCTTACAAAAACCTTTGTGTTTATAGATAGAAAAGAAAAAAAAAATGTAATTTTAGGGCTTAAGATTTATTAACTCTTTACTTCCTTGTACAGCTTAACACAGCACTTAATGCTCAATACAGTGATCTAGATAAAAATCAATGGATAAATACTGTTTGTATTTCTTACTGTTTTTACTACAATTTTAGTTAATGGCTATTGAATGTGGTTGAAATCTACTGACCTCTAGTCAGTGGTAGTTTTCTATTGCAATGGGTCACATGGATAAGAACAAGATTATCAAAATCATTGCAAAAAATTTACAATGGAGCAAAATAAGGGGACTTACATGAAACAAAATTATCTATTAAGAAGTCATCTTCTGATTATGAAATAATAATTCAGGAGGGGATGATCACACAAAAGATTATGAAACAGTCAAACTTTAAGATTTCCATAAAATAAGAGAACTTATAACATTTAGTGAAGTCTTTCATATATAAATATTACAATTTATAAACCTGATGGATCTGTTCTAACAGGAGTGTATGATGAACTTGATATTTCAATTAAAGAAGTTAAGAATTGGATAATTAAAAATTTAGGTTCAATATAAAGAAAAAATGTAACAAAATCATCAATGGACTTGAAAATACTTAATTCTCAAAGTTAGAATTTTAAAAATTATTTGAATAAAAATCCATGATGGGCTGCTTTTTGTTGATTTTATGGCATATCAACTCTTGTTGGGTTATTTCATACCAGAATCCAATTATAAACAAAACAAAATTTATCTTCAATCATTATAAACAGGTAAAGACTTCATACTGATTTGTAATAGTAATATTTCAACTGCTTATTGGCCTGTTGAGTGGAGTGTTCACCAATGGTGCGGAAGACAAGAGTTCAAATCCCAGGTCAAGTCATACCAAAGACTCAAAATATGGTACCTGATGCCACCTTGCTTAATACTCAGCATTATAAGGTAAGGATCAAGGGTAAAGTGGAGCAAACCAAGGAATGGAGTAGCACCCTCCCCTACACTTCAGTGTGATAGCTATTGAAAAAGGAGTCTTCAGGTCACCCTCGACTAAGATCGCCAACTTTACTTACTATATATCAAAGCTTGGTACTTTTAAACATCTCAAACATATCTATTTGACACATACATAGGATCATAATAGCCAAAGTGAACCTGGAAGTGATAGGAATGACAAATGAGTCCACACTTCAGAGTTCCAAAACTGGAGCTTTACCACAGGATGCAATTTTTGCTGTTATGGTTGGTTGTTTGGGTTTTATGGCATATCAACCTTTGTAGGTTATTTAATGCCAAGTCCATTTTTATAAGAATAATCAGTTCTATTTCAAACAATTCAGTTTAGCATGAGTACAAAGTTTAATTGTCAAAAACATTTTTTTCAAGCTATTCAGTTTAGTCAAACAGTTCTAATTCAACTAATTTTGTTTAGTATAAGTAAAGTTTTTGTTTACACAGTTAAATGTTAAAACAGTTCTATATTAAACAATTCAGTTTAGCATAAGTAGAGTTTCAATGTCAAAAACAGATCCATTTCAAACAATTCAGTTTAGCATATGTACAGTTTAAATGTCAAAAACATTTCTATTTCAAGCAATTCAGTGTAGTAAAACAGTTCCAATTCAAACAATTCAGTTTAGCATAAGTATGCAGTTTAATTCTATTTAATCCATAGATAGGGCCCTATCAGGTGCTAACACTCTGAGCCAGAGGGGACCTGGGAGCAATGGCAGTAAAAGGGTACACTGCATTCCCCAAAGCTCTAGCATTACTGGAACCTCACTATCAGATCGTTTAGTGTCATATTCAGAACACTCGTTGGAGGGGGGTCTTACCCCTCCGCAGAGATGCAGTCGGTGTATTCTACAGCCCCAACAGACTGGGCAACTGCTGTTTGTGTGTGTGTGTATGTATGTATATATATATATATATATATATATATACACATACATACACCTCATCACGGATTTCCCTAACTCTCTCACCATTATCATCCTTCGCTTCTGACAGGTCCTCTTGACTACATCTTGTATCTGTACAGAGCCATTGTAAATAGATTCTAGTCAGTCATCCAACACTTGCTTGTCCATGTGAAGAGGTCCAGAGAACATCACTAATAAGTTTGTTCTTACTTCTCTAGCAATGTCCTGCATGTTTTGTTCATCTTATTTGGATGGTTTTTAGTAATGGGAGGTAGGTAGCCATACAGCTGTTGCTTTGTGAGATGTTACTTCCAGGATTCGTTCAACATGACTCATAGCATTCCTGTGTAATTCCCATCTAGCTTTATCACTATATACTAAGTCAGCATCCATATAGTAAAATCAACACAACCGCTGCTTGGAAAAAAAAATTGCATTTTATTTTATCAGATAGGCTTGATTTCCACATGATCGACAACCTATTAATAGCAGTCCATGCCTTCAGTAATCACTTATTGATGTCATTTTCAGTAGATGAGATACTGCTTCCAAGTTAGTTGAACTTACCCACTAATTTCATAGGGCCACCATTTAAAGTTGAGATGACGCCTTTTTGATTAAAATACATGTCCTCCATTTTGTCTGCATTGACATGGAGGTCAATGCCACCTGCATGTAGCAGGGATTAAGCTTGGGTCGGTATATTTGCTGGAAGTACTATGTCATCTGCATCTGTAATAGTTTGCGTGGGGGTATCATCTGCTTCTCTATAATGTTGTGGTTATATACAACATTGCAGTATCAGAGCAGTAAGTTGTCAAGAACTAGATGTCGTACTAAGAAAAATTATAAACAGGAAAGCTTCCTGACTTCATGAAATACCACCAGAAGTATGGAATTCCTAGTCTTCCATACTTCTGGTGGTATTTCATGAAGTCAGGAAGCTTTCCTGTTTATAATTTTTCTTAGTACGACATCTAGTTCTTGAGTAAACAGTCCTAATCTGATGTCTAGTTGATGATTAATAATTTTCGTGATAGGCTTATCTGTAACTTTCCAAGCAGATTCTTGAAATATTCTTTCCACATGTGTAATCATTCTTCTTGACTGGCAGCTTTTAGTTTAGCTATGCAAGCGCTCTTCTTTTTACCAACCTCCTTTACTGTCTGCCATGCTGTACGTGATAGTCTATCTTCTACAGAATTTCTAATTTTATTGATCTGGCCTTGAATGTATTCTATTTGTTCTTTCTGGTATGTTTTAGTTCATTTTGTGCCTTCTTAAGTTTCTGGGCATTGGCATTAGTTGGATTCCTTTTATCAACTAGGGATGCTGTGTTCCTGTTTTCTCATTTTTTTTTTCTTTACCGTTTCCCCAGGGAAACATGTTTGGCTCTTAGTTTGGTTGGTATCCATTCTGCCGCAGCCTCAACATGGGCATTGACAAAATTCTCATTTTCATTATTTGGACCAAGTGTTTCCAATACCTCTTGAAGAGAAACGAACTAGAGACACAAACACACACATTTTTAGTAATATATATATATATATATATATATATATATATATATATATATATATATATATATATATATATATATATATATATATATATATACACACACAGTTCAAGAGTTTGAATTGGCAATGATTTAGAAAGAAAAATGATATGATTCCATAATTCAGATTTATGGAGTCTGATTTAGATCAAAAGCTTTAAGCCTTCTGCAGGAACTAGTTTAAAATCCCAATCAGAGTAGGTTTTCAACCAGTATTGACTGAATGTTAGATCAAATAGCTAGCTGTGGAGACCAGTAAACAATTATTCACTTATTTCAAAATCAAAACCCATATAGCTTAGGGAGGTGCCCGTGGTGTAATATTATCATCGTAGGAAATGGACATGGCAATACGAGTTCAAATCCTGGATGAGACTGATTGCATTTCACATGGCACTAATACCCTTGGGAAAGGTATGAATCCAATTATTCTCCCTCCAGCTATGGCTAAATAGTAGGGCAGACTGGATTCTTTAGCCTTGGTGAGGCAACTAGTCTAGGAGAAGGAAAACTCTGAATTCAAACCTGTTAAACTCCACTTGAAAATTGACCTTGTGTCATACCCTGCCCAAGCAGAGGGATTGGTAAATATACATAGCTTTAATTTGCTTAAAGATTAATTTTAGAATCTGATCCAAGAAAAATCAAACTATGCTGTTTTTATTGAGATATATATCATCATCATGTCGCGCTGGTAGCACGGATATCCCTGACCCTCTCTCGCCACTCCTCCCTATCGTTCATTGCCCTAGGCAGGTCTTCAGGACAACATCCCATATCCTCAAATAGCTGCTGAATGTATGTTCGTGCTGGTCATCCTGCTTTTGCACGGCCATGTGTGGGGGTCCATAAGAGTATATCTCTTATGAGTTCGTCCCTGCTTCTCCAGCAGTGTCCTGCATGTCTGGTTCGTCTAACTTTAATAGTTTTTGTGATAGGAAGCAGGTGGCCGTACAGTTGGTGTCTTATGGGGTGTTGCCGGCAGGACTTGTTCAAGATTGCACGCAGCATTCTTGTGTAATTGCTGTCTAGCTTCTTCTCCAGCCGTTTTGTTAGCGTCCATGTAGTGCATCCATATAGCAGTATCGATGTGACCACTGCCTGGAAGAAACTGCGTTCTAGATGGAACCCCTCTTAAACTAGTAGACAAATTCACTTACCTAGGAAGAAGCGTCGAATCAACCGAAAAGGACATCGACACGAGGTTAACGAAAGCATGGACAGCTATCAATAGGCTATCGATTATATGGAAATCAGACCTAACAGATAAAATGAAACGCAGTTTCTTCCAGGCGGCGGTCAGATATATATAAGTTGCTTTCAATTTTTGTTTTTGACATCAAGAAAAATCCTATGGTTAAAAAAAAAAAAAAAAAAAAAAAAAAAAAAAAAAAAAATCTACATAAATTTTGTAGGAAAGTTTGAGCAAAATTAGTGTTTTTTTGTTTATCTAATGGCATATCAACCTCCTTAGGGTTTTATGGCCAATTTGATTAATTTGTAAATATTTGATAAATATATTTTCAATGTCCCATTACAATCATTTTCTTTAAAAAGGAAAAAAAAATCATTCTAATTCAATTTTTTTTTTTGCACACTTAGATGATTCAAATATTCCATATAATACAAATAATTTGCACAAAGTTATATAGTTTCTTATGTTCCTATATAATACTAATACTTAATGCAGAATTTCATGGTTTCAATTAACTATTAAATAATAATCATTTGTTATTTAATATTCCTATTTAATATGTATCTATGGATACAATTATTCTAATCTAATACTCATATTTTTCAAGATGGAAGTCTAACAGCTATCACCACTTCAGGTCAGAGTAGACCCGAGAGGGATAACAATGAAAGAGTACTCTACACTCCAGAATTTTAAAATCGGAGCCTCACCACAGGATGCAGTTGAGTGTCATATCCAGAACATCCCTAGTTAAGATCTGTTACTTTATTCTAAGCCCTACTAACAAAGCAATCAAGTCATGTGAAAATCTCTTATTAACCTGAGGCATACGTGGCATCACTCAAAATAAGCCAACATTGTTTAACAGAATAACATTTTTATAGTTTTTTTTCTTTTTTTTAAATCATCTCAGAAATTTAAACATTTTTTCACACAAAGAAGTCTATAGTTATGAGTTTTCTTGTTTGTTACTCAGGAATTTCAAGTCTAACAAGCCAATATTGATGAAAATAGGCAGAAGAACTCCATTCACTTCAATGAAATGTAGTGAGGGAGCATAGTGATCACCAAACCTACAAATCCATAAAGAAAATGTCACACACATATTATATATATATATATATATATATATATATATATATATATATAGCAAGCTACATCATTAAAAAAATAAAAAAATTGTCCCAGAAGAGACCATTTAATGATACAGCTATTTATAGTAAACTGTATACATAGTTATTACCCCCCCACCTCCAGACACCAAATGAAATAGATCATTATGATTAAAAATTCTACTTGATACCAACCAGTTTAGCAAATGGTTTTTTGTTTAATGTTAAATCAAATGATAGCAAAAATCCTTTTACAAATATCTTTATATCATAAATGCACCACATCAATAGTCAAATATATTTTTCATTAATAGTTTCAATAAGGAAACCAAAGAACCAAGTTTTAAAATTGTCATTTAAGCTGAATTTTCTTCATATTCAGTGAAATAAAAAAGATTAGGTTATTTGGTCTATTGCATATCAACTTGATGGTTATTTAATACTGATTTGTATGTGAATAGATTGCTGGTAACTTAATTCCTAAACAGGTTAGAGCTCATTCGTTTGTACACAAAGGATTTCTAGTAAATTCTATTAATCAAGTATTCCTATCTAATACAAATTACACACAGCTGCATGGTTTCAAATATCTAATAATTCCCAGTAAAAGGATTGAACAATTCTATTTGACACATAAACAAGTCTAACAGAAACTCCCACTCCAGATCAGAAAGGACTTGAGAGTAATGAAAATAAAAGTACCCAACATTCAAGATACTAAGGCCTTATCAGATGTAGTTTTATATAACAGGACACTAAATGAATAAAAAGATAAATGGTGTTTGTAAAAGACAAAACAAAAAATCTTTAAAAAATAAATAGAAAATAAGTTTCAAACATTATCAAAATTGTTCCTCTAAGGTATTGGAATTTCAGAGTATTTTCATTGAAAAGTCACTTTCTAATTGACTTACAGATTCATTTTCTCTGCTTTCTGATCAATAAGAAACAATCGATTTTTAATAGATATAGTCGTTCATTAGCTAATTATTAAATCTCACTTTAAAATCTCAATAGTTGTAAATTATGTCAGACTCTTACATGTGGCATGTTTAGCATTTTATTAAAAGGAGTCAACAGCTCAAGTTCAAATTTCAGGCGAAGTTATTTACATTTCACTAATGCCCTAGAGAAGGGCATGAATCTGTTTTCTATGGGTAAATAGTAGGGCAGATTTTAACCTTGATATAGACCTAGTCTAGGAGAAGGAACATTCTGTATTCAAACTAAACTTAATCTTGGAAGAAAAAAAAAAAAAAATTGACCTTGTGTCACATCTTGCCCATTTCGAAGGGATTTTGTAAATACATTCATGGCTGTAGGGGCTTTATTTCGGATGGCCTTGTACAGAAAGCAAATAAGACTGCCATCTACAAGAACTACCCCTCCAAATCGCGAGTTGGTTGGGGGGGGAAGGGTAATGGACCTCGAGAAAAAAAGCCAGTATTCCTTCGAATTTTAATTTAACTAAATGATTTATTATTTTTATCCCCATTAACGCTGAATTCTTCCGCTCGCTAATAAATACTCAAATAAAATTAATCACAAGCTTTTATTAATAACACGTTAACCAATAATAATTACTTATAAATTACCTGTTACTGATTTTAAAGGCCTTCCAGATATTGGGGGGGGTGGAAGAGACATCAGTTTCTTTATAAAAATTTTTAAAAAATGTTAAATTAAAGAGATCAGTTCATAATTCAACAAGTTTTGTCCAGCACAGTTTTATTGGTGGGGAGGGGGGTCAACTTATCCTCTGAACCGACCTTAAAACTAAAAATCTGAACTAGCCATTAAAATACAGATCAGCTGAATTTAACAAAGGAAAAGAAATGATTAGATTCATTCAAACAACTAGGTCAAAATAGATATTCACAATAACATTTACCTCCTTGAAAGAATCAATTACCTCCAATTTTTCATGATTACAACTTTGGAACCTCTTATCTCATACGATCTTCACCTTTCATAAACTATTTTGTACTTGGCAAGATTGGTAGATAAAATAACTTTATTCTAAGAACAGGGGGTTCTGACAACAGCTCAGGAAATCAGCTTAAAACTATGCAAGAGACCCTTTATAGCACATTATTTCACCTGCAGTCAGGCAATTTATAAATTCATAAGACCTACGATCCTAACTGGGCGAGGGTGTTAAACTAAGCCCAATAAACATCTAACAAAAGTTATGATTCAAACTTTATAGTGTATAAATCTTGAATGGCAATATTTTCAGTGGGAAAAGAAAAAATATTTCACAAGTATTATAGTTCTCTTATACAGCAAACTACTGAAAATTGTAACTTCAAAACAATATTGTCATAAAACAAAATTTTGACAACTTTTTTTCTTTCGAGACAAAAACGATTCTTTTCAAAATAGATCGCTTGCTAAGACTTCAGGGAAAAAACCCTCAATATCAAGATTTTTTTCTTTTGCTCTAACTCGGTAAAAATAACGATTTAGTATTTTTAAAGCTACAATCAACATAAGCCCTAGTTTTACAAAAACTAAAGTTACGTATAATTCTAAATGAAAGTGTGGCCCTCATTTGGTCCATAGTACAACATTTACAGATCTTTATAACCAAACACTTTATTTTTACCATAAAAATTGACTTTTTTGTTATGTTTTAGTCGATGACAGCAAGTCTGTTTGAAGTAAAGAAGTGACTTTCTTCCATCCAGATAGAACAGGCACCTCTCCACACTCAAACCATGAATGGATCAGAGTTAGTCTCGTTCGAAGTTAAAAATTTATTCCTCTCGTTAAAAATAAAGGCAATAAATTCATTTGTCCTAGAATTGTGTGTGATAAAGTTTTCAAAAAGAAACGGCATCTTTTAATTCCTCATGCAATCAAATAAAAAATTAGTGCAGCATTGTTTTTTAAAGAAAAATCAATGCCATATTTATTTCAAGAAATACCACAAAACTATTTACATATGACGTCATGGGGGGGCAATTTTTATTATTATTATTTTTTTTTTTTTTTTTTTTTTTTTTTAAATAGCCACAACTTTTTTAATTGGTTAAAAAATAATTTAGTGATTTGTTTTAACTTATATAAAAAGAAAATGAAAGAAAAACTTACATTTGAATTAAACAATATAAGAACATCTTTTCAAATATCCTTTCAACGAAGCGAGGAATTTTTTTTACTTTCGAAGTTATGACAAAGTTTCAAGACCATAAAAAAAACATCGAAAAACTCATGGACAAACAAGATTTTTGACAAGAAATAAATGTCATAAAATCATTGCTAATTTTCTCGGGTAGATAAATAAATGGGGGAGGTGGCAAAAATAATGACAACGGGACAATGTAATAATTCTTTTTATGTTACTGAACAAGCTTAAAATTGTACACTGGTTTATTTTGTCAAAATAAACTAAGAAATAGTTTCAAGTTGAAACTTGTACTTAAATTTCGTTGTACCATGTTATAGAAAAGACCCATGAATTAAGTAGTACAACTTTTTACCAAAATTAGAAGACAATTACTTTCCGCATCACCCCAAAAATAATCGTTAAAAAATAAGATGAAGTTAAAAATAATACACACGAGATACTTAACATTTTCATCGGAAATTGAAGTCATTGTACAAATTAACTTATTCGGAAATTCATCAAATAATTAGAACACAACACGAGCAAAATAACTTCAGAAATAGAATTTGATACTGTAAATGGGGGGGGAATAAATATTTTCTCTGACACTTTTTATAATTATCAAGTTGCGTAAAACGAAAAACTACTGCAGTTTGTGGTTAGTTACGTTCATTCATAGAAAATTATTTAAGCTCTCAATGTTAAAAACCTGTACATTTTAGACCGATTTAATAAAAGCGTTATTTTTGACAGTTTTAGTCTGATCGAAACTACGAATGGGATGGATGAATGAATTTAAAAATTAAAGTCCTTTTTTTTTTTTTTGGTACTTATGATTTCACTTTTCTTTTTCAAGGTTTTTAGTGACTTTCAAAAACCTTATAAAATTATCTAATACAAAGAAGTTGATTACATGTTTAGGTTCTCATAAAAATTTATTAGAAACTTTGGCTCAGAGGAAGTTGCTTTCTTCAATAGCTGCATTTCCGATATAATTAATACATAAAGATAACACATCAACTAACGGGTCAAAGGTTACTGAAAAGTTGAAAACTTTGCTAATTTTTATTTATTCATTTAAATTACGAATTTAAAAGGGAATTTGATTTAAGGTTACAAAATCACTTTGGTGAACCAGATTTTATTTTACATATACAACCACATTTCTTAAAGGGGTGAATTTCATCTGATTTTTATAGGGAACAAAATAAAATAATTAAATACAAGACTGTTTTTGTTCACGCATTTTAACCCAAAGCTTCAAATAGAAATAAACATTAATAAGTTTTTGTTTGTTTTTGTTTTGTTTTTTTTTTAAATTGGTCTTTAACTTTTAACACTTATTTATACTTGAAAATAAGATCTTGTACTATTGAAAGTTTTGAAATATAATCGTATTTACAACAGCAAGTAAAATAAGTATTTTTTTGTTTCTGAATGTTGTATATCAAAATTTTAAGACTACATAACAAAGGGCTACTAAGGAAGAACCTCCCCACTTTTTTCTTTGCAAGTATTTGATTATAAATAAACAAATTATATTTTTGTAATAATTTCTCACCTGTCTTTTTGCATCTGGACTGTAATAAACCATGATGAGGGTAGTGAAAACGTTGATGGCTAAACCAATAGCTGTGATGGCATTAGGGGCCCACCATCGAGGAACTTGCTCAACCAGCCATTGCCAAAATTTCTGCATCACAGGTTCCAAAAGGGAACTACCTTCGGCCTTGTATTGGTGCTCTAACAAGCGCCTCAACTGACCAGTGGTCAAAACATCTTTATTCTTGTTCACCATGGTTAGCAAGTACACGTAATTTCTCTTTTTAAAAGAAAAAAAGAATTTTTTCTTCTTCCGGTGTTTGCCAGCTGGATATATATATTGGATTAAAGTCCTGCTTTTTACTTTTTAATTATTTAAGATTGTTGTTGCCGTCCTACAGAGCCGTTGTGTAGATAAATACTTACATCTTTTAAAGATGTTTTAATCGATTCAAGACAAACCTGTTTGAAATAAAGTTTTTTTTTTAGCGGGGGACCAGCAAGATGACCGTTGCGGGAGAAAACGTAAAGAACGTTTCTTTTCCAGAGGCTTTAAAAACTAGAGTTGAGTTTGTGTTTTTTTTATGAGATGGTCGATTTTTAAAAAGTCACTTTTTCTCTCTGGACTTTAAAAAGTCAGTTAAAAAAAAAAAAGGTGTAGGGGGATGTACGGTATAATTTTTCCTCGGTCTTCACCTTTTTTTTTTCATTATTTTCCAACTCTTGAAGTTAAATGTCTTGGAGTGGCAAGTTTCTTTTATCATTTACTCTTAAGATGGAGTATATATATAGTTGTTCTAAATCAGACCAAGAGCCGTCAAGATTTTATTTTATAAGTCTCCTATATTTTCAGATGTTCTCCTTGTTCCAACCTCAGGATTTTTGTTACTAAACGATGACGGCCTTCGTCGTCTTCTCTATGGTACCGGTCACCTCTCCACAAATACATGCACGCACACACACTAAAGGGTTATGGTAAAAAAAAAAAAAAAAAAAAAAAAAATTAAAATAAAAAAAAAAAAAACAAATAAACAAGGTGGTTGAGGGTTTGACTTTTTCCCCCCCACTTCGCGTTATTATTAAATAGCAATAATATAATGACCGTCTCTCCCTCCCGCTCGGTCCGTCTGGTGTCTTTAAGGGCTATACACACACCATATGTGTGTTTTATTGCTGTTTTATCCTCTGGGTATGCGTGTGTGCCTTTTGTCTTTCAATAAAGACTGGTGAAGAAGATAAAAAGAGGAAAGACGTTCCTCCGTACATCCGCCAGTGTATGCTTTCCGACGTCGAGTTCTCTTTCCTTTAGTACTCTCCAGCCAATTGTTGCAAAGGGAGGTAATTTAAGGATTATTCAAAAATTGTGATTTTTACAAAACTTCTTTTATCTAGTAGTCCCCCTTTATCCGCGGGGGAGAGGTTCCAAGACCCCCTGTGGTACCTAAAACTGGGGATAGTATCGCTCCTTAATATATGTTCTTTTTTTTTCTTGTTTGCTTGCTTTTTATTTTGGTTCTTGTTGTTTTAGAAAAATACAAACTTGTCATGAAGTTTAGTTTATAATTCACAATAAGCTACTCATCACAGTATAAACGATAATTCAAACAAAAAGTTATGTAACAAGATTCGGGTGTTTTTGCATTAGATACAATTTTGACATTCCAAAGTTTGAATTATCTCCCTTATTTATTTATTTATTCATTTATTTATTTGTCCTTACCTCATATTCTGGTCGTACATATTTCTCTATTATTAAAAATTAAACCAACAAACAATAAATAAAACTGCCAAACCCATTGTCAATATTAAACATACTTGTAATTTGTGAGCTTGATTTATTTTTTTAATGACATATTAATTCATTATGGGCTATCTAATGCTGAAATTTGATTTGTAAATGTTTGATTGCTTCATAACTACATTTTTAATGTCTCATTAGATTGTTTTTTATCATGATTTCATTTGTCTATAGTTATTTGTTTACTCATAAATTTCTATCAAATAGGAATAATTTGCCCACAATTATATGATATCTCTTATTCCTATCAAATACTAATAATTTATACACAATTATATGATTTAAATTAACTATTCTGATTTAATAATAATTTGTTTGCACACTGGTATTGCATATAACAAGTGGGTTTTTTTTTTATTAAAGTCTGAGTGACAGCAAGTCTCTTCAGTTCTCCAGGACTCTTCTAGCTGATCTCAGTAGTCTAGGCAGTCTCAGTTCTTTTCAGTCTCTTTTTCTGGTTCTTGGGGATAGTTCCAAGGGCCCCACTTATGATTAGTATTACTGTCACCTTTATATTCCTCAACTTTTCTTTTTGGAAAGATCCATGAATTTATATACTTTTGCTTTCCTTTATTTTAACTCTGGGATCTACTGGAATAGCAAAGTCCACTAGTTGACACATTCATTTCTTCTAGTTGTATGCAACTAGGTCTGCTTTTCTGACTGGGATTGGGTGATTTGTTTTTATCTCAAAATCCCTGAGAATTTTTCAGGACAGATTCTGGTTTATGTATATACCATTTGTCAGTATGATGAAATTTTACATGCTTGTATAATATCCAAATTTTATACTCCTTTTGGGCCAGTTTGCTATTCTTGCGTATGTGATTCTTATTTTTGTCTCTCTTCACCCTTATCTATCTCTTGCCCAGTCAGCTGGAGCTATCGAATACACCAACTGCATCTTTGCAGAGGGGTAAGACTCCTCCAACAAGTATCCTAGATTTGACACTAAACAATCTGATGGTGAGGTTAAGCTTGGAAGAATGCGGAGTACTTCTTCATTACCATCCCTCCCATATCCACTCTGGTTCAGAGTGGTAGCACCTGATAGGGTCCAATCTATGGGTCAAATAGAATTAAACCAAACCCTTATCTATTCTAGCTTTTATATAATTAGTTATTATGGCATTATTTTGGTTAGATATTGATAATGATTCTATTTCTATCTCTAGGTTTCCTCTATCTTGTCATATCCCAGTCATTTCATGCTGAATGTCAGTATTTTGTCTTCTGAAGTAATCCAGCTATTATTATTATTATTATTATTATAAATACTACAATTACTTTACTTTAAATGGATCAGTTTTTGAATAGTATTCATTCTGCAGTTTTATCTACAAGATAACAGTACTGAGAATGAAGAGCTGTACTGTGAATTCAGAGTTAATGCATTGTATATCTTCTTTAGGCATTGGCACAGTCCTGTTTTTTCATTTGCATACATAGACAATGCACTGGTATCAGTGTTACTAAATAACATGACTGAAGATGTTTTTGATTTTATTAGAATAAGTAGTTATTGCTCTAACTTGATTAATTTAGAGTAAAACTGGGCAATTGGTCAAATGAGTAGAATGTTTGCCAATGGTCGGGGAGACCAGGGTTCAATCCCAGGTCAAATCATACCAAAGACTCAAAAAATGGTACTTGATGCTGCCTTGCTCAACACTCAGCATTATAAGGTAAGGATCAAGTAAAGTGAAGCAATCCAGGGAATGGAGTTCCATCCTCCCCTACACTTCAGTGTGGTAGCCTTCAGGTCACCCTCAACTAAGGTTGCCAACTTTTTTATTCCTATTAAATAATAATAATAATAACATAGCGCTAATGCATAGATACAATGACTCAAAAACTACATACAAAAGCACAAAGGAAGTCTGACTACAGCCACCAGAAACAATACTGACTACACAAGGACCAACAGAACGGAAATAACCAGGAAACAAAAATAGGAAGAAAAACAACTCTATGGACATTTTAAGCAACTAACAAGTAACATATCACACAAGAAAATGTAAACATGGCAAAGAAAGGGAAACCTTAAGGGAGAAACTGGATCTCTTCTAATAGCAGCAGAAAACAATGCCATAAGGACCAACCATATCAAAGCAAGAATAGATAAGACACAACAAAACAGCAGATGTAGATTATGGGGTGATAGAGACAAAATGATCAATCACATAATAAGTGAATGCTTCAAATTAGCACAGAAAGAGTATAACCACAGGGAATTGTGCCAGAAGTTTAAATTTGATCATACAAACAAATGGTATATACACAACCCAGAATCTGTCCTGGAGAATGAGGTGGACAAACTTTTCTCCCATTTTGAAATACAAACGGATCACCTGATCTCAGCCTGACAACCAGACCTTATAATAATCAACAAAAAAAAAAGAGAATTTGCAGAATTGTGGACTTAACTGTCAAAGCCGACTGGAGGACTTAGAAATAACAGGACGAGTGGAGACTCTCCAAAGTACAGCATTGTTAACATAGGCCTGAATACTGCAAAGAGTCCTGAGGAGACTTGCTGTCCCTCAAACTCCAGTGAAAGACCATCAGCTAATGCTGATTTGAAAAACTCTCAAGGAGTAAAATAATAATTATTCGTTTGCACACAATTATATGGTTTCAAACATTCTTATTCAGAACTAATAATTTTCAAACAGATCTATTTGACTCTAACAGGTACTACCACACCAAGCCAGAGTAGACCTGGCAATGAAGGGGTACTCCACACTCCCAAGATCTCTAGAACTGGAGCCTCACCACCAAATCCAGTTTAGTGTCATACCCAGAATACTTATGTTAGACTGCTTTTTAATTCAAATATTTTTTCTTTTTAAATTGGACTATTTCCCTTATCTATATTCTTTTAATTGACAACAATAGAAATATCTATTTTATATGGTTTATATCTCATGACACTCATCTTTAAGACTTAAAGTATTTGAAATATCCAGTGTCCTTGGCCCTGAAACAGCCTCCCTAAATCACTAGATTGGTTCAAACAGTGACCTGTCTTAAAAAATGTTTTGGTAAAAAATAACACTGTCATGATTCCAGACAATAAGGAATAATTTGAATTAATTTAACACATGAATAAAAAGTATTTGTATTTAATTTATTAACTTCCAAACAAAAATTTCAAATTTAAAATTAACAAATTAAAAAAAGTTTATATCATTCAATTATAATCATTTCTATTTGTATTATTAAGTCATTTTGATCAATACCATCTTTCAAGAACTATGATTATATATAATGAATTCAAATGAAGTAAAAAAATTTTAAAAGTAAAAATATTTGCTGCAAGTGAGAAATATTGAAAAATGCTGTGTATTGACTCTCCTTCTCCAAATCAGCAGTTGCTGATTACTATGCATACTGGATTATTGTAGTCTTTACCCAAATTTACACCATGTTTCATTGGGAAGTGTCCTATCATTTCATCATTGTGGAAAGAGATTGCTGCAAATTGAATTTTCTGTATCAGAGGTACAGATTTCTGAAGGCAAACATCTGCTTACAAGTTTCCATAAAAATAACTACAATGATTATGGTAGTAATAATCCTGAATTACTTTATTCTGGAATTAAATATGAGATACAAATACCAAGAAAAATACACCCAGCCTCTGGCACAACTGTTTTTATATTATCAGAGTAGGTAACTTATATCCTCCTGATTCACCTTCCAGAAGTCTCCCATTATCTAATGGGATCATCCATTTTCACTCTACTTGTCCTCTCCTCTCTCTGACCAGAAGACAAATTGATGTGGTCAGTTGAAGGTTTGCCCCAGAATGTGTATGATTGTCCTTACATTTATTGGAATAGAGTTCAAGGTGCTCACATATTTTGATGCAGCCATTGACTTAGGTCTGGTGTTGCCTGATATTGGTGTTCTCCAAAATTATGTGGTATTGGTCCTATTGAATCTGTGATGTCATCAATTTCTATTTCTTCTGATTCATTTATCGGAGTATTTGGTTTATGTCATCTGTTGAATGATAACAGATAATAATCCATGTCAATCACTGTAGAGAATTCACTGGGTCACTGTGGCAGGACCATAGGACATGAAGAGTTATCATACTGTTCTAGCATCTTTTCCTGATCTGAGCTAGTACCATGGAAACCGGATTAAATGTATCTGGGAGCACAACCTATTTTAGGTTCATCTACCATTCTTGAGAACCAGGTTGTGGAAGTGCCCACTCACACTGGTTCCAATTGTGAGGAACAGGAATTAGTGATAGCATCACAATGTCCAATGTCATAATCTGTGAGAATTGGTGTGGGCATGTATCAAATGTGCTGGTGTTGAAATGATCCCCTATCCATTGTTCCAGTAGATGCCTGTAGGTTTCTGTTGAACATGTGCATAGAGCTTTTTCTTTAGTGACCTACATAGAGTTGAGCTGGGATACCTGCACTGTGAAATCAGGTGGTAACTGATGTAGGTCTTTCAGAGCAGATTCTGATAAGAAAAAAACAGTCGTATTTGACACATATACCATCTGTTATTTCTCTCTTGAGTTAATTCTTATATGCATGAACAACAAGTTGGTTGTCTGCAATGCCACATATTCAATGTCTGTTTGGTATGAAGTACTTAATAGGACACCTGAGTATTAATCTTTAATCCACTTAAACAAGTTTGAGCCTCTGTATAGGTGAACATGAGGATGCAATGACTACCATGGCTAATTAGATTAGTCAGGGTGTATCTAAAGGAAATGTATGTTTAATGCATTATGGTCCCTTCTATTGTCAGTGAATCTGGGACACCTCAAAATTACTTTCCATCCCACAAGAGATGAAGCATAGCCCCAACTGACATTAAACTGGTTTGACGACTGTTTTCATTTACCAGCATAGTGAGCACAAGGGGAAACTTTTAAATTAGTGTTTAAAAAAATGAATGCATCACACACTTTGCTGATCTATTCCTGTTACCAATTTCATCTTTTGTAGATTTCCAACATAGCTTTTTTACATGACCCCTAATCCCACAATTATGGCATATCAGTTTGGCAGCTTGGTTATCTGTTCAAGTAATTTATCTATCAGAGTGGAATGCCTTCCCACTGTCTACACAAGAATTCTTATTTGGCAAAGAAACGGTTATGTTTGTTCTTTGGGGCGGTTAAACCACATTGCACTTGTGGCCAGATATTTGGGATATCTGTAGGCAGGACAAGGTTGACATCATTTTGTGACTGGGTAGCTGACTTGTCCATTATTTCCAAGCTGGCAAGTTTGTCAAACTTTTCCTTGAGTGTAGTGAGGTTGACAGTGTCGGCCAAAACTCTGGTGCTCCTTATTGGTGAGTCCTACAATCATCTGCCCTGCTATCATGTGGGTATTTAACTGACCTTCCACTTAGTCAGTACGTGATGAATGGTCATTTTATAGTCATAAGTCATGCAGAAATTGAAACTCATGTGTGGCTATTTCAAAAAATGCTTGGTCCCTTTGGCATTTTACATTGTGAGGTGCCACAGGCACCAAGCTATCAGTTCAGCCCTGCAAAGCTGGTTTTGCCAGAGAAAAAGGCCTCCTGGGACCAAACAAACCACTCAATACTACCCACCTGAGATAAGTCAGAGTAAGGGCATAGGTTGTTTGTAGCATGATTTGTTGACTTGCTGACCACAGCCTTCTGTGTTAGGATAAATCAACTATGAATGAGGTAAACTTAGCTTAAGCTCATAGCCTTGCTAAAAGAATGAGTTATTGACTTGCCTTCCACCTGACATGTAGAATGAAGGGTCTACTTGTGAACTTCTTCATGCAAGCATTTTACTGCAACAAATCAGATGTGCAACAAAAGCCTTTCCTCAGTAGCCAAACTTAGGTTTCAGCCTCTATGAGGTCAAAAAGAAACCTGTTGATTTCAGACAAGAATGTGATTTTCATTTGTTATATATTTCAACTGGGTAATTAAACTTACTCATCTCCTTATACCAGGTCTAAGTATCAAGTAATGATACCCTTTTGTTGTCAGTTGCAATGACAGGATAGTCTATTTTTGGGGTGGGGGTGGATGTTTGTATTGTATGTGGGGTTCCATCCTTCCAAAGGATGATAAGTTTTCATCTGGTGCTCTATCATCTGTTGCATGAGTTGAGCAATTGAATCAAGGGTAGCATCTGGTTCAGATGCTATGTCTTATATTGTTAAGATAGTTCCACATATTCACAATGACAATCATTGTAATTATCCTGACTTAATTTGTTCCAGTATTAAACATGAAATGTGAATACCAAAAAAAAAAAAGTACCCATGACTTCTGGCCACTCAAATGTTTTTATAACATTAGAGGTGTAACTTATGTCCTCCTGTGTTTGCCTCAAGAAGTCCCCTATTATTTAATGGGACCTTCCATTTCTACTCTACAGCTTCAAGTATATATTACAATAGCTATAAATTTACTAAGGTGTTGTATAATACAATTGAAATGAATAATATGTTAAACTTAATAAATAAAGGAATTTTTCATTTTCTACAAAATAATTTTTAATGGGTTAGCAATGTGTACCTTGAATCTTAGGAATATATGCCAATACTGGGGCCAATAGTGGTTGACTGAGCAAAGCTTAGTAAATAACAAAATAATCAAGCAAGAATTTACAGTCAAGTCATTCCAGAAGCACTGGTTCAAGCCAGATCACGAAAGTTAAGCAATGATGAGCCTGTTCACTACTTAGATGGGAGATAACATGATATGCTTCAATTGAAATATATTAAACTTAATAAATAAAGAAATTTTAAATCTTGTAATGGGTAAAATATGCATGCCTTGCTTCTTTGGATTACAGTGGAACCTTGACTAATGAAAACCCCATTATACGAAAAATTCAGAATACATAACAGGCTTCAAAGAAATTTCCGTCATTTTTAATGAAAAAATATTCAAGATATGAAAATGAAAATCGAAAGTGCCCGACTTGAAAGGTAAAGTGTCATTAATTGTAACAACATTTATTATTATTTTTCATCAATTTCATTATTTTCTATTTGTTTTTGAACATTCATGTAAATGATTATCTTGTAATTAACAAACATATTCCTTCAGGGGGGTATAATATTTACACTTTATATGACTGCTTTTGGGAACTGGAGTAAATTACACCAATTATAAGGTAAATCTTGTCCCATAATACAAAAATTCCAAGAAATGAAATCTCCTCTGGGATGAATTAATTTTGTATTTTGAGGTATCACAGTACATAGCTCAAGTCCAAAGACAGATGGCAGTAGTAATGCCACCCACATGGTTCAGTGGCTGGTCCACAGATTTTCTCATCATTCTTTTGGGCAACACGTTTTCGGTTCTTCTGGATCAGATTGTGGATAGGAAATAAGTGGCTTTTTTCCTCTTTTTTTTTTTTTTTATTTCTGTCATTATTTTTTCATAAAAATACTTTCAAACTTTAAACTGAGTTATTGACAGTTTGACATGCCATTAAAATCACTCAGAAAAATACCAACTTATATATATATATATATATATATATATATATATATATATATATATATATACTATCTGTATTTACACTGATCATAATTTTTTAAACATCCAAATTCTGGATAAAACAGATAAAATTATGAAATACTAATTAGAATCCTTCACTCTTCCTAAAATAGAAATAGCAATATCATCATAGACTGTTGTTACAATGTTAACCTAACAAGTTCAGGGGTCATCTGACACAGTTGGATCAGATCATTATTATATAGATAGGCTATATGATTCACCATGATATAAATAGCATGAAAGTCAGCAGCAAATTTTGGAATAAATTATAGAAGCTATAGGTCAGGTCCACAAAGAAGAAACAAAAAAACAAAATTAATCTTCGTATACAATTGTATTGTCTTTATTCATAACAATTTATCTTCAAAACAATTTTGTGGGTATGGCACATGTGACACTTTGTTTTTCAGCTTAAACGAAGCAGACCCTAGCTCTTGTGATATGGACAGTGAGTTAAACTTGTTCTCTGCCTCACTCTGTCTAGCTGCTCCCTCAGCCTGTGGATTTTTTTTAATTGCTTGGGGACCTATAACTACTTTTACTGAATATATGAGATTTTGATTTTCAGGGGGAAAATGCTCTTTCAGATGCAACTATCAAGTCATAAAAACATTAAAAAAATCAGTTTCTTGTTTATTGCCTGCGACCACACTAGCACTGAAAACTTTAGTTTAATATTGACCTTTTAAAAAAATAATTCTTTCATTACCATTGGGAAAATCTTTTCTTTCTGTTTTATTTCCTATCTTTTAAAATTTCTCACTTCCTTAACTTGTTTATCTCTCTCTTTAATACGATTATACACATACATCTATAAACATGCACATACATACATACATACATACATACGTTATGCTATACTGATATATAATCATACAGATACACTAATACCCACATGCCTATACTTTTATATATATTATGCTTGTATACATATACACTCATAAAGATATGCTTGCACTTAAGTAAAAAAAGTAAAGTTGGTGACCTTAGTCAAGGGCAACCAGAAGGCTCCCTTTTCAATAGCTACTACACCGTGGTGTAGGGGAGGGTGCAACTCTTTTCCCTGGATTGCTCTACTTTACCCTTGATATGTACCTTATATTGCTGAATTTTAAACAAGGATGTATCAAGTACCATTTTTAAAGCCTTTGGTATGACACAACTTAGGACTGAACCCAGGTCTCCTGGACCATTGACACTCTCCCCACTAGATCAATGAGCTTGCACCTACATGCACCTAAATATGTGCAACTAAAGAGAGAATAGCTTATAAGAACACAATCATATATGCATAAAGTAACTTGTGAGGATTAAATTCCAGTCACTTGTAATGGTTGATGGAATAATTGCTTCATGGCAATTCTTTGACCTGGGTTTTATAAAATGCAATGACACAAGTATAAAGGGATCTACTGAAGATCAAACCATCTTCCCCTCTAATAATTTACAAGAATATCATGTTAACAATGTCTCCTTGGTAGCATTCCCAAGCCAAGCTAAATATGACAAAAGGTTACAAAATATAGAGTAATTGATAAGGATTGAAATCCTTCCAGTTTCAATGATCAACAAAATTATTCAAGTTATTCTTTACATCATTTTGTTGGCAATCATTTTTTATTCTATATTCTTTTTAGAGTAATGGTTAGCCAACTAAGCTAACAGACCATTTCTAATGAGTTTGATTCTCACTAGGTGTCTCATATTTCTTTTGTCTTAGCTATGAACCTAAACTACATCTGGTCTGAGAGACCTGAGAGAGAGTAGAGTCACTCCTTCTGTCAACCTTTTATCACCACAGTTCAAATAATTTTCAACAAATTTTTCCAGAACATATTTCTAGAAGCACCTTTTGACAGTAACATATAGAACCCAACCTTCTCTCGACAATCTCAAGAAAAAGATCAGTAACATCAATAGAAAAAGAATTCTTTTTAACAGTTTAGAAGATATTTCAAGTCGGCTCCCAAGATGCGAACTGTTCATCCAATCTTAGTTACTAAGTCTCGCAACAGAGAACATTTTCAGCAAATTTTTTCAAATCAACCTGAAAAAACAAAGAAATTTCTTCCAAAATGAAAAATGGCAAGGAGTCCATCTTTTTTAAACTTTGAGAGAACTCTTATTAGTTTAATACATTTTTCTTTTTTTGCTAGATATTTTATTGTAGCATAGAAAGTAATTTTTTTTTTTACTTTATACACTGTATGTAGTTTTCATTCTTATAAAGTTTTCTTTTTTTTTAGATATTGTCTTTGGTCAAATTACCATTGTACTGTTTATAATTTGACATACAGTTGTATCTCAAAAATTCCCATAATACTTACAGCTATCATTGTTTGAATATGATAATTATCAGATAAGAATAGTAACTTGAAACCATATTATTGCTTGAAAATATGACTGGCTTGTGTATTAGATAATGTAACAAGGGTTTACAGCCTACTAACCAACTAACTAATTTTTCTGTACTACAACTAAGATTTGTAAATAATACTTTCAATATCTAATAATTAAAAAAAAATAAAAACCTTGAAAAACCTCAAATCTATGTATGAATGCTTGATATTCTCAACAGTACAAAAAAGGCTTTTATTTAAATCAATGTCCCAACTCTACAAAGCGTACTGTAAAAAGACAAGAAAAATACATTTATTAAAAAAATCATCCTTTTAATAATTTCAAGGCGACATAAATTTCAAGGGAGACAATTTTTGTTTCATTGTTTTTTTGCATCAAAAATTTATTTCCCTTGAACTGAAAATTTGGTGGCTAAAATGAGATTTCAAATACCTCTAAAATTAGTATTTCTTTTAAGCAATTTAGTATCTTTGATAAGACAGAAATAAAGAATTAAAAAGTTCACAATCACACATAAATCTAAATAAGAATTAAAGCAGTATATGATTATCATTAATTTTGAATAGTTATTACTTTCATTTTTTAAAATTAAATTTTAGTTGCTTTTGTGGCAATATTGATGGTGAATTGTGGATTTTGGAAGTTAATAAAAAGTTGAGTAAGTATGCTGTAACATAAGATAAAATTTTTTTTTTTCTTAAATATAATATTTTTAAAATATTGGTTTATGCATATTTTTAAAATATTGGTTTTACAGATATTTTTCCAGGCCTGCATTTAAAATGCAGGCCTAGAAAAATATCTGTAAAAAATAATAATGGAAATATGTTATCAGTCATAAGTAGCATATAATCCCATCTAAGGGTCAAATCGAATTGTTCAATCATTTACTAAGAATTAACATTATTAGTTATTTGAAACCATACAATTGTGTACAAATTATTTGTATCTGATAGGAATACTTGATAAATGGAATTACTAATGCTAAATAGCAATTTTTAACTATGTGTAAACAAAAAAGAATGTCAAACAACTTGTTTAAAAATAAAGCTACAAACAAACTATTCTACCAATATATATACAAACAGACCAGCCAACCAACCAACTAACCAACTCAAACAATGAATATATTTTGACTACTTTGATGTCAGGGGCCAAATATACAGATTCATTTTGATTACTTTGATGTCAGATTTATCACCAAGTTGATTAGAAAAATAAAAATTTGATTTTGGAAAAGTCATAAGATGAGAAAAATTCGTTCCTTCATTGATTTTTTTTTAATGTATCCAATTTATTAAACTTTTTGTTATTGTTACTGGAAAGTCAATGTTTTCTTTGATTGAATCAGACTGTCTGTTTTGTGACTGTGTTAAGTTTAGTGCGAAAGACATTATAGCTCAAAACAGAGATTTTTTCTTCAGGATCTGAATAAGCTCAATGTGGAACAGAGGAAAGTCAGTGAATAACAGCTGAAAGAGAGAGAAAAAAAAAAGCAAAAACAAAAAACCCAGTTATAACAGGTTACATTTAGTGTCTCAAAGTCTATATTTAGTAATGAACCCAGTCAAAAATTACTTTTTATTTTATTCATTAAAAAAATTCAGTGACAGCAAGAGTGAATACTGAAGACAATAATAGATAAGATCTCAGTGAACTTTAGGGAAGTATTGTTACATATATTACTTTATTATGTTATGATGCCATTGGTATTGTAGAAGCCTAAATCCAACCTATAAACTCTCTTGTGCCTCTCCATATCTTGGCACTATTTTTGCTTCCCTTTCCTACACACTCAGTGTTAAAAGCATATTTTATTTTTAGATAAAGCATGAACTTTTTTTCAATAATTAATCTTTATCATCATGTATTTTCTTTCATCTCTTGCTTGGTTGGTTGTGTTTCAAAGTTAATCAACCCTTATAGGTTATTTAATATTAAATCCTGTTTATACAAATATATTCAATTTAAGTCATTTGTTTGAACACAGTTATTTGAACCATAGATGTGACCCTAATAGGTACAACCCCTTTGGGTCAAAGTGGTCTTGGGAGTTATGGCAATGCAGGGGAACTCCACATTTCCAAAAACAAAAATGTGTATTTATCAATATATTTTGATATTAAACAGACAGCCATGTCCAGGATTTGAACTTGGCTCATCTACTCCATTTCCATGAATACCCTCTATTAGTGATATTCAAATTAGCTAATTAGCAATATCTCTAAGTAGAAATCAATTATTTCCTAAAATTTTTCCACTGAAATTATCAAAGAATATAACTTTGATCCAGCTAAGAATTGCTGAAATAGTGAATATTTGTTGGATGAAATAACGATAAATATTTGATCAACTTAGCAGACTGAGAAACTAGTATCCTTCAAAAGATATTAGAATGTCACTTGCTTATATAGAAGGCTATGTGACATGAAAAAATTATTTAATGATAAAACTTCTCATTGTTGAGAGAATGGAGATTTTTTGAAAGCAATAGTTTGTGGTGACTTAAAAATTCCACTGTATACCACAATTTAGAGTGTGTGTGTGTGTGTGTGAGAGAGAGAGAGAGAGAGAGAGAGAGAGTTCCGCAAAATACCTTAAAAAACTCAAACAATAATGTAACTAAAAAACTAACAATCCAGGTTTTGAAATTGTCTTAAATTTTTGCATAGTATTTTCTATATACTCTGTGAAATAAAAAGCAAATGTGTGAAAGTTAAGATTAGAAATAATATAAAAAACATGGAATAAAACTCTCAACATTGTTTCTTTGAGTCTCTTTATTTATTATTAGAATACAAATACACCCATCTGTAATGATGGTTGAATTTTATATAAAATATCTTTTTTCATAATCTAAATTAAAAAGATTTCAGAATCTAAAAAGAATAAACTTAGAATTATCTGAAAAAGCAAATTGTCTTTAATAACTGGAGACTCTTTCTTTCTCTTCCTTGTTGCTGTCAATGTAGATTCAAAAGATACATAGCCAAGCAGAACGCAAAAACTAAGGAAACCATTCCATTGTGACGTCAGCCTACTTTCCAGACAACTTGTCTGCTTTCTTTTCCTTTCTCTTTCAATGTGGTAAGCCACAAATCACATGATTCCCTCTTTCTTTTTCACTAATCTTTTCTTTTCTTAAAGACTACAACAAAAAAATGTCAGAGATGTCACTTTCCATTCTTTCTTTTCTACTTATCTTTTGTTCTTACTTTTTACTTTAATTTTTTCTTTCTTTAAAGATTACAATAAAAACAGCAGAGATCTCACTTCCTGTTCTTTCTTCTTTTTTCAGTTTTCAAGTCAGCCTGCTGTTACGACTGCTGACTTGACAACTTGTCTGCTTTCTTTTCTTTTCTCTTTCTTTCTTCCTTTTTTCTTTTCTTTCTTTCTTTTTTAAATATTATGTATATGGATGCACAGATATACACACAGAATGCTACACTTGCGTTTTATATTATTAGATTTTTTCCCCAAAAATATTTTTATGCTTTTTTGATGATTATATTTTTGAAAGTTAAAATAACTTTCTGATTGATTCCTAGTAATATGTATAATTGTTAATTAGCTAATTATTGGATATCACTAAAGATGTTCTCAATAATTATAGGTTAGTAGAAATTTAGAGAACCTGTTAAAGACTTCAACTGTATGATTGATAAGCCTTTACTTGTATACAAATATCTGGGGAATACTGTGTTAGTTAAAAATAACAATAGAATTTATTAAGAGTTTTTTTCCTTCAACTGTTAAAGTCTTAAGTCAATCTGTAAGCCAAAATATTGATTGGCTGTACTGTAACCAATCAGAGAAAGAAATGTGGCTGTCTCCAGGCAATTTTTAGTAAGTGTCAAATGTCCTTCCCCACTTTCTTCTCATGGTCAAATTAACACCTGCACTTCTGTGGACACAAGTTTGACTTCAAGCATTCTGTTATCTACCAGCAACCAACCCTGTCACACATGAAATAAATGAATCTTCCTGTTCCAAACATTTACACTCCAACCAAAACTATTCTAGATTTTTACTTTCAATATATTATTAAACATGTGAGTTAGCTTTGGACAGAAGTCAATGAAATAATGTAAATACAAATAAAAATGATTTCTAAATATGGTAGTCCAAGCTTTAAAAACAGATTAACATGACTAATAAAGTAATTTAAATACTTGTAAAATTTAATACTACTAGATACCAAAGAACTAGTATTTATGTGGTATGATTATACACAAATGAATTATATTCAATGCACCCAGTTTGATTGCAGCATCAAAGTTTTGGCACATTTCAACCAGATTGGTTTCATTTTTAAAAAATAAAACAAAATAAATAGAAAATTATTTTTCACAACATATTTTTGTTGCTTAATATTCAAAAGACCTTCCTCAATTCAGACAATTGGGTACTTGTCTAGAATATCCCTCAGTGGAAATGTACAAAAACTCATACAGAAATGTAATACTTACATTCACCATCCTAATAAAAATGAATTTCAATCATTATCTTTGTTTTTTTACTGAATAATTGAAAAACCACGTCTTTAACTCACAACAATTCACCCACCAACTATATTCTTTTAATCTTTCCCTCTCATAATCACCAAGAAAATGTTTTTTTAGATTCAATTACCAATATATAATTTTGGGGACAAAAATATATCTGTTCAGTAAAAAATTAAGAAAATAACTGAAATTTACTCTTATGCCATTAGTGAATATAAGTATTACGTTTTTATTTTTTTGCCTATTACTGCAGACATTTTTCCCAGTGGGAAACAAGAATATTCTGGACATGTACCAAATATTGATTTTATATAGTTTATAATATAAATACAATGTCAAAATGATCTCTGACTTTCTGACATGCATATAAACAAGTTATCTTTTCTTTGTTTTTATTTTCAAGTTTTAACTTAGAAACTTGGGACTAATATTTTTCACTATTTCAACTATTAGAAATTTTCCTCCTCAAATATTTTTGTGAAACAAATTTATGTATATAAAATCAGAGATCATTTTGATATTGCAAATAAATTGTAAAAAGAACCAGTCTAAAACCATTGAAAATCAATATATTTCAAATCTGATCCATTGCTTGAGTAGAGGAAGGTCTTCAGAATGCTTAGCAACAAAAATTAGTTAATTTGTTTTTATTTATCTTTTTTATTTTTTGATGTACTAATCTGTTTCAAAAGGGCTAGAATTTACAAAATGAAAATAAAATTTAAACTTTTATAACATTTTCAAGAGAGAATTACTTTGCTACTTCGAAAAAAAAAAATTATTTGCATTTCTTGCACAGATAACAGCCATGGCAAATAATGAGTACAAAAATAGTTAATTCAAATAAACCCCATTTCTGTTTGCATTTTATATAAGCATTATTTGATGGTTGTTTGGGTTTTATGGCATATCAACCTTTGTAGGTTATTTAATGCCAAATCCATTTATATATGAATAATCAGTTCTATTTCAAACAATTCAGTTTAGCATGAGTACACAGTTTGTCAAAAACATTTCTATTTCAAGCTATTCAGTTTGTTCAAACAGTTCTAATTCAGTTAAGTATAAGTATAGATTTTCTTTACACACAGTTAAATGTCAAAAAAGTTCTATATTAAACAATTCAGTTTAGTATAAGTACAGTTTCAATGTCAACAAACAGTTCCATTTCAAACAATTTAGTTTAGTATGCAGTTTAAATGTAAGTACACAGTTTGTCAAAAACATTTCTATTTCACGCTATTCAGTTTAGTCAAACAGTTTTAATTCAAATAATTCAGTTTAGCATAAGTGTGCAGTTAGTTCTATTTAACCCATAGATAGGGCCCTGTGAGGTGCTACCATTCCGGACCAGAGTGGACCTGGGAGTAATGTCAATGAAGGAGTGCTCTGCATTCTCCAAAGCCCCAGCATTACTGGAACCACACCATCATATGTTTAGTGTCATATACAGGACATTGGTTGGGGGGTGGGGTCTTATCTCCCTGCATAGGTGCAATCAGTGTATTCTACAGCCCCACCCAACTGGGCAAGCATTATTTGATGTTGCCAACCATAAATGTCATTATGGACAACAAGTGTAGAATGTAATGAATGATCAGGAAATTATCATCAAGGGTTTTCGGACTATTGTCTTCATCTTTATTGTTATTTCCACAACATTTCGGCCGATATGTCATGTCCTCTGGCTTTCTTCAGGTGTTTGTCGAACTCGGGAACCTTCACAGAACCTTGAACTACGTCCTTTATTGAATCCATGGGGGTTGCCTGTTCTGATTCTGTTAGCCATAACTGGGTACAAGTGGAAATAACAATAAAGATGAAGACAATAGTCCAAAAACCCTTAGTAATAAAAATCACCAAGCTTTGTCGCAGAAATTTAGACAACTAATATCAGGAAATTAGTTGTTTTTTGATTTTATGGCATATCTAGCCTTGTGGGTTATTTAATGCAAAATCCTTTTCATACATATATGATTTGTAAGCATATAGTTTGAAAGTAACTTTATTAAATGAGTTAAAGCTTATTTGTTAAATAGTTTTAAGTATTGTTATTTAACAATAATAATTTTATTTGATATTAATCATTTTGTTTGCACACAGTTAAGCGATTTCAAGTATTGCTATAAACATTAGTAATCCTATTTTCAAGTATTCCTATAATAATCTCTAAAAAAAGATTGAACAGTTCTATTTAACACATAGATGGGATTCAAACAGGCACCAACACTCCAGTCAGAGTGGACCTGAGAACAATGGCAATAAAGGAGTACTCTATATTCCTCACACTCCAAAACTGGAGCTTCATTATCAGCTGCAGTTTAATGTAGTATATGAGACATGACTAGGAAATGGAATCAGGTGCAGGTTGGGGCAGTGTAGACATCAATTGAAGACACCCGGAGTGAAGTTAGAGAGTAAACAAAATGACCTGTACCAGAAACCAAGTGGGTATAAATACAGGCCCCATATGCTGTGGAGAGAAATTGACTCACAGACTGGAAGAAAAAGTAATGAAAGAACAAATTCTAATATACAGGACAGAAGACATTTTACTTGGGGTTAGAACAAGCAGTTAAAAATTTCCTCCCATCCAGACAACTGGTATTAATTACCTTCTGAAAAGTAATAAAAGTTTTACAATTGTTTCTGTCTTATCACAAGGAGTTTAACTATCACCAGAAGATAATCACTCCAAGTGTTTGTGTTCAATGGTGAACAATATAACATAAGTAGCAAAAATTAACCAAAATAAAATATTTAGGTCACAGTGAAAACTGAGAATTTACTTAAACTATAGTTGAACATTTTTTTAATGTATATCTTAGTAGGGAATCCATCTTTTCATCTGGAATGAATGTAGTGATATTTTAGTTGGAAATCCATCTTTTCTTCATCTGGAATGAATGTAGTGATATTTTAGTTGGAAATCCATCTTTTCTTCATCTGGAATGAATGTAGTGATATTTTAGTTGGAAATCCATCTTTTCTTCATCTGGAATGAATGTAGTGATATTTTAGTTGGAAATCCATCTTTTCTTCATCTGGAATGAATGTAGGGATATTTTCCTTATAAATGGCCATTGTGGGAGAATTATTAGCTCATTTATGTTTATTTACCTAATTCTTGGGAATGTATAAGTCTCTTTCCACCCTACTGTAGCAAGTGTTTAAGACAGTTATAAATGGTTCCATTTCCAATATTTCTACTGTATATGTGTGGCAGTTAAAATGGGTGAGTTGTCACAACCATACTGTTGGGAAACACAAGTATGGCCATCTAGATTTGCTGATATTGAATTGAATAAAGCCTTTAGTAGGGGTCTGTAAAATTCTTGCAGAAATGATTTTGAAAAGACAAGGAACATAATCAAAAAGACAAAATGTAGGGAACGGAGTCAATAAGGCACATACACATACAAAGATAAACAGTGAATAAACTTACACAAGGGAATATTAGAATCACAAAATTATATACACTTTGCTGGTATTATCCTTTCAAAATGCTTAAAAGAATAAATAAGAAAAATGTTTTTGTTAATCTCCGATTGAAGTTTTGGCACATTTATATTAAAAAAATAAAAAATTATCATATACATATATATATTACTCCAAAAGAGGAATTAGTCTTTCAGCAGAAACAAATTCCAGTTGAATTTCTTCTTCTTCAGCACCAACCAGGGGACCAAATACCATTATGATATTTAGGATTACCCTGAGGATTTCCTTTTGGGTAACGTGGTGGCACCATAGATCTTTTGTATTTTCGAAGTCGAGCCTTTAGTTTCCTTTTGATATTTGGATATTTCCTAGCCAGATTAAAATGCTCGGTAGGATCATCTGAAAATAAAAAGAAAATTGACTGAAATATATTCAAAATGCATATCTAAAGACTATAACTAATAATACAAACAAAAAAAAAATATATACTATATATATATATATATATATATATATATAAAAATTCATCAAAATTTAGTTTCATGGAGACTGCCTGTTAGGATTTACTAATAATGTCGGATTTAAAATTTATTTCAAATTGTTTTTATATCCTGCTGTCCATTTTGTTAGATAGTTTTTTTATTTGTATTTTCCACCAAAGAAAGATGCTCATATAATGTGGATGGTTGATGACATCAGCTAATGGAGCATCAACATTGAAATTGCATTTGGGAACCTTTATCTTAAAAAATCTGTTCATGAAAACAATTCCATATGAATATGATTTGAGTGCATCATTGTTATGAAAACTAGCTTTTATTTAGTTTAACAATTATCAGACAATAAAGAAAATTGTATTTGACTTCTTCTAAGGGAAATGAGACATAAGCTGCCAATAAATGAATAAATCCAACATAACCTGAAAAAGGCTAGAGGATACAAAACTAAAACATCAAAAATAAAAAGAACAAATACAGGGGAAACAATTTAACACAACACTCAATAAGTCCTAGGCCTGATATATAGTAAGCTAATAAAAAAAATCTATATGATTTTTATAAAGTACTAAACTTAAAATGGCATGTGTCAAAATTTGAGCCCAATCAGGTTATTAGCTTACAAATTAGAGTTATTTAAGTGAAGCTACTGTTGCAAATTTTCTAAACTATGGAAAAATCTGACTTTCGTGGGTTGATAAAGCATTGCTTTCTGATGGAGATAAAATACTGTTCAAGCAAAGCAATGGCTTGATAAGTGTTATTTGGACGCTGCTCCATCAGAAACAATGGTTAAGAGGTGGTATGCTGACTTTAAACACTGTCTACAGACACAAATGATGCTAAATGTTCAGGTTACCCAAATTCGACAGTTGTCCCAGAAAACACCAAAAAACTCCACAAACTCATTTTGCCCGATCGTAAATTGAAGTTGCATGAGATAGTAAAGAAGTTCAAGATATCAGAAGGCAGGGTATTCACCATTTTGCATGAACTTTTGTCAATGAGAAAGCTGTGTTAAAGTGGGTGCCGCATTTGCTCACAGTCAATCAAAAACAACAATGTATTGATGATTCAGAGTGTTGTTTGCAACTGTTTTCATGCAACAAAAAGGAGTTTTTGCATAAATATGTGACAATGGATGAAACATGGATCCACCACTTTACTCCGGAGTCAAATCAGCAGTCAGCTGAGTGGACAGCAGCAGGTGAAAGCTGTCCAAATTGACCAAAGACACAAACATCAACAGGCAAGGTTTTGATTTCTGTATTTTTGTATGCACAAGGTATTTTGTTCATCAATTACCTTAAGAAAGGAAGAACTATTAAAAGCGAATATTATATTGCATTATTGATGCTTTTAAAGGAAAAAAAAATCGCCAACAAACAGCCACAAGAAGAAAGAAGTACTCTTTCACAAAGACAATGCACCATGTCACAAGTCGATCACTATGATGGCAAAACTACATTAATTGCACTTCGAATTCCTTCCGCACCCACCCTGTTCTCCAGATCTGGCCCCCAGTGACTATGGGCAATTTGCAGACCTCAAAAGAATGTTTCAGGGAAAGAGATTTGGCTCCAATGAAGAAGTGATATTGGAAACTGAAACATATTTTGAGGCCAAAGACAAATTGTTTCACAAAAAAGAAATCAAATTGTTAGAAAAGCACTGGAATCAGTGTATCACCCTAGAAAGAGACTATGTTAATGAATAAAGTCGAATTTTGCCTTAAAGTTGTTATTTTATTAGCTAGGCTCCGGACTTATTGAGTGATGTGTTATGTTAAGAAAAAAAGCTTTTATATCTTTTTTAAAACTTTTGTTTTATTCAGGTACAGGAATTTTTGTAGCTGCTTTTAAATACATTCTTTGGTGACTTTCATTATGATATAATAGTTAAAATTCATTATTTACTAAGATTTAATTAGTTGGACACACAGATCTCAATTTGCCTACAGTACCTGTTTTTACAAAGTGATCACCCATCTAAGTATTGGGCAGACTCAACAGTGATTAACAGTGATCTGTCACAGAAACTGATGCTTTCATTGAGAAATGGGGATATATTGTAAAAATTCAGAGGTAAATTTGATCCACAAACCCTTAGTAGTCTATTTACTATTATCTATTCATTGACTAATATGGTTGAAATAATTTTTTTTATCATCCATTCGGACACTCCTCATGAATTATTACACTTCTGTGGACTTTTTTTTTTTTGGTAATAAAACCATTTGAATTTAGATGATGTTAGACATCTAGCAAAACATGTCTATCAGATTTTTAAAATTGTCTTTTTCTCTCTCTCTGTCAGATTTCATTCCAAAATTCACACACACGATTACATATATATATATATATATATATATATATATACAATGAGTGTGTATGTGTGATTTTTGAAACATGTGTATATATTATTTACAACATACTTCTGGAAAAGTTTGGATGATACATAAAAGAAGAGTGATAACTGGGAAAGTCTGTGCAATTGCTAAAATATCACAAAAAAATGGTAGAATAACATCATGTCAGAAAAAATCTCCTACTGAGAGTGAAAATCATTTGAAGGGAACAAGAATCAGGAGATGCCACAATACAAATGATTCCTGTCTTTGTTGACTTAACAATTTAAAAAAAATATCCGTTTGAACATGAACTATGTGGAATATTGTCTCAACGTTCCAATGGAATTTGATGTAGTCATCTCATTATAATTCAAATTAAATGAATTGACTATTCATTGTGAGTGACTCTGCATGTAAATTTCAGGAAAATTCTATTCTTGTTCTAGTATTGTAAGATACTGCTGGGTTACTTTGGGTTCAGGACAATTTGTTGGTTCCAAAACATGAATTACAAATAATTATTTGATGAAAGCTTTGCTGGATGCAGAGCAGTTATTTTTTTGCATCAGTACATATATATATATATATATATATATATATATATATATATATTATCATCATATATATTACATAGATACATATATGAAAAGGGGCTAAAGTTCTGGGCCTTATCAAAAAGGAAATTGAGAGCACATCTTGTTGAATTTAAACATAGTCTAATTTTTTTTATCATAACAGAAATAGTGCTGTTATGGTAGAAGAGTTAGTTATGTTATCAAATATTTCAAGCATTTATATGATTTTGACCAAAAATAATTATTCTTTGTTTGAGGGTAGGCTGAAAAGTTCATATGGTTATGTCATATCTGCTGTTGATGAGTTTTTGACTAATAGGATCCAAGCACTGCAACACCGATGGAAGAAGTGTGTGGACTGCAAAGGAGACTGTGTTGAAAAATAAACCTCGTTTGGTCAAATTATATAAAAATATCTTGGACAATCAATGAATTTTTCAGCAGACCCTCATGAACAATTATAGCTCCAATTAACTTAACACAAATAAATTTCATAGTTATATGATTTGAAGTATTCCTACATTGTCAACTAATGATAATAATCCTTTGTAAATAATTATAGCTGCAAGTAACTGTTTTTAATACAAATAATTTGAACACAGTATCAAGTATTCCTATCTAATAGAAATAATTCTTAAACAGATTTATTTGACCTATAGATGGGATTCTAACAGGTACTACCACTCCAGGTCAGAGTGGACCTAAGAGTAATGGCAACAAAGCAATTCTCCAAATTCACTAGACCTCTAGAAATGGAAACTCACCACAGAATGCAGTTTAATGTCATACCCAGGACAACCTCTTTTTTGTGGAGAGGAGGCCTTACCCCCCTGCAAGAGATGCAGTCATTGTATTTTATATTTAGTCTGACCTACCTCTTATGTTGAATAACATGTCTTTGTAGTGATGATGATGATGATGATGATGATGATGTTTTTTGTCCACATCATCTTCTGTCTCCCAGTTGTCATCTAAGAGATCATCATCATCGTAATCAATGATTGGTTCACCATCATCCACTGTAGGCACAGGGTACCAACCATTAAACTTTCCTGGTCGACCTTCAGTTAACTTGAAATTTCCCACCCTGATGAAAGGAAAAAGTAGTTAGCTAAATGATTTATAAACTGGGGGGAAAAAAGCAATAATCATTTTTAACTTTTAACTTCCTGTAAAGCTTTTAAAAAATATCTGTTCCATTCCAAAAGAATTTTGAAGAGGAAAATAGGAGGTACTTTTAAAAGTGATTATTATGCATTGACTGTGTCAATCTTACATATGTCCAGCTTTTCAAAGACCTTTGGGATTGTTTCAAGGGTCCCAGCTATTATTGATTTTAAGCACCTTCATGTTCCACAAAGTTTTTCTTTTGTTTTTTCATTTTCAGTTTTCTAACAGTGTCTACATATCAATCAAGGTTTTTTGCTTACCACTGTGGCCTGCTAGATTACAAAAGTCTACTAGCTGACAAGTTCTGTTCTTTATAAATTAGTCTGGTCTTCTGGTAGGAATTGGGTAATCCATTTTATTTCATAATCTCAGAGAATCATTATTATTATCCTTTTAAGAAAGTAATCAATGTTTAAATAGTATTTAACTTGTGGTTTTATCTAGAAGATAATTGTGCAGAGAATGAACTGTTGTGTTATTCTTTACAGGAAGCAAAGTATTAAAAAAGTATTTAGAATACTCAGGTGAGTTCACCTGATTGTAACAATGAGAAGCTTAGAGTAGTGAGAAAAAAGTTTGTCAATTTTAAATTATATTTTACTTGCCCTTGGGTATTGAGTTGTTATTTCAATTCAAACTGCTATAGTAGTCAATCCACTTTATATATATATATATATATATATATATATATATATATATATATATATATAATCAGCAAGGCATGCTAACAGCAGTTCCTTGAACTCTCTCTTGCCATTGCTCTTGGTCAGTCCTCTTGACAGCATCCAGTGTTTGTACAGAGTTTTTGAATGTAAGTTTTTGTGAGTTGGTCAACACTGGTGTGTCCATGTGTAAAAGTTCATGGGAGAATGTTGCTTATGAGTTCATTCTTACTTCTCCCGTAGTGTGCAGCATGTTTTGTTCGTCTTACTTGGATGGCTTGTGTGATAGGAGGCAAGTGGCCATACAACTGATGCTTTGTAAGATGCTGCCTTTAGGATTTGTTCAAAACAGCATGCAACATCCTTGTGTAGTGGTGCAGCCATACAGTTGTACTGACATGGTTACAGTTTGGAAGAATTCCCATTATCAGAAAGATCAGATTACCACATGGGTGATAACCTGTCAATAATAGTCCATGCTTTACCTCTGCATGTTAACACTATTTTCTGTCGATGAGATATGGCTACTGAGGTATATGAATTGGTCTACTAATTTCAAAGGCTTGCCATTTAATGAGGAGATGGTTCTACTTTGATTAAACCATATAATCTCTGATTTATCCTAGTTCATGTGAGATCAATCCCTCTTGCAGCCTGCATCAGGCTATGTAGCAAAGAGTTTGCTTGAACAGAAGTATTTGCAAGAAGTGCAAGATTATCTGCATAGCCTGCTCTAGTAATAGTTTTTGCAGGATATTGTCTGCTTCTTGCCTATTTTTAGTTTGAAATCATTTTCATTCATTAGATCTATTGACATTCATGGTATTTTATCTACGCAGATTAGGAATAGAAATTATGACTTTAAGTAAGTTTTCTCCAATGATGAGAAGCCTGTTTTCATTTTTAACTTTCTACTGTCTTGACAGCCAATGAAACAACAAACCCAATGTCCCTACATTACACTTACCTTATGGCTGCATTTCCTCTGATAGGATCAATGTTATATACAAATTCTGTACGAGCAGAAGGTATTCCTCGGGATATACTAGCCCATTGGTTGATACCATCCATTTTGAAATCTTAAAAATAAAAACATGAAAGACAAAATGCATCATTTGGGGTTCATTTTATGTAAAGTTACATTTCCAGAAACAGTCTGTACAATCTAATTACAATTCACCACATGTTCATCTATATGTACATCTAAGACTCTGTCGTTTTGAGCCCCCTTTCAGTCAAACTTTCAGAAATGCCAGGAGAGGTTTTAAACTATAGCAGAAGGTCCAGATCAGAATATTTTTTTGGGGTGGGATCAGTCTCTTACCCTTAATGTCTTGCTGTCACAGTGTCAACTACCTCTCTTGGTGATTGTTACAATAGGAAGATGGCTCCCTCCCACAACATACTGAGATCTCTTTGTTGTAGCCAGGCATTGTAATGAAGTCCAATTTTTGTTTGCATGGCATTGTTCTTGGTTTGCAGTCTGACATGTCAAATCTCTCGAGTATCTTTACTGTGTATAATTCTTGGCTCATCTGTATTAACCCTTGGGTTATGTTAAAATCTATGCCTAGAAAATGGTGGAGTTTTCCGAGGTCCTTCATCTTGTTAACATGTCTGATGCTATTTTGCAAGTCCATGTTGTCAACTGGAAGAATTAAATCGTTGACCAGTGAGATGATAATAATTCTTTCCTTGTTGTTGTGTTAAATGTCAATGCAGCGGTCTACTTGATTTTGTATGAAGTCAATTCTGGTGAGACAATCATGTGGGGTTTTATTCCAGTTTCTGTCTGACTGCTTCAGACCATATAGTATACAGACTGGTTTCTTGTCCGCATTTCACTTTACTTCAAATCCCTCTGGTTGATCTATGTAGATTTTCTGATCAGTTGGGGTATAGAGATGCACTGTTTTTACATCCATTTGATGTATGATGACGTTGTATTGAGCAGCCATTTGCAGCCATATATATGGATGTGATGCCAGCTGTTTGAGAGAAAGTCTTCATATAATTTAATCCCTTGGTTGTATCCCCTTACAAGAAATCTTGCTTTGTATTTTGGGGATCCATCGAAATTTTCTTTAATTTTATAAAGCCACCAACTACTCATCACATTTTTGCCTTCAGGTTGAGTTGTCAATTTGAAAACGTTTCCCTTTAGGGAATTCATTTCCTTCTGTACTGCTTCAATCCAGAGGTGTGCCTCTTTGTGGTACATTATAAGAGGCTTTGTAGCAGTAATTGACGTTGATTAGTGCTTAGCCATTCTCATTCTCATATTGGACTTTTGTTACATAGTCCTCCAAGTAGTGAGAGATGTTCCATTCCTGTATTGGGCATCTTTGAGTATAGTTATTGTTGTGGCTTGTTAGGGGCCAGAAAGAAGATACAGAAGAAGATAAAGTTGGTGGAACAAGTGTATTGAATAAACAGAACATATATACAAAATAAGTGTTAGTACAGCAGGTAAAAGTGTTCATTTGATACTGTTTGGTTTGACTATTGGAAGGAAAACTTTTCAAGAGTAAAATAGGGTTAGTATTTATGAAGGAGAGTGTTTTCGTGTAGGTAGGTCACCATAAGTTATCCTCCTCAGTACTAGTTTGTTTGCTGCTGCTTGTTAGAAGGTTTTTCTAATTTAAAATAACTGTCACTCCATTTGTAGTCACGACTCTCACAAAAAAACAGTCCATTGAGTAGAAGGGTATGAGTAGTGCCTTTTTAAGAGTGACCAGCATGTGGTTTACATCTGTGTCTAGTAGACATACTTTGGTGTCTCCTCTTTTCAGTGTTACACTGCTGGTTTTTGTTCCATCAGCCAGTTCTATATAGTGGTTCTCTGGAATGTTTGGTCATAATTTTTGAATTTCTTTGTGTCTCTAATGATGTGTGAGGTAGTTCCTGCGTTGACCAGCAGTCCCGAGAGTACTGTTATCTTTCTTAAGTAGTAGTCATCCATTTTGAGTATGAATGAGCATTCTTTCACATTTGCTGCCTCTTTCATAGTGTCCCTTTGTTTATAGCAACAGAACTCTCTTTTGTGGGTGGTGCTTTTACAATAGCTGCACCATGGTTTCTATCTTCTGTCATAGTTGTTGGGACAGATTTTAGTTAGGTGTCCCTTTTCACCACATGTAAAACATGAGACATCTCATCCATTGCAGCTCTCATTTTTCATAGCCTTTAAAAATGAGAAAATTAACTTCATCACATCATCACTACTAAAGTGGTCTCTGTGTTTTATTATTTTCTTGAAGCTGCGAAGTTCAGTTTTGAATTCTGAGAACATCAATTCCTAGTCAATGTGGGTTACATAGATGAAAAATGGTTCAAAGTGCCTTGGCAAGCCTTTCAATATCATTTTGATGATTAAAGCACCATCTACTATTTGTCTGGCATTTCTTAGGGTGGTTAAAATGGTTTCTGACCTTATTACATAGTCTGTTAGTGTCTTTTTTAAGAGAAGTTGGTTGGGTGTAAAATGAGATAACTCTTGGTTTTCCTTTTCCTGCATATTGTCCACGTAATAGGTTGAGGGCTTTTCTCCCATTGTCTGCAGCTTCTCTCATTATTAATGACAAGCTTTTATCATCTAAGAATAGTACAAGTTTCACACTGGCTTCTTTAGTCCTCTCACTATCTTTTCTAGTGAGGTTTATGCCTTAGATGGTATCTTTTAGGTCAGTGACCAAAGATGGCCTAAAAACTTAGTTCCAAAAATTTCATATTTTTCTTCATCTCTGTCAAATATGAGTCTGCTCCAACAACTTCCATTATTCCTTCTGGGCCCATAACTAATTAAAGTTGGCATTTTGCTGTGGAAAAAGGATTTGGAATTGACAAATTTGAACAGAGGAAAAAAAGACACATGTTGTCAGGTTGAAAGGAGAAAACTTTATTAAGGGATTATCAGATAGAAAAAGGGTAAACAAAGGAGAGGCAATAGTAGGAGTTACCAGACTTTCAACTGTTTCAAATTACTAATGATAATAAGTTGGTGACTTTAGTCAAAGGTGACCCTTTTCAATAGCTACAACACTGAGGTGTAGGGGAGGGTGCTACTCCATTCCCAGGATTGCTCCACTTTACCCTTGATCCTCACCTTATAATGTTGAGTGCTAAGCAAAGTGGCATCAAGTACCATTTTTTGAATCTTTGATATGACTTGATCTGGGATTGAACCCCGGTCTCCTTGACCATTGGTGAACACTACTCAATCCTTAGTAAATGATTAAATAGTTCTATATGATCCATGGATGGAACCATAACAGGTACTACCACTCTGGGTCAGAGTGGACATGAGAGTAATGGTGAAGAAGGGGTACTTCCCATTTCCCAAACCCCAGGACTGGAGCCTCACCATAAGATACAGTTTAGTGTCATACACAGAACACTCAAAGTCTTGTTTTTTTCAATGCGTCTCAGACACCACCTTCTAGCACCTTTAAGATAAAAAGGGGTGGGAATTAGTTTGCCACAAGAGCAAATTGAAGAATATAGTCAGGACAATCATATAGGTGCTGGGACTTGATATGACCCACTGATTGAAAAGATCAGGCCTCTCCAACAGCTCAGTAAGGGCCAAAGTGGAGTGTTATAAGTCACATGACTACGGTTGTTGGGTCAGGTACTGTTCAGCCACCAGGATCCTGTCCTCAAGCATTATGAGTCACCACCTACATCTAACAGGTGTCCTCTGCAGAGGTGCAATCAGTGTACACTACAGCTGCAGCCAACTGGGAAAAAAAACAAACCTTTGAGGGTTTATGCAAAAAATATCTATAATAATAATAATAATAATGGTGATGATGAGGATTTTGAAATAAAAATGGAACACTCAACTCCAGCTTGAAGACCAAACCTAGTTGTAATTAACAAGAAAAAAACATGTCAACCTGTAGGTCACAAGTTAAAATAAAGGAAAGCAAAGAACTAGACCACACCAGAGAGCTAAAAAATGTTGTGGAACACAGTTGGGGCTCTTGGAAAAATCTTTAAAAACCTGTAAAAGAAAGACTAGGAACTGGAAATTGAAGGAAAAATTGGGCAAGTTCAGACCACAGCACTCCTGAGATCAACTAGAATACTTAGAAGAGTCCTGAAAAGCTCAGGAGACTTGCTGTCAGTTGGACTTAACTCAAAACCTCCAGTTACTGTTGATGTGATAAACTCACAATGAATATCATAATAAAATATTTGCAATGAATATATTATAATAATGATAATAGTATATTACCAATGAATATATAATGATAAAAATGCAGTGGGTATATAATAAGAAAATAATAACTTGCAATTGGTATATGATAATAAAAGTGTGATGATAATATAAACTCACAATGAAAATATAGTGATAATAAACTGACAAAGAGTTTAATAATAATAATAATAATATTAATATGCAGATAATAAAAGAAATAAATACTCACCAACTTTTCCCCCAGCGACATTTACAAATGTAGGATACCAATCAACGGCATGGATCATACTGATTAAAAATTAGAAAATAAAAGCAAAGAAAAATGATATTAAAGTTTAGAACATCACAAAAACTTTAGGAACATTTTACACTTGTCATTTACTAAGTTTGGCTTAATTTGATACAAGGTCAGAAGAATAGGGCACCCAGTGAGAAGTGAACTCATAATAAAAATCAGCTTGCTGAACTACCTGTTATATCAGTGGAATTGCTCAGCTTAGTTTGGCACAAGGTTAGATATAAAAACTCTCAAAATATGAGAATCAAACTCATTACCAATAACCTGCTTCATCTAAAATTTGAATATATATAATTTAGGAGAGTGAATGTTCAAAAATATAAATAAATTCATTTCTGTGCCAAACCAGTAAGTCTTAGAATATACTGACAGCATCCTCTACAGAGAAATTAGCTTCTTCACTGAGCCACTCACCCCACGAAAGAAAGAGAGTAGTTCTGGGTATGACTCTAAATTGTGAAGCTACAGTTTTGGAGCTCTGGAGAGTTTGAAGACATCTCTTCATTACCATTACTCCCAGGTTCACTCTGAGCAGAAATGGTAGTACCTGTAAGGGTCCTATTTATCGGTCAGATAAATCAGTTTAAAAATTATTATTATTCGGGGTGTCCTCGAGGTGAAATGGTTAAAGCGCAGGACCGTGGGGTTGTCGTGAGCAAATTTGAACTCCAGTCACACTATTATGTTCACTTTGAGACAAATACCCTCGGGAAAGGTATGAACCCCCTTATCCTCCCAGCTATGGGTTAAATAGTACGACTACTGTCCTTCTAGAAGGATGGATTTGGCATTAAATAGCCCAAGAAGGTTGGTATGCCATTAAAACAACAAACAAACACTCTTATTAGATAGGAATACTTGAAATCATATAATTGTACGCAAATTATTAGCATTAGACAAGAATACATGAAACAATATAACTGAGATCAAAGTGGAGTGTGATGATTTTCACTTACTTAAAGCAAAAAGAATATGCTGCTTAACATGTCTTTTGTGTAAGCGGCCATTTGTCATATGATTTGTGTGTATGTACAAGTTCAAATCTTGATGTTACTATTGCTAATGAATATATGTTATTGTAGATTTGTTCATAATGACAGAAATTTGTTTATCAAGGACCATTAGAAGAGAGCCAAAACATGAGTGACACTTGTTTGGAGTATATAGAGTGGAACTTTGTGGGTGAGAAATGAGTTCTGTCTGTCTTTGTCAGTGAGAGGAAATGAAAACAAGCTCTGCTTTGTAAGCACTATTTGAAAACAGTCAGAAAGATGCGACTTGTGATGAGAGAAGAACCAAATCTCTTGGCATTTCTCAAGATAGTTAAACAAGTTTGATAATCACTACTCAACAGTGTGTTAACCTGTATTTACTCTTGTAAATGTTATGTTCAAGGCGAGTAACACAATATTTATTTTCAAATTGTTCACCTTAAAATTTTCATTGATTTAGAGTAATAAAAGACATGAAAATACATGCAATTTTGATTATACCAGATAACTATCATGAAACTCTGACACACCTTATAAGTTAACATTGCAAATATACACAATATATTCACACTTTACATTTTTTTTCTTCCAGCCTTTACTTTTTGTGTTGAAACAGAGTTTAAAAGGTGATAGTGTTGTTCTCTAAGTTTAAAAATCAGCACATTCTGTTACTGCATTTAATTTAAATTAAATCAACAATAAAAAAAATCACTAATTTAGGTAATGTAAACAAAACTCACCCAGTATGAGTATAACCAGTTCTTCGTAAAACACCAGGCCCATAAACAAATCCAGCAGCTTTTGTGCCTCCTTCCCAAAGAGTGTCCTTTGCTCCACGTAAAGGGAGGTTATTTGCTGCAATACGTGTGGGTCCTCCATTCTAAAAAATAGAGAAAACAATATAACACATGATATACATCAGGCATTATTCATATAGTTAATATTCATTATAGGAATGTTTTAGATAATCTCATATAAACAAAATATTATTCAGCTTGTTTGCATGTATGAACATTATGCTTTTCTAAATAAGATTAGAGTTTAGTATTTGCCAGATAGCTGGATCTTCTGAGCTGCAATCAGTTATAGTTTCTTACAGAATATGGTTGAAATGACAAATTACAAAATATTTAACTTCCTGTTAACATTCTGATCTCTCATTCAACAAGATTCTTATAATTTGGAAAACTTTTGAAATTTTCTTCTAAGTACAATTTTCATTGCTTTGATACCTCATTCTAAGCATATGCTTATAGGATTTACACTCCTATATTTAAAAATGGCCATGATGCCACTTGTTCTCGAAATAAAGATGGCAGACGTCGGTAAACTAATCAGCCTCGGGAACCTATTGGTCAGGAAAGTCACATGGTTAGTGCTCACAGCTACGTCCACAACTTTGATTTTGTCCTGCGATTTTGGAGCTGACTGCATGACAAGAATTGCCTATATACACTCTTGTCTTTCAAGAACTCATTTTTCCATTTCGACTCACAGAGACAACACGCTCTTTTACACTGTGATTTACAGAGACAACTCACTCTTTCCATTTTGACTCACAGAGACAACACTCTCTCTCTCTCTCTCTCTTACATTTGACTTCTAGCAGTCAACCCCATGAAATGTATACTCTCTGCAACTATTTTCTTCCTTGTTCTATCTTTACAGTTAGACTTGCTCCAGCCTTGAACAGAACCACAGAAATTTCGTCAAACCACCAAAAGAAACAAATAACCAACATGGGAGAAGACACGTTCCTCCAAACAAACATAATTAAAATTCTGTAGAAGTACTTAGTCAACATGCATTTTATAATCTACAGGACACTTTTATTATTTAGTCCTTTTTTTCATAGTATTCGTGTTAGACACACACACACACAAACACACACACACACACACACACACACACACACACAGAGGAATATTTAACAGACAGTAGTAGAACACTCATAATGTTTTGAAATATTTCATTTAATGTACTTGTTGATATATAAATTTAATTTTGTTTGTACTGCTTTGTTTTGAATGTTCTTTTGTACACATCGTTGCATATCATATACTTCATTTGCCTTTTCAAATATAACATCAACATTAAATGGTCAGGGTAAATAATCACCAAAACAACCACATGCCACCACAAAATGGGTGACCAAAAATATTCCCCAAACAACATGTTCACTTTAAAATGAACCATTTAACTACTGGTTCTTTACCATACTTTTCTTTATGCTTCCAAATATAAAGAAAAATTGATAACAAGGTAAATCAAGTAGAAGAGGAGATTTGTTGAGAAGCAAAGTTGACACTATAGCATTTCGGTTCAGGACTGTGAAGGATGATATTAGTGATGTTAAATCAACGATGGACGTTTAAAAGTACAAAATACAAAAATATATTTAGGCAGTCTCAAACTATTGAAATAACATTCATTACTAAATGAAGCTTTGTGATTATAGTATCTTTCTTTCCACACTTGTTTGGTTTTGGTTCATAGAGCCCTGTGTTGAACAAATTGCAATTGCTTTCGCAATAAATCATAAGTATATATATATATATATATTGTGAAAGTGAACAAGTTTTTTATATGTATATATATATATAAAACCACATAAAAAGAGAGTCAAAAAGAATGCTTAACACTGGCCGCAGAGCTGAATAAAAGTTTAAAAAAATAAATAAATAAAAAAAAGAAGTTTACTTACCCCTTGTTTGGCTACCACATAACTATGAGTTTTTATGAAAAATTATTGGTTTTAGGTTTTATACATATCTCTGAAATCCCTGTCTATGCCAGTGTTGTGGAGGTAAACCTGTATCTCCCATTGAATTAAAATGAGATATTCTAGCATGCATATATAGTCAATAAATTACGATGTGTGGAGGATTTGACCGACACCATTTATTGAATACAACCTGACTGCCTTTCTGTATCTGATTATTTACCACTAAGAAAAGTACTTTTCTTGTTAAATGGAAATACTTGTTATAACAGCTAGGTAAGAAATGAAAACTTGGATTGCAAACATACTTGGATTAACAGACTAATAATGAAATATTTTACTTATTTCATTTTCCTAAACAGCATCTATTTTGCAATTTTTTCCTTTTGCTAATGAAAAAATGGCTAGACTGCAGGGGTGCAGCCTCAAAGTAAGCAGGTTCAAATTCCAGTTGCACAATTACATTCATTTTCAGAATAATACTGTTCAGAAAGTTATATAACATCCTTATCCCCACACCCAGCTATGGGTTGAATAGTATCACAGCTATTCTTTTACAAGGATGGCTTTGGTATTAAATAACCCATGAAGGTTGATATGCCAGTAGACAAACAAATCAAACCTAATCAAAAGTGGGTACAAAACAATTACAAAATGGTAATTTTTATGATAAAAGATAAATCCATGTAATAGAAAAGAGATAAATGAATTATAATTTTTATATAATCTTATGAAGTTAAAATTTTCCTGTGAATAATTTCATGGGGTTTTCAAAGAAATATTCCATAAGTAAGATTAATCAATTCAAGTATTTGTGTTTCTGGCCTGAATTGTCCATTCTAACGAAGCAATTATGTTATATAATCATTTTATGTCTTTAGCTTGAAGAATCAGCTATAAACCTGATTATTAATCTTCAATTAAATGGGAATGATTAGTTGAATCAGACAAATATTTTTTTGAATTTGAAAATTTAAATTCTGAATAATTAACAAGCAGCAACATGGCTTCAGGTTAATTAGTTTATTGCTAGAGACAGCATCTTGATGCGACACCTAATTAGAAAGAAACATTTAATATTAAATGGATCTGCAATAACAAATCTGTCAGCTCTACATGAAACTGTTTAGCTGTTTATAGAGGATAGAAAAACTCTAATAAATTATTAATATACACACATATAAAATAAAGTTGCCAAATGAAGTATATATTTTAGTTTACTGAATATTAAGTGTGCTGGTAATGTAGCTGTATTACAGTAAATAATCATGTTTAGAGATCAGTATGTTTCCAGGTTTTAAAATAAGGGGTATATCAACAATACTCTGACCTCTATTTACTGTACTTATAACAAAATTGGCATTGTCCTTTATTGGATTGCAATTTTATTTTCTGTCACTATAGACTGTTAAGTTGAGAAAAGTTACAGCCCCTGAACCAGATGTGCTAGAAGTGACATTCCAGAAGGACTTCAGATAAGAAAATGGGTGGATTGTTTTTCTATGAATATTTAACAATTAGTAGCACAGTGTTAACATAAATATTTTTGTCAATAAAATGAGAAAAAAGTAATTTATCAGTGTGGAGGTAAAGATTTTTAAAAAAGCAAAAAAAGTAAAGAAAAACAAAACAAACTTACATCTGTTGTGAAAACCAACAAAGTATTATTCATGTAACCATATTTTACAAGTGCTTTTGTCACATTACCAACAGCTTCATCAAGAGCAGACACCATGGCTGTAGAAAGAAATATAAAGTAGATTAGAATCTGTAAATACATTTCTAGTTCTGTAGTCAGAAGTATCTTTCCAGATATTTTAGATTTAGACTTATCGAGATATTTTCATTTGTGTTGTATGTTCATTTTCCTGTTTAAGGTTGTTAGTTTCAATCAAATTTAAATCAAAACTTCAAATTTGTTTAACATACATATAAAATCTGAAAAGGACATATTTGTATATGGAAACAATTTTTATCCATTTGGATATTAAAAATTTACTTTATTAATGTTCAAATGTGGTAGAGAATTCTTGAAGTATTAAAAATTCTGTTAAAATGTGCCTAATGTGTGTGGATATAGCCGAGTCTGTGCAGCAGTAATTTTCCATTAAGTAGAAAATTCAAGTCATGGCTGCTTACTGTAAAGTGGGAAGAGAGAGAGAGAGAGAGAAAACAAATAAGCTTGAATGCCTCCACTGATTTGGATTTGTTTTTTTTGTTGCTATTTATGTCAACTACCTGGCTCCAAAAATGAAGAAAAGCTGATGGATTGAGCTCTTTTGATACTTTAATTGTCATTTGATCAGAATCTTCTAATCTTAACAATTAACAACAACCATATCAATATTTCAAGTTGGCTCCTAAGATTTTTGGTTGATGATTTTTTGTTCGATAATGACTTTATTTTTGATTTGAAAGATGTAGTTCTAATAATTGTTTTTTTTTAACAATTCAGAAGAGTAATATTGTAGGTGGGAGCTGAAATAAAGAGGTTGTAGGGTGCATATATAAAAAAATCAGAATAAAAAAAGAGTTGATGAAGTTAAGAGACTATCAGGTGGGCTAAATCCAATAAAATATGCTATATCTGACAGCATAGTGCAAAAACAGCAATAAGTGTAGGATTGCTAAAATAATGAAGACACAATGTCATCTAAGTGAAAGAGAGAGTGAGTCAAGAGCATCACTCACATAAATGGAAGTTGTGGTTTGCTGTTCTGAACTACCCACCTCATAATAGAAAGTTTTTTTCCAGGTTGATCTCTCTTCTAGTTTTGTTTTGTGGCTGAGGACAGGAGGAAGAAAATCCAAGAATGGATCATTGTCAATTACAACAAAGTAAGACTTAGAAATCCCCACACAAATATTCAGTGTTTGTTGCACATATTTTCACAGTCTCACTAAATGAAATAAAAAGAATAAACAATGGAAGGTTCTAGATTTGAGGTGAGTTGTGTATGGTTTTTTTTCCTCCCTCATCAGACAATCAGTTCATCACCATTATTAACATAACAGTTGTCAATGAGAATGCAACAGAAACTTAAAAATAATTTTCTCCACTTCTTTATAAATTCCCAATGAGTGTTTTCATCTTTTGTCACACTTTTCAAAGTCACCACATATGATGGTTTGGCTTGGTTTCTTTGTTTAATGACATATCAACCTTTGTGGGTAATTTAATGACAAAGCCATCCTTGTAAAAAAAAACAGGAATGTTACTATCTAACCCATAGCTAGTGGGGATAAGGAGGGCCATACCTTTCCAAAGAGTAAGAATTTGAATAAAAATGTAATAAAACAGCTGGAGTTCAAACTCACTTACAATGATGTCCCTATCCTGCATGTTAGGCAGTATGCCATGGGGAGTCCCTCATACAATATGTGATGTTTAAAAAAGTCTTGATATTGTAATTGAATGTTGAATTTAAAGAATAATAAAAATATAAAAAGTTATTATTATTGATAATAATAAAAGTTCGTTTTTAGTCAATGGAATGCTACAAGCTCACAAAAAAGTAAAAATAATTTTTTAAAAAGATCTACTTTTATCATACAAGACAATGTAGCAACTCATTGGGTTCCTGTGCTGACAATAAACCATGATGATATTGATGCTTCTATTTAGGAAGGAGTGAATAATTCTAATTAGTATTTCATAGTTATTGCCATTATATAAAGAATTTGAATGATTATAATTTGATTTTCAGTGTAAATGCAGACCCCAAAAAATTCTAATTCAATTGCAAATAGTTTTACTCACTTAAAACATTTAAAGTCTGTTACTTTAATAAAGATATTGCTATGATATGCCATTTTTGCTGGCTTACATACAAAAATAATGAGAATCTTTGTAACATATAGATAGACATTATTGTTATTTAGGCTGTTCTCTATAGAAAAAAAAATTTGCATAGCAGTTCAAATATATCCATGAGTTTTTCATGCATAATGAACAGGATAAAAAAAAGTATATTTGCATGTATTCTGAAATCTAATCAAACACAGAAAAAACACTATAAATTTTATAAGAAGTGCTTTTTTACAATACATGGTAAAAAAACACAAATAAAAAGAATTGCAAAAAAAGCACAATGTTGACTCACCACAATATTCCCTTCGGTTTTTATGTTGAATATTGGAATAAAGTTTTGTG
>OY757909.1:39653228-39853228 GCA_963585895.1 Sepioteuthis lessoniana
ACTTTAACAATAAAAGCAGGAAAACTGATAAAATATGACTTTGAAAACTGTAAGGTTTTTACTTACTTGCAGTGGGGTATGCACATTTTGGAAGGCTAGATAAAGAAAGACAGGCTGACTATTGGGGGTTGTGAGTTGATAAGATGTCTACAGCACGTTGAGCAAACATGTTCTACATCAAAAAAACAAAAAAAAGATACAAAAGAATCATATAATTAAATTTATACAAAGATCAGAAATTACTTTGGACTTATCAAAAATTTTTAGTAAAATGAATTTACTGTATTTTAACATTAAATACACTTAGCATAATTTTTTATGATATATAATTGCTCAAAAAGTTTTAATAAAGAATTATTTCTTATTCGTTTTATTACTAACCATGATACAAAAAAAATGACTAAGGAATATTTTATGAATTCCGAATGTTCAGCAATTAAAGAAAAATATTTTGCATCTTATCTGTTATCAATTAATTTACTGCTAAACAAAAAAATAAGTGAACATCCTCTAAGTGAACTAATTCCATAATTTTTGCCAAGGGTAGTATATATATATATATATATATATATATATAGGTATCAAACAATGACTAATATTTATACAGTAGCATTACTTCCAACAAAGCCTTCATCAGATGATGACTCTGGGTTCAGGCATGGTATCAGGGCCAAAGCATCATTACCACTAACCCAGAGTGCCATCAGACTTTTATAAAGCTGCTGTGTTTGTTTCATCAAAACAACTTCTCCTTCCTATCTCAAATGGTATTTACCAAATACTTCCACCATAGGTAGGATATAACCAAAGATCAAATTTGTAGGAGAGGGTATAGTCAAAGGCAAGGTTAAAAATTGCTTGACTCTTGCATTTTCTAATTGGAGGGGAGAAACCATAGGCATTTGACAATAAAGCTGACTCTTGCTCTTTTAAACAAGGGGATTGGGTGCTATCTTGAGAGATGGTCTCCTTAAGCCAAGTTTTTCACTGTATGGCCAGGTCAGAAGTGAATTTCATGACTGCAAACAAATTTCTGAATAGCCTGCTATATAAATTGATAATGGTAGTGATTTTTTCCTAATAGCTAATTTGCATATTTTGTCTTAAAAATTGAATAGTACAACTCCTAAAATTAAACCTCTATTCATTCACTATATTTCTATTTCTCTCATCTCTTCATTGTGTGTATATTTAGTATTCTATGTTACATAATCGGTTGCTAAAATCTATTATTGACAGGCACTGTAGCATTTGAATGAACTTATGATTAAATAGAGAGCTGGAAAAATACTGTTAGAATGTCGCTTGGTTTGAATGATGAATAGTGAACCTAGGGTTGTTTGAATCCATGGCCATGATTGGGTTAAGAAGTCATGTGATCAGACAACACTGAGAAAATGGTTGAATAAGTTAATCAATTAGCTGAGACCAGTCGAAGTAATGAAATGAAATTTTCTATTGGGGTCTACTGCTCTTGACATGGTCAGTAATCTAGATGAAATAGATAAAGTTATGTGTGTATATGAGGAAAGAAGTCTTCACATTTGTAATTCATTCCAGTGAATAGAAGAAAGTGGCTAATTAAGAAGAAGACAAAGATAGAAGTGATAAGTGACAACTGGCCATAAAGAAGTTGGAATAATGTTGGAGCTGAAGAAGAACCAGAGAACTAACCCAATAAAAGTAAAACCCCAAAATATGATTTATTTCTGCATGTACTTTCTCTGAATAAGAAGAGTTAGAACTCTTTATTATCTCAAGGTCAAGCCTGGACCAGTTCAAAATAAAGTATCCTTATTTTTTTCTCACTAACAATCAGTCAAATTTTTAAACTCAAGCCATTTATACCTTTCATTTGAAAAAATATTTTCTATGTTATGTGTAATAAAAAAAAAAAAAATTTTAATTCAAAGATACTTTTATTAATGAAATATTTTTATGTAATTTTTATAAAATATCTTCAATGTACTTACTGCTGAGTATGTTCCTTTTGCAGAATAATAAACACTTGTGTTAAAGCGAAAATCATAACCACATTTATTTTTGTGGCCTGAAAAATAAAAATAAATAAAACAGAACAGAGGTTACAGTCTTTTAATATAGAGTTCCCAAAATAGAATAGTTGCCTTGAAACACAACCACAATTTTATGCAACACTGAATAAAGAATAATGAAGTGTCAAACAAATAAGAAAAATCAGTAATTAGTTTCATACTCACAATTTATTAAAACATGTCTTTTAGGAACAGTAGGCAGTGAATTAATTTCCAATGCCATTGCCAGAGAACATGATGTCATCTTCTGATTAGTTATGTTAATCTTAGTAATTATCTTAGGAAAACCTATCACATACTTCAGAAGTTAAGAGATGATACAACTTGGACTTATGATTAAGTTCCCACCAAATCACTGCTGTCATTAGATGACCACCCAAAGCAGACTGATTGGTCAGACGAAGTTGAACCTAGGATCAAAAACAAACAAGAACCCCAACTAGCATGAGTTTTAATCTTAAAGTGGCTTCAAATTAATCAAGGTGTATTATTACTAAAATGTTTAAACATTGTGAATTCCAATTATTCTATTAATATGGTTTGCAAGGTATATCTATAAAAATATTTTGTAGCACTACAAATTCAGTGGAACTTCAACTTATGAAAATCCCATATACAAAATACGAAATGGGCTTCAAAGAAATTTCTGTCCCATTTAACGAAAAAATATTCAAGATAAAGAAATGAAAATCAACAGTGCCTGACTTGAAAGGTAAAATGTCATCATTCGTAACAATATTTATTATTTTCTCATTGTTTTTTAACGTTTATGTAAATGACTATGTTGTCATTAATGAACATATTCCTTTGGGTGGGTATAATATTTACACATTATATGATTGTTTTGGGGGGCTGGAGTGAATTATACCATTTATAGGGTAAATCTTGTTCCATTATATGAAAATTCCAAGATACGAAATCCCCTCTGGAATGATTTAATTTCATATCTCAAGGTATCACTGTAAGCACCCTAATAGATTTCCCCATATTTTTAGAGACGTATAATTTAGCGGTTTCCACCACTTACACCCCAATTAGTGACCCTAGTATCTGGTTATGTGACAAATAGGGAAAGGTCAATCATATAAACTCTAGTTTTGAGGATGAGAGGCAGTCAGACTCAAGAATTGGGAATTTTTTTTTTACAAGAACGTTGACAAGTCAAGACTTAAATCTTCAGGCAAAGCAAAGCCACCTTTCCCATTTGAAGAGGGTAATGAATTATAGATGACTTAGGCATCCTCCATAGACATATCAGTTTGAGGGAAATAACAACAGAAATAAACATGAGTGGGATTTTCTTCATCTCTTCAAATTTTTAAAGAAATTTTAAGATACCCGCTATACATTTCATAGAGTTTTAGATACAAATGTCTGATAAAAATTGAATATATCTGAGTGGAATGGTCAAGGAGACAATAATTTAATAAATTTTTTTGCCTGGGACACTAGTTATTTGCTCCCAGTGACCACCAAGTCAGTTCTGACAACAACCTGAAGCGTATTTTTTTGTTTAATCCAAGATTATGACCTAATCTTATTTATATGATAAAAACAACAAATAATACAGGCAGAAGTAAAGTCTATTTAATTTATGAGGTGACATAGCTGTTGAGTAGTCTATCACCAACTGAAGATGGTTGTTTGATTTTATGGCATGTCAACCCTTGTTGGATTATTTAATGCTGAAATAAATTTTTTTTGTGAGAAATTATATATTTAGCCTTTTAACCCAGAGCCATTCACCCTGAGCTCCAGGCTTAAAAAATAGCCGAAAATGTAAAATATTCTAATCTGTTATTTTACTGCTTTACAGGCTGTTAAATAAGTTACAACATTCTACAGAAAATTCAAAATAAATCCAAAAGTAAAATTATATATAAAATGTAAAATTGCAACATTTCATTGGCAATAGCGATGTGGAAATGGGGAATACTTGGACAAAATTCAGGCTGTCTGGATTGATGTACTTCTAATTAGTGGCATAAATTTGAATGAAGGGCTAAGAAATTATTCCTATTTGATAATAATCATCTGTAAATAATTATAGCAACAAATAGCTATTTCTAATGCATAATTTGTACAGGGTTATTTGATTTCAAGCATTTCTAATATGAATGCTACTACTGCTACCATTAATAATTATAACTAATAATTTGGTTAAAGTTAGATATTTTCAATCAAATATTCCTATAAAACCACAAAGATTGTTTTAAAAGTGAACGTATTAATACAGTTCAATTATTTTAAACACATTCTATACCCGGCTCATTGGCTTAGTAGGTAGAGTGTCCGCCAATGGCCCAAGAGACCTGGGTTCAATCCCACGTCGCGTCATACCAAAGACTCTAAAAATGGTACTTGGTACCTCCTTGCTTAACAATCAGCAATAAAAGGTACGTATCAAGGGTAAAGTGGAGCAATCCAGCGAAAGGAGTAGCCCCCCCCACACACACCTCGGTGTAGTAGCTATTGAAAAGGGAGCCTTCTGGTCGTTCTCGATTATGGTCACCAACTACTACTACTATTTTAAACACAAACATTTCATAGTCATTTTTCGATAACGTTTAAGATGATTTTGAACTCCTTAAATACATTGGCTCTTAAAATATTGATATTGCAACTATGACGTATTTGTCTGTTTAAAATGATTATTATTAATAAGTAGGAATAGCTACTTGAAATCTTTATGTACAAATTTTTGATATGAGATAAGAACACTTCAAAACTATATAATGAAGTAAAAATTATTTGTTGTAGATAGGAATACTAGAAACCATTTGTGTGTATACAAATGACTATTATCATTAAATATCTATATAATTTTATATGAAACCATGTACAAATTATCAGGTAGGAATACTTGATACTATATAATAATGTGCAAATGATTGGTAATACGAATACTTATTTCAAGTTATTTACAAATTGTTAGTTACTTGAAACCATAAAACCCCTTGAAAAAAAAGTGACTTTGGCATCAAATAATCCAACTAAGGTTGACAAGATATAAAATCAATCAAGCAACCATATTAAAGCAGATTTTTTCTTTATTTGCACACTGATTTTTTCAATTGGATGAAATTCTTTTAAAATACAGAAAGCAATGTCATATAAAACGTCATACTACTACAAGAAATTTATATTATCATCATAATTATCTTTATTTTTATTATCACTTAATAAAGTAATGAAAGGAAACTCAATCTGGCAGATGCATTTATTTATTAATTTTTTGAAATTAAAACATTAGAAACTTTTCAGATGTAACAAGAAACAGAGATCATTTTTAAGTTTTTAAAAGGAAAATTTGTTCTGTTTAATAAAAAATAAAAACAGCCATTACCTTGAGAATGATTGAAATAACCTTCAGCACCATTGTAGAAGCCAACAAAAGAATCAAATCCACGGAAGGTTGGTGTGCATTTCCAGTTACAAAAACCAAGGTGCCACCTTCAAAAAGGAAGTTTGAAAATAAACTAATATATTTGATAATATATGAAATATGATGAGATGATATTTTTGTTTTTTCTTTGTGGCATCTCAGCATTTAAAAAAAAAATTTTTTTTGCCAATGGTCCAAGAGACCAGAGTTCAATCCCAGGTCAAGTTATACCAAAGACTCAAAAAATGGTACTTGATGCCTCCTTGTTTAACACTCAACAATATAAGGTAGGGATCAAGGGTAAAGTGGAGCAATCTAGAGAAAGGAGTAGCCCCCTCCTCTACACCTCGGTGTAGTAGCTATTGAAAAGGGAGCCTTCGGGTCACTCTCGGCTAAAGACTAAGGTATCACATTTTAGTTCACTCTTAAAATGCAATTCATAAGAATATTTATTTATTATTAATATATTATTATCATTATTATTAAATCATGATGAATGAATTTTTTTTCATTTCATCAAGCCATCAAAATTCTCCTTTTGAAGAATTTAAAGTCTGGAAGGTTTTTAAAGAATTAGCTTTCATAATTTGGAGTGCAAATTTTAGCTGGTTTAATAGGAAATGTATAGCAAGTCTTTAATTTTGGGTCCAAATGTTGTATAATTTGGTGATGTCTGTTATAATAATACTGATACAGATACATACGCATATGCAAACACAGGCGGACACTGTTGTTCAGGTAAGAACAGTTTTATTAACTCCTGACTTCAGTTCTTCGACACAAAGAGAGAGACACAATTCTTACTATGCTAACCCCATCCCAACGCACGGCGCATCTTGTGATGTTTAAGATCTCTGTCAGTAGAGATTCGAAAAACTCAACTACATGCCTCAATGGTAGAGAACTCAACCCTCTGCCTCAATGGCAGAAACTTAACTATTTGCCCCAATGGTTCAATCTCAAATACCAAGTGACTCCTTTTCAAAATCCTCAAATTCTCAGGACCCTCTCTTCCGGGTATGACGTCATCCACACTCCAGCCTCATATCCTGTCTGGGGGTTTATCATGACAATGGTGATTGTCATATCCTTTGCGCACGAGCATAAAACTGAACTAAGAGACTTGAATAGTTCAAAGCCTTACCAAACTGAATGTTAAAATGTAATTAATGAAAGATGATTAATGTAAAAAAAAAATCATTCCTTAATTATATAACACAAACTGATGTGAATCAGTGTTTTAGAACTCCCAAACATTGTGGTGGGGGGAGGAGAAAAAAGAAAAGGGCTACAAATATTTTTTCCTTATCATGTTTGTGGGCTTTGCAAAATTGCTCAGTTGTTATTCTTTGCCACATGATTTTTAATTGGCTTGATGAGTAAGGAGTCCATTGACAGTTTATTCAAACATGTGGAGAAAAACAAAGCCAAACAAAATTACAGGTGTAAAGGAATAAGGTACTTTTTTATTCAGTGATAGGTATTTCATACCAAAAGTGTTTGTTACATTTGGTTATAAGTAACTAAACAAGTCATTGATGTAAATATGTAAGTGTGAAGAGAAGTTGATAACAACTCATCAGAGTCCATAAGAATAGCTGGTGTACATGCTACTTTCAGGTGATTTCCTAGACTCATCTAGCTGGAGCTGAAACAGAAGTTCACAGCTTGATACTTCTCAGTAACTGATTCCTGCAATTTTCCACATGGTATAGCATATATTTACCTAAGCCCTCTGCAACAGGCAGGTTGTGACATTAGGCCAATTCTTAAGCAGAGTACAGCTGGTTTGAATAAAGAGTTTTCTTTTTCCATGACCAGTTCCTGAAAAAAGGCTAAAGAATCAGTCTGCCCCACTATTTTACCCATAGCTATGGTTATGGGAAAGAAAGGAGAGATATATTTATGCCTTTATAAAGGGTATTAACATAAAGAGAAGCACAGTGAGACAACTAAGTAGAAATCCCATATAGACAAGTGTAATACCCCTTCTTTTAGGCGATATTAACAATTTGTATCCACGGATATTTTCTCCGGCCATTTTGTCTCCCACGCTGATAGAAAAGAAAGTCCAAGATTCTTTTGATTTGGATGTTTTTTATTTCTCTCAATTGGACTTGAGAGAGGTGACATGACACTTAGTGCTACTATGTTTTATTCTTTCTGTCAGCACATGCCAAGACACATGGCCGCACGTGCTGGGCTGACTGCTATCATAACTACCTCTAAGCACGTGTAAAGACAAGAGCCCCTTCTCTCAAAAAGCTACCTCTATTTATTTAGAAAAATCAGGAACTAAATTTCCAGCTGATTGAAGAAACAAATTTTTTATCAGGTCGAGAATCTAAAATTTGTTGATACTAAAAAATCTACCAGTTTGATCTCTCAGGGGCATGAACTCAAAACCAGACTTAGAAGCAGCCAGGGCCTTTCACCCAGTGATCTGACATCTTAAGAGAAAGAAAAACTTTTCTTTCCTTTTTTTTTTTTTTTAACTTCACTCAGGTAGGCCCATCCACATTCAAATCTGGACACACACACTCCTAGGTCAACTTCATATTCAACATGATACAAAAAAAATGTTCACTTCTGCATAGTGTCACACAAGGTAAGATCCTTATTAACTTTAAACTTGGTTCTTATTAAAAATTCTCAAATAAGTAGAACCAATGAAGGCAGCTTATAGAATTTCTTCCACAAAAGTAATGATAGAAGAGGAACAAACCATTAAAATCTTGACTCAAAATTCCCCCAAATAAAGCCATTTAGCTACTAAGAGTTATAAAATAACAAATAAAGAACACGTATTTACTCAACTCTTCTACCACAGGCAAGATGTGACACAAGGTCAATTTTTAAGCAGAGTACAGTTGGTTTGAATTCTGTGTTTTCTTTCTCCTAGAGTGGTTGACTTACTGAGGCTAAAACCCTTAGTCAGCCCTATCATAGCTGAGGTAGTGGCAAAATAGATGAATTCATATTCTTAAGAGCATTAGTGCAAAGAGAAAGGCAAACAGTCTCATCCAGGATTTGAACTCAGGTCACCAATTCCATTTCCAAAAACTGTAATACAAAACACAATCCCTAAATATTGTATTTACCAAACCCTTCAGTTACAACCAGGGTGTGACACAAGGTCAATTTTTAAATGGATCATAACTAGTTTGAATTCAGAATTTTTCTTCTAGACCAGTTGCCATACCAAAGTTAAAGAGCCCAGTTTGCCCTACTATTTACTTGTAGTAAGTAGGAGAATAGTTGGATTCATAAATTTCCCAAGGGTATTAACACTATATGAAATATAAACAGTCTCATCCAGGATAGGAACTTGGTTTACCAGATCTATTTCCAATGCTGATCACCATTGCACTATAAATGTCTTGATGTTGTTCCTAACAAAGTAGTAAGCAAATTAACCCAGGTTAAAAAATAACAGTAGTTTAACAAGATTTTAAACATTGTTTTTGTCAGTAATGGTTTAGTTCTAAAGTTAGTATTTTATGAGAATATTTGTGTTTACAAACAGTGAGATTTTGGAATTTAACAGAGTAATTTAAAGTACTTACAATGGTTATTTAGATGATTATATTTAGCTGTTATGATAGAAATAAAAATCCTTCACCAAATTCCTTGTGTTATGCTACGTAAGTTTTGTACAATGTAAATTATAATGAGCAGACAAAACTGTATTTGCTTTCAGAAATGCATCAGTTCTGTATTTGTTGTTGAGGGATAAGACTCCACCTCAAAAAGAGGTATTCTGAGTATAACACTAAATTTCATCTCATGATGAGGCTCCAGTTTTGGGGCTCTGGGGAGTGTGGAGCCACTCCTTCACTGCTATTATTCCCGGATCCACTCTGATAGGGAGTGGTAATAGTTGTTAGTATTAGATAGAAACACTTGAAGCCATGTAACAGTGTGTAGTTTGCAGCAGATGACTTCACCAACAAATCCACTGTCTTGCTCATATTGCTTAAAAAATTCATACTGCCCTCCATTGATGTGGCTTGCTTTTTATTGAGCTACTTGCTCACACACAAAAATTAGCAATGGTCTTAAAAGAGCTTGTTCTGCCCATGTGCAGTGATGGAATTGCAAATGGCAGCCAAGACAGAACAAATCAAACATCAAGGACGCTTAGCATCAGGTAATATTTGACCCCCTTCGGTCCCAACTACACTGTGCAAAAATTTGTATCAAGTTTTGGCATAAAATAACCTAACAAGTTGATATACCATTAAACAAGACAAACCAAAATATTACAGTAAAACTCAGATGACTTTTTACCAACCAATATATGTTTAAGGTTAATTGGGTTTCTTTGCAACTGAAAGGTGTGTCTTACTTTCCAGCCATGTGGGTGCTGTATCCGAGTCTTTTTAATTTCTGTGGAAGTAAAGTCAGATTGAGTGGGAGACAATTTGGTTGGGAGCCATGAATTACACCATGCTAAAAAGAGAAGAAAAACAAGTGAATTTAAAATGAGAGAAAGAAAAAATAGCAAGAGAGAGAGAGAGAGAGAGAGAAAACAATACTAAACATAAACAAGAGAGTGAGAGGGGAGAAACAATAAACATCAATGAGAGAGAGGGAGTAAAAACAGAACTAAACATCAGAAAGAAAGAAAGAAAGAACTATACAAATCAAAATATTTATCACATGGGACATTGTAGGGTTCATTGCCTGAAAGATCTATGAAAGTTTAAAGAAATGTTGATGTGATTTCTTCACCAATTGTTTTACCGATTGTTTTCTGTTTTATTTCCTGGCGTCTGAGGCGCCCCCATTGGGGGAATGCTGGCGGGGCTGAAGGTATTTTTGGATTTTGCTGGACGCGTGTGGACTGCGGCCCTGCATCCAGACCCACTTTAAAAAAGGCCTTGTGCCATACTTGTCTGGTGGTGGGACAGAGAACAAATAAAGTTGGTGTGATTTCATCTTTAATTAACTTCAGTAGATAGTCTTGGGTATCAAGGCATTAATCTATCTTTAAATGCTTGCCACATTCTCTACCATTCTAAGAAGCATTGAAAATAAAATTGTGTTTAAAACCATGTGATTATGTTTATACTGTGTCTGACTGAGAACCTCAACAACTCAAGCTGTCCAATTAACTATCAAGAAAGAAAGAAGGGATCACTTCACAATGTGAAAAAATATGTCCACCTGAGCATATGGGGTCTCAAGGCAACCTGTGTTGTCATTTGCTGACTCCATTATGAATTTTGTGTGTTCAGGTAGAGAGTCTCTAAAAGTCAAGAGTTTAGTTTGGTTTATTTGTTTAAAAACACATCAACTCCTTTGATTCATTTGTAAATGTTGTAAATCATAATTTAATGTTTGATTGTATTTTTTAAATTACACTTTTTTTTTAGTTATCTACAATTATTTGTTTGCACACAGTCATATAATATCAAGTATTCCTATTTGATACAAATAATTTGCACACAGTTATAATTCATACACAACTATATGCTTTCATCAAGTAACTATTTCTATCAAATAATGATCATTTGTTTGCACACAGTTATATGGCTTAGAGTATTCCTATCAAACACTAATAATTTGCAAGCTATTATATGGTTACAAATAATTAATCACAATTATAGTTTCAAGTGACTATTCTTAATATGAATGATTTACACAATTATATGGTATCAAGTATTTGTATCTAATATGAATAATTTTGAAATAGATCTATTTAACCCATAAATGAGACCTTAACAGCTACAATCACTCTAGGTCTAAATGGACTTGAGAGGAAAAGCAATGACAGATACACCACAGTCTCCAGAGCTTCACTACCAGATGCAATTTAGTGTAATACCCAGGATACCCATTTGGTGGAGGGGTCTTACCACTCGGCAGGGGATACAGTCAGGATATTCTAAGCCCCACTAACAGGGCTTGAGGGTTAATAATTTGTTCCAAAGTTACTATTACATGTTATTAAACAGGGTTTAAAAAGAACAGTTGGAAAATGAGTAACTTACTTGCATGCCAGTATGGATAGGAAAATAACCACTCAGAAAAGCACTACGAGAACTACAAAAGAAATTGATTGATTAGTTTTATGTCAGGGTTTTTTTTTTTATACAGATGTTAGTTTAACAATCAACATCTACAGTACAAAAACGTATCTTCACAATCATTTTAAACATGTAAATAGATGTAAAACCTATGTTTTAAGAGTCAATTATTGATAAAGTTCACAATCATTTTAAAAAGGCAAACTCTTCCAAATTAGTTGCAATGTTTTAAGAGCCAATGAATCAATGAAGTTTACAATCATTTTAAACATTATCTTGACAGGGTTAGGAATATAAATGGAAAAAGATTTACATTACAGAATCCAATTTCATGTTTTCTGTGTTGTCTGCTCACTGATTAATTCAGTGCTATGTATATACTGTTTTTAATCTAAGGAGAAATGCTATTTCTTATCAACATGTTCCTTTGCTGATTTGTGATCAAAGTGGCCTTGCTTGGAATAAATCTTAGATTGTAAATCTTAAAAAATCTTAAAAAAACCTGTGACAATTCATCACATTCAAAATACGATATACACTATCATGATTTTATTTTCATTTGTATTTTTGTTCATCTTATTAATTTTGTTTTTTGAGGCGATGATTTATTTGTGTGGTTTCAGCTTCTGTGACACCAACTGCTCTCATAACTTAATGAAGCACCTGGTACGGCGACCAGGCTTCCCTAGGGAAAAAGAAGATGTGAGTTTGTGTCTTACAGAAAACTTATTGTCTCTAATATGCACTATTTCTTGCTGTTGTAGAAATGACAAAATGCGTAACTAGCAAAAAATGAAATACAATGAAAAAAAAAAAAGGAACTAAAATTAAAGAAAAGATGAGAGGAAATACAAGTCAAAGTTTATAATAGTGATAGTAATAATGTTAAAGCTTAGAAAAAAATTAAATAACTATGGAATAATTCATAAGGTTACAATTTATATTCTGTCGGTATAAAGAAAAACATGCACCATTTTAGACAGTAAAAAAGTACCAATTTTAACAAGTCAACAAAAAATTAGCTAATTATTTACATTTTTTTAACTATTGTCCTCATCTTTGTTGCCATTGTCACATGGTGTCCCATTGAGAAGATAGAAATATGATTACTACTATCCTCTTGTTTGAATTAACAGTAGCAAGCCATCAGAGAATGACCGTTAAGAAAGAATGTGGGTCACAGGTACTTGGTGACCTGATGGAAAAAGAATGGGACTTGGGTGACATCTAGTAGCTCTAAAAAAATCGGCTGACCAGGGGGAAGAAGAGAGAAGCCAAATGATTGGCTGGGACCCCAAAACGGAAGTGGGGACTCCTTCCCGTCAGCGGAAATAGAAAATAAGAAAGTTAGTTGTTGGACAGGGTTCGTGGCAGACGGAGGCAAAGCCAGTACTCCGGGTAGAAGAAGACAAAAGAATATCTCGGACACGAAGAAGCCATTTTCTTCAAGCCAGTGTTAAAAATAGCATAAAGTCTATTAGCCCGTAAAAGAGGAAAGATTCTCCACAGGAACCCATCTAAATAAGATAAGTACCCTTGGGACTGTTTCTCCTTATACCCAATTTTATATACCCTCTCTCTCTCTCTCAATTAGAAGAAAAACGAAAGACAAGAAAAGAAGAAAGACATTTATGTTCATGGACTGTTCATTTATTATATATTTGACACGCTGAAGGTGTATATCTATGTATAGTAAAAGATTGATATATTTTAATGTTCCCACGTGGTCGAAGTTGTTCTTTGCAGTATCTTCTACGAGTTTGTTATGTCATATTTCTTTTCCATCTTCACGTCGCCTTATGTCATCTTGCTTAAAATTAATTAATTCCTTTAAAATATCACATGGGAAACCGGAATTGCCGACTACTATAATTAATATTATTACGTCTCAACCTAGAGGTCCATATCTTCCATTGTCTAGGGGAGGAAGACTAGACCTGGTGGGTGTGCGTATAGTGTGAAATTTGGAACCCCTTACCAGCGGCGGTCAGTCTGGTCATAAATTGATCCCCCACATAATATGCCAGTTCTTATATGCCTGAGAAAAAAACTCGGACTTATTCTACAAGGGATCAAGTGCCAACCTGCCCCGTCTTCACACGTGCAAAAATAAAGTCCCGTTTTGGGATTTTAAAGAATTTGCCGTCACACCATGTTTATCACAACATTTCAGCCATTGTATGCTCCGGCCTTCTTCAGGTGGATGGAATGTTGAACTTAGCCCTTTATTTCACTCACCAGGGTAGACTTTTCTAGTTCCACAAGCCATGTTTAATGGATGTCAGTTATCAGTTATCTCCTGTTAATTTCCCCTCGGAAAGTTCTCCACTGTCTTCACCAGGTATTGAACTCACACTCTTTTGGGTATGAAACTGGATCTAACCACCGCCTTTATCCACTGTGCCATGTGTCCTTGCTAATCAGCCAATTATTGGATTTTAAGAACATTTTCAATTATAAGATAAAAAAAAAGGGGGAAGTATATTTCAAAGGAAGTTTTCACTCAAAATTTTGAACTGAATGTTTTTTGTTTTTCAAAATTTTATAATTTGTACATGTACACTTCCCAGAGCTCCTAAACTGGAGGCTCAATACTGGATACAGGTTAGTGTTAAACAATCCTTTTGTGGAGTCATAATCCTTTGTAGAGGATGCAGTCAGTGTTGAAAGTTTGCAGAAGAATCTTCATCAGCCAATGTATTTCCGAAGTACAGAAGATGATTAATTAACCAGCCAGCTTAGATTATGATAGATGAAAGTAATAGAAATTTGGGATTGTTTCTTTCTAGTAGAAAGGAAAAGAAAGTAAAAACTTAAGAACAGCATTTTTATATTTTCAGTTTATGCTTTAAATATAGACTGTTGAAGTTTCTATAAAAATGAGCATCTCTTTTCATTCATACTAAATATCATGAAACCAGCATTAATGAATCAATGTGAAAATATGAAAGTTTTTGACGAGGGGAAAATAATATCATAAATTCACCATTTTAAATTTTGGCCTCTTTAGGATGATTTAGTGGTAGAGTGTTCGCCAATGGCCCGGGAGACCTGGGTTCAATCCCAAGTCGAGTCATACCAAAGACTCAAAAAGTGGTACTTGATACCTCCTTGCTTAACACTCAGCATTATAAGGTACGTTTCATGGGTAAAGTGGAGCAATCCAGGGAAAGGAGTAATGCCCTCCCTTACACCTCGGGGCAGTAGCTATCGAAAAGGGAACTTTCGGGTAGCCCTCAACTACGGTTGCCAACTTTTACAACTTATCAATAAAGAGTTACAAATCATTTGCTTTTGTGTTTCTCTTCTACTAACTTTTAAAATTATCACTCTAGAAAGCAGATTTGAATTTTAAAAGATAAATAAATAAAGTCACCAGAAGTTACTTACGGTGTGCAAATTGGCTGGACATATGAAGAATTGAGTATAACACCTTTTCTGGCAAGACGGTTTAGGTTTGGGGTCAGCATGGAGGGATTGTGCCAACCAACATCATTCCAACCTGAAAATTATACAATCAAAAAGAAAAATTAGTTTGAAGCTCAAAATTCACTCGATGGAGCATTATATAAAGCTATTTCCTAGATTAGGCCAGAATGGAGACTTGTATATATTGAATCATACTTTAGTGAAGTTACTATCTAAAGCAAAAATTATGGCATTAGCACATTTAGAGGAGGTTCACTGATGATTTTTTTCATTTGGCAGTAAACAAACTAATAACAGATACAATTAAAAGTATTTTCAATTTATATTTGCTTTTCTAAACTACTCCATTTCTTTTATGCTGGAATCTAATTTTAGACACATCTGACTGGGAACAATGAACGTTTTTCCCCACATTTCACTGTAGATTGCCTACTTGAATGAGTGCTATGATCCTCTCCATTGTTTAAATAGATAGTTCTTTTGTTGGAGTCATATTTCCTTTCAGTTAGGTATACCCAACAAGCTTGCAAGAACTATCTTTTAAAGTAAACCAATTTGCATATCTTGGCTTCAGCTGGGTTTTTTTAATGCAAATAATACCATAAATTCAAATAATTTCATCTAGTTTGTTTAAGGAATATTTTATGAAGCCAGAATGTTCGGCTATTGAAATGTTTGGCATCTTATCAGTTATTAGTTTATTTACTGCTAAATAAAAAAAGATAAACATGCTAATTCCATAATTTTTGCCCAGGGTAGTTCAAGGTTTGTTCAAAAAGTATAGAGACTGAAGATGTATGTGTAAAAACAGAAATAAACAATGAATAAAAGTTGAATTTTCTTCAAAATATACAATGTGTTCAAGAAGTATCAAGACTAAAGCTGTACTTCCCCAGAAAAAGTGAAAAATAAATGAATCATTAATTTCCTTCAAAATAGCCTCCTTGTTATTCAACACACACAATTCAGTGAGTTTTCCATTGATAGAAGGATCCCAGAAATTCCTCTTTTGAAATACATAACATTTTCATGTATATCATATGGTATGCTAGGAATGCCAGTAATGTTATAAGAAGTTTCTGATCAGAGTAAATGATTTTTCAAGGTAGAATGAATCACAGAAATCATAATTTTAAAACAATTTTCAGCAACACTATAAAATACCAAAATATCACACAACCTAAATTAACCCAATCAAAAAAGTTCAGAATATGCGGACTGTAAAGGTGTAAGACCCCCCACCACCACCAAAAGAGTATCCTGAGAATGAAACTAAACTGCATCTGGTGGAGGGACTCCTTTTCTGGAACTCTGAGGAGTGTGATGTATCTCTCTGTTGGCATTACTCCAAGGTCCACTGACCTGTTGTATATAGGTTCAACCTCTACTGCCATAGCCCCAACATCCACCTCTACCATTTTAGGGCAACCTAATAGAGTAAGAGATTAGTGTCTTGTCTATGGGTCAAATAGACCTGTTTGAAAATCATTTGTAAAAAAAAATTGATACCATATAACTGCATCTAAACACTTTATTATTATTATTATTATTATTATTATTACATAGCAATAGATATCTGAAACCATGTAAAAAATAAAGTTGGCGACTGTAGTCGATGGTGACCCAAAGGCTCCTTTTTGATAGCTACTACACCAAATTGTAGGGTAGGGCACTACTCCTTTCCAAGGATTGACCCACTTTACCCTTAAACCGTACCTTATAATGCTGAGTGTTAAGCAAGGAGACATCAAGTATTATTTTTTAGAGTCGTTGGTATGACTCGACCTGGGATTGAACCCAAGTCTCCCAGGCCATTGGTGAACACTCTAACCATTATGCCAATGTCCGGTCTTGAAACCATGTAATTGTGTATAAATTATTAGTATTAGATAAGAATACTTGAAACCATATAACAGTAAATTATTTGTATTAGATTTCAGCATCAAATAAACCATAAAATCAAACCAATTCATAAATACAAATATAGAAATATATTCTCAGAAAATGCTAACCTCATAACTTTAGAATAAAGCCAGTATTAACAGAAATAAACATTTTAAGAAACATAAAACTTGGGATCATACTATCATTAATGCAAACTCATAACGATTACTACTACTATATGCCTTAAGTGAGAACAGATTTCAGTAGAAAGACATTCCCCTAAGAGCTATCCAGCTGCAAAGTACTGTTTCACCAACCCGCAAGGCATACTTCCAAAATGATTAGATAAAACAGAATTCTAAGAAGCCATATAGAATGAAAAATGGTGATATAATCAACTTAATTCCAGGTCATCCTATGTAACACCTGCCCCTTGCCTGAAAGGGTTAAGAGCTAAATAATTTTTGCACCCACACAATAGGAAGTTTGCTTCCTGCAGAGTACCCCTATGTTAAACAGATCTTGTGTTAAATTTTAAATAAATAGCATATATAGAGTCATGAGTGGTTATCTGCTTTCCATCATATTCATGTACATTTATGCTTGACTGCTACTAAGACTTGCAGAATTGTAACAAACAGCAGTCTTGCAAACCATTGTGATACCTAAGCAAACACTTCCAGTGATTCCTTTGACTTTCCTTTTCAAAACTTTGTTTTTTTTTTACTACAACAAATATAGTGAATGAGGTGATTAAACATAGCTGCTGATCTGTAAAGAACAAAAATAAAAAAGCTAATGTATGATAGCAGCATGTATGTTACCATATTCCATTTGGGACCATGTCTTCAGACAAATACTGAATATTGTTATTTCTTTTTTTATGTAGTCATCACCATTGAATATGTATGTTTTGATTGTGTACAGGTCTCTTTAAAGGCAATATCTCTTACTTTATTAAGTTGCTCTCCAATGTTAGAGGTGGATGTTGGCGCTATGGCAGTAGAGGTTGAACCTATATATATATATATATATATATATATCTCGAATATTATTGCAGAAATTTCTTTACGAATATTCTGGACAAGTACTCAAGCATATAACTGTGATCAGTTATTTTAGTTTTAATCAGCTTTTGATTTAATCAGGAGTGAGGGGTTGTCAGTCATACTTTGTGATGGGGTTTGTTTGTACATGGTGTGAGGCTGCTAAGGTTTATGAGTACAGGAAGAGAATTAGGATATATCTTTAAAAACTGTACTTACCCAAGTCGTCAGCAACAATAAAAACAATATGAGGCTGACGTGATCGAGTTGAATTTAAAGGAGTGGAATCTTTAGCTTGGCACAAGGATACAATTAGAATACTTAAAATTGCATAAATCTCCGTCATGTGCCTCATGTTGTGTTGAAACGTTATACACAGACGTAGATTACCTTTAAAAGAAAAAGGACTTCTTAAAATGTTAAATAGATAAATAAATAAGAAAGGTTAAAAAACATTCTTTAAAATTTTGTAAATTATATAAGACAAATCAGAGCAATAACGAAATTATAAGTCAACAAAACTGTTCATTCATAAACCAACTTTAATCTAAGGATATAAAAAATTAAATCTTAAATTTGAATTTGTTCTGCTATGAAAACTAAAACAGATCGGACTATTGAAAGAAAATAATAAACTAAAAAAACGTTCGGACATAATGTTTGTAGGTGCCAAGTCTTAATCCAGCAAAAAAAAAACGATGAAGCACTTAAGATGATTTAATTTTGAGAAACAAAAATATCAATTTACAGTTTAATTAATTTACATCTAAGTGTAATTTTATAGGGTTCGTATTCGCGCCGAACGTTATTTTTAAATCATCCAAATTGTCGATATAGCAGAGATAACTCTAAAATGCTAACTTAAATTAATACTTGGTTCATTCCTTTTTAAATAAATAGAAGTATCACGATCATTATGGACCGCCCTTAAAACTAGAACACACCGCGTTCGCGGGTCATCTAGTACAGCATTAAAAATATTGTTGTTGTTGATTACTCTTGACTTTTAAATTACAATAAATAAACAAATACAAATTTTTTAAGTTTAAGTTTCATAAAAAAAGAAGAAAAAAGTAAGTTTTACAATACTTGAACCATTAAAATCTGTGTAGGAGTTTATGAGATTGTAAAAAAAGCTTTGGGCGAGACGTGATTTGATTCTTTTTAATATTCCGGTATTTTAAAAGGCATCGCACAAAACCTCAAAGAAATTTTGTGATACCCCTTGTTTAACTTAAACAAGTAAAAATTATGATGAAGTATCTTAGTTGTGTTTTTAATTTTTTTCTTTCTTTAGTTTTTTTGTTTTGTTTTGTTTAAGTTTTCGTAATTGATTTGTTCAGTGATTTTGCATAACTTCTACTAATGGTTGAAATCGAAAGTACACAAGGTAGTAAATTTCTGAGATAGTACTTATAAAACTGTCACTAACAAATTGAGACAACATTACGTAAAAAAATACACATTTTCCTCTGCCTGTTAACTTACCTGCTAATAACGATGACTTGCTGAGACTGTGAGTGTCAGTTGACAATAATACAGGCCAGGGGAAGTAATCAATGAATCTAAAGGTTTTAGAGTAGCCTCCCTTGTGTCTTTTCTAATTAGTTTGTTTATGAGATGTTTTTAGTTTTGATAAACATGATATAATTAGCTTGTCGATTGGCTTTTAATGTAATTGGAATATTTAATTGATCATATAGTTTTGATGTCTTGACTATATCCATTATCACAAATTAAGTATGTCATAACATACTTCAAATTACTTTTACTTTACTTTTTAGATGAGTAGGCCTGCTTTTTTCTTTCTTTTTTTTTACTCTGCAAGTTTTTCTCAACAGCTTAAACTGTTGGTTTTTCACCAACATCTGATTGGTTTGGATTAATTTAGTTTTATGGCATTATCAACCATTGCTGGTAATTTAATGCCAAATCCTATTTTTGCATATATATCAAATATATGATTCGTAAACATATTTTTTGATACACACAGTTAATGGATCAAACAGTTCTATTCCTAACAATTCAATTTAGCATAAATCAAAATAGTTAAATAGTTCCAAGTATTGCTATATATCACTCACAATTCAGTTAAACATCAATCATTTGTCTACACACAGTTAAATGATCAAACAGTTCTATTTCTAATAATTAAATTTAGCATATGTCATTTGTAGAAATTTTGGTAAGGAACTGGTGATCCTGTTTCACCAAACAGCAGCAGCCCCTTGGGGTCACGTGGCGTCCATTATAAAAAAGAGCCCCACAGGAGATTCTCCCTCTCTTGGTTCCAGTCCCACAACTGTTAGCATCAGGTACTTTTTATAGCAGCCCCTTGACGGTATATGTATTTTGGTACCTTCCACCACCTGGGACCCAAGAGCAACGAACGTACGTGCTAAGTTAAAAGGAACAGGACACACACAGTTAAGTTCCAGCAGGCATTTTATCTGCAAACCAACTACTTTACTCACTTTACCAACTACTCAACCTACTTCACCCACTTTATCTACACAACCTTATCAAACCCACTTTATCGACTTTTACCTTCAACCTAACAACATTCACAACAAACCTAACCATATTTTACATCTTGAACTCTTCCTTGAACTCTCTTTTGTGAACTCTTACAATTCGTTGTTTATTCCATTTGGTGTAAAACCCTGTTTATTGTTTTTGTTGTTGTATATAAATTTAGTTGCATGTATAAGTCATTCGTCCCTTTCTTCAAAAGCGGTCACCATCTCTCTACTGCTGGTTTGAGTACGGTTTATTCTTTTACAAAATGTAGGAATAAACCGGGCTTTTAGGGGCTTAATAAAATCTCCAAACATTTGTTTGCACTCAGTTTAGTTGTCAAATAGTTCTTTTTGACCCAAGGACAGAACCCTATCAGGTGCTATTACAGACCAGAGGATACCTGAGAGTGATAGCACTGAAGGATTACTCTATATTTCACAAAGCTCCAGTATTACTGGAGCCTCACTATCAGATTGTTTAGCGTTGTATACAGGAAACTCATTGTGGTGGTGGGGGGTACATTCACTTTGGAAATTTCTGGAATGTGTTGAGGTTAGAAAAGAAAAAAGAAAAAAGAAATAAATAAAATGAATTTTTAAGAATGTTGCTGTTCTCAGAAGCCTTTGACAGGAAGCAAAATCCGTGCTTGCCTGAAAGACAGACTTAGACAGACTTACTGGCACCAAAGAGAAATCTGTGCTCACTTCAGCCTTCATTGCTAGTACTGGAAGGAGCCTCTTTCACTCAGCTGCTAGCAAGGTAGTGCATCTGTTTGCCAAGCCCCAGGGCTTCACATTAGGCTGTGTCTGCTGCCTAATATATCTCACTTTAAAACACCAACTGAACATCACTACTGACCTTAAACTCCTAACTAGCTAAAAATTACTGATATATTTTAACGCCTTGTCTGGGAGATGTGACTATTTCTACTGGTTCAAGAAAGCTCTCCACACACTCAGAATGGTCATTGGACCCTGAAATAAACTTGAAAATTAAAAAGGTACCTTTGTCTCTTTCTTTCCTTCCTTCTGTAATGCTTTGCAGCCTTCTATGGACAAGGAAGCCAACAAATTAGATGGTATAAGAAGAACAACAAAGGAGTCAGATACATTAAACCCCAAATCAACAAACTTAGACCAACAAACAATGTAGTGGATAGAAAAATAAAATTGAAATTAAATTAAAAACAAATACAAAAAAATGCAGAAGCCCCTAACAGAAAAAGGGTAATACATGCGCAAAAAAAGGAACCATCTCAGCAAAAGAAAGAAACCTGTTCTCTTTCAGTATTGACAGGCAAAGTGACAGCACTTAAATCTTTCTTGCTGCTGGTGTAAGGCCCAACGCATCCATCTTTAAGCAACTCATTGGTTAACCTTTCCACTAGTAGCAGCTGTCTCTTTAACCAATTACCCATTACTAAAAATGCCAAATAATGGACTCATCAAAATCACAACTAAGACACCATATAATGGACTTAACAACTACAACTGAAAACACTGAATAATGGACATATTTCCCCCAAAGCATCTAACACATTGTTAACACCTTAAACAACAAATTTGGACATATATACCCAAGAACAACTAACACACTTTAACACCTTAACTGGGAGATTCAACCATTTCATTTGGATTCAGGAATAATTTCCTCACCCACTGAATGGTTGTTGAACTCAGCAATAAAGTCAAAATAAAAAAATATCTTGGCCTCCTATCTTCTTTTTCTGTCTTCTTTCCCTGTAATTTCTTTACAGCTTTCATATCCAAGAAGTTGAACCAGCAAAATAACATGGGGTATAAAAAGAGAGAAAACCAAAATGGACTCAGATAGCAAACAACAATTTAAATTACTAGAAACCGCATACCACAATAACTTATGAAACCAATGAAAATAATAAAGTGAAAGTAAAGTTGGCGACCATAGTCGAGGGTGACCCGAAGGCTCCCTTTTCGATAGCTACTACACCAAGGTGTTGGGAAGGGGGCTACTCTTTTCTCTGGGTTGCTCCACTTTACCCTTGATCCATACCTTATAATACTGAGTGTTAAGCCAGGGGGCATCAAGTACTATTTTTAAGTCTTTGGTATGACTCGACCTGGGATTGAACCCTGGTCTCTCGGGCCATCGGTAAACACTCTAACCGCTAGGCCAATGGACCGGTAAATGAAAATAATAAATAACCAAAACAAACCTTTCGCACCCCATAAAATCCATTAGATTGCAAGTTCTTTTCTTTTTGTTTATTGTTATTATTGTTATTATTACCATAAGTCACCCCAAACAAAGCCAGTTGGTTACTATTGGCAAAAAGGTTACAAAATGACTAATAAACTGTATGCATTTACCCAACTTCTCCACAATGAGCAGACTGCAGTGGCCATACAAAAACAAATTTATAGTTAAACTGTGATGTCTTGTCTAATTAAAGAACCAAACTGGCTTGAACTGAAGCTGAAGGCTGGTGTGTAGTTGGATATAGAAATTTATTTATCATTAATTTTCCAAATCAGTTGGAACTGGATATCCCTTTTTTTGTTATTTTTTTCTTTTACCTTTTATATATATATGGCACTGGATATCTGACCAGATACAAATTCTGGTACAACTTTAAATCTGTTCATAATATCTGATAGCTTTTCAAGAGTCTTTTTTTATTTGAACGCTCAAATGCATCTTTAAAAATTTTACCAGTTAACAAAGTTGGGTTAGTTCTCTTACACATTTCAAGACTCATAAAATTTACTAATCAAAGACAATATTGTCTAATTATTGAAAATTGTCAACTTGGGAAATGTAACATTAAATCTGTCTCAGATATATTTGCAAGTTTTATTCACAAAATACATTCATCATTACATAGCTGACACAACACAAAAGAGTCGATGTTCGATGAGGCTAGCATATGACATAATTCTTTCATTTTGTTGGCTCAGTAAAATGGTAATTCCTAGGTATGGAATGAGTGAGGGAGAGGCTCACTGTGATTGGATATACTAATCATGTGATGAGCCCAGAAGTCTTGGCGCAAAAATCTAAAATCCAGTTAGACAGATTCCACCAGATGTTCTGTGAGGCGGGGACATTAAAAGCTCTCAGAACGACAACCCTAAGATACCAGATATCTTCTTCAGTGTGCCAGTAAGTCCCTCAAACTCAACTGTATACACAGGGAGGATTGTATATTGTTATTAATTGTTTGACGTGTTTATTAATAAATTGTTAGAATTAAACGAAGTATTGATTCATTTATTTGTTGCTTTTAGCCTTAGAATAAATGCTATACTAACACAATAATTTGTTAAATGTTGTTGCCTCAGAACACTCTTGGCATGTAACTAATTGTGTAGTATAAAATCAACTGCGTGTAACTTTCAGGTTACATCTTTTATTAAAACCTGTGTGTGTGTGTGTGTGTGTGTGTGTGTGTGTGTGTGTGTGAATATATATATGTATACATATAATGTAGACTGATGATGAAAATTTCTTTGTAAAACTTTTAAAATGAGTTTCCTAAAGTGTTTAAGATGATAGTCGTTACAAGCACTTCAGCATAACAATCAGTTTATCAATATGAACCATTGCCCAGTCAGCTGGGGTTGTAGAATATACCGACTGCACCTCTGCAGAGGGGTAAGAACCCCTCCATGAGTGTCCTGAATATGACACTAAACAATCTGATGGTGAGGTTCTAGTAATGTTAGAGCTTTGGAGAATGCGGAGTACCCCTTCATTGCCATCGTTCCCAGGTTCACTGGTCCAGAGTGGGGGCACTTGATAGGGTCCAATCTATCAGTCAAATATAACTAAACTGTCTACTTATGTTAAAGTGAATTACTTGAAATAGAACTGTTTTAATATTTAAACTGCATACTTATGTTAAACTGAATTATTTGAAGTAGAACTGTTTTGACATTTAACTGTGTGTGGACAAAAGCTATTCTTATACTAAACTGAATTGGTTGAATTAGAACTGTTTGACTAAACTGAATAGCTTGATGTAGAAATGTTTTTGACAATTAAACTATGTACTCATGCTAAACTGAATTGTTTGAAATAGAACTAATTATTTGTATAAAAATGGATTTGGTATTAAGTAATCTACAAAGGTTGATATGCCATAAAACCCAAACAAACAACTAACCAACATGAACCAATATTCTAATGTTTGTGTTGATAGTAATTATTTTTCTTCAATTTGTAAGCACCAACTATGAATAACCCTCTTTCACCCTTAAAGAAGCGGTGACACTAGTCATATTAGGTACTGACAAAAATGAAAATATTCTCATGTTTTTTTTATTAACCATTATATATATATATATATATATATATATATATATATATATATATATGCATGCTTGCATATATTCATATGTATGTGTATATATATAATTAAATGGGATAGACACAAAGTGTCTGTCTATTTTATCTTTGATCTGTTCACGTTTTATTTTTGATCTGTATGAGATGTTTGACTTCTGGATAGAATAAATTCAGGAAGGTGCTGTATATGACTCATCATTGGGTTTTATAATTTCTTTATTCATTTCCCCAAAGATGGCAAATTTGCATATTTTCATTTACATAAGATCTAAATAAAACAACACATGAAATTTAAATTTAATTTTACTAAATTCATACAAAATTAAAAATGTTTGAAAAATTTCTTGGTCAACTACTCAGCAGCAAATCTACCTGTAATGTTCTGGAAAATTATCTATTAGTTGCTCAGCATTGAATCTAGTTGGAATTTTCTGAAAAATTTTATTACCCAGACCATAAAAGCAAACTTTGAAGAGAAAAATGGATTCTTTTCCATTTACTTTTGGCATAAGCAATTGGGGAATTAAATTTTCTGCCCAGGAATGAGTAAAAATAAAAAATTTGTTATATAGTCTAATAATGAAGCAGACATCAGTTGAAAATCATCCAATATTGGGTGACATACCATGATCTAGACTGTATAAGTCCTTATAAATATTTCTAAAGGAAATGTCCATGATAGTAGAAATTCTTCATATCTCTTAACAAGAGAGTTTATATCCGATAATAATGTAAACATCATTATTGAATATAAACTCTCTTGTAACAAGATCTGAAGAATTTCTATTGAAAGAGGAAGCAGTTGTCTTATCTATTAATACAATGTGCACAACTGCCTTCCTGTTTATGTAACATTGTGACCTTGAGGCTTATATTTTCAGCATTTATCTTTATGAGGTTTTCTTCTTTTCTTTTTGTTTTTCTATGTTTGTCTGACTGCAACCTCTGCTCAGATAAGAATGGGAAACTAGATTTGCAAGTTAAAGGCTATATTACATTCAAAATTAAACCTTTTATTTTATGTGGGTGTTCCGAAAGTAATGCCTCCTCTTTATCTATTTTCATGGAAACTATAATGGATACAGATAGCACAATAACATGATTGGGTAGAGTACTATTTTTTCTTTATAGTCACAACATTGTCACAACTAATAAACAATAGCTTACATGCCATATATCATTTTATTCATGGTGAACGAAAGCTTGCATACCTCACTCTTATGCAGGTTGTGCTGAAAGTAATGCTTCTAATTTTATTTAGTTAATTTTAGGAGTGAATGTTGATGCTTGTCAGTAGAGGGTGAACCTATGGTTAAAACAGGGCCATTGGCCTAATGATTAGAGTGTTTGTCAATGGTCCGGGAGACTGGGGTTCAATCCCAGGTCGCATCATGCCAAAGACTCAAAAATAGTACTTGATGCCGCCTTGCTTAACATTCAGCATTATAAGGAAAGGATCAAAGGTAAAGTGGAGCAATCCAGGGAATGGAGTAGTGCCCTCCCCTCACCTTGATGTAGTAGCTATTTAAAAGGGGGCCTTTGGGTCACCCTTGACTATGGTTGTCAACTTTACACAGTGGAAGAAATAATGAGCAATAAAAATAAATGGCAAGAAAGCATAAACGTGTCATTTAAATCTTCCAGATGGAACCCAAAAATTGCACTTATTGAAATTCATCAATATTTTTTTAATATTTGCAAAGATGAAATAATGCTCATTAATAGAGATGAGTGTTGGTGGTATAGCAGTAGATAGTGAAATGTCAAACTAATAATCCATCATTTTTTCGACTCTCCATTTTTAAAAATGGTATTTGACATGAAAGCAGAGGTGTATCATTGAATTCCTCTATATAAAAAAAAAAAACTCCTTTTGATATTCATGAACACTTGAACATTTACTGGAACCAAACAGCGGCTTTGAGAGCATCTTGGCTATGAGTAACACATTTCAGCTATAGCAACAGCAATGTGAGAGTCAAGCCATGTCCAACATGTTTGTGAACCCATGAAATGAACACTGCTTTGGTCAGCTTACCCACATGAATTGGGCTAATTAAAAACAGGCAAAGCTGATGACATCATTATTGCTGTTGATTTGTTTATTACCATTGTTACGCATTTTTATGTGGATGGAATGCAAGCTCTTATTTAGTGCCAACGAACCAATCTAGCTCGTGAGGTGAATTTTTGAAAAAAATACTTTGTTGTTGAAAATTTGCTCTCATCCAATGGTGCTATTATGCACTTTATATTGTAGTTTCTGTGGAAATAAATAAGAAGCATTAATTTTGTAGTGTAGATTTTATTCTTTTTATTGATTTTAATTGAATATCAACTTGTCTATGGTTATTTTATGCCTAGAGGTTAAAGGTGCATGTTTATATTTACAATTTTTGTCTTGTTTCTTCTGATTTCTTTTTTCTGCACAAAGTCCTATGGCTCAGTTGGCTGGGGTTGCAGAATACATTGACAGCATCTCTGCAGAGGGGTAAGACCCACCTCCCAACGAGTGTTCTGGATATGAAACTAAACAATTTGATGGTGAGGCTTTGGTAATGCTGGAGCTTTGGGAATGTGGATTACCCTTCATTGCCATCGCTCCCAGGTCCACTCTAGCCTGGAGTGGTAGCACCTGATATGGGTCAAATAGAACTAAAATGCGTACTTATGCTAAACTGAACTACTTTAAATAGAACTGTTTTGATATTAAAACTGAGTACTTATGCTAAACTGAATTGTTTGAAATAAAGCAGTATTTACATTTAACTGTGTGGTAAAAACTATACTTATACTAAACTGAATTGTTTTAATTAGAACTGTTTCTATGTATAAAAATAAATTTGGCATTAAATTACCTACAATGGTTGATATGCCATAAAATTAACCAACCAACCAAGTCCTACTGAATACAAAAAATTTTTAAACAATACTATTTGATCGATAACAGGTACTACTACCATGGGTAAGAGTAGACCTGGGAGTAATGGCAATGAAGTGCTATTCCGTATTTCCCAGATCTCCAGAACTAGAGCCTTACCATCAGATGCAGTTTAGTGTGATACCCAGACAAGTTTTGGTACCACCCTTATGTTATTTTGAATATTATAAAATTCTGTTACATGACTTTGTGGTTTTAAGCAATTGATAATAATAATCATTTGTAAATAATTTGTACCCTGTTATATGATTTCAAGTATTTCCGATATTTTAACAAAAAAAGTGTTATTGTGCTTTTTTACATTGGTTGTAGGTTCTGTGGGAATAAATAGGAGTCATTAGTTTTGTTCCATTCCTCATATTCTGAATTTTATTTTTTTACAAAAACAAGTAGTGTTGAACCTTCCCATCAATTTTTCCTTGTTTTTTTCCTCGTTAGAGATAGCAGCTGAATGGCAATCTGATAGGAAAGCAAAGGTTTAGTTTGGTTTGGTTTGGTTTGGTTTGGTTTAGTTTTATATCATATCAACCATTGTAGATCATTACTGCCAAATCCATTTTTATACAGATAAACAGTTCTATTTCAAACAATTCTGTTTAGCATAAGCACACAATTTCAAAGTTAAAAACAGTTCTATTTCAAAAAAATCATTTCAGAATAAATATAGTTTTTTGTTTACACACAGTTAAATGTCAAAACAGTTCTATTTCAAATAATTCAGTTAAGCATACAAAAACAGTCTTATTTGAAACAATTCAGTTCATCATAAGTACACAGTTTAGTTCTATTTGACCCATTGATCGGACCCTATCAGATGCTACAACTCCAGGCCAGAGAGTACTTGGGAGTGATGGCAATGAAGGGGCACTCTGGATTCCCCAAAGCTTCAAGATTAGTGGAACCTCACCAGATTGTTTAGCATCATATCCAGCACACTTGGGGGAGTCTTAGCCCCCTGCAGAGAAGCAGTCAGTGTATTCTACAGCACCAGCCAACAAGGCAATGTGAAAGCAGAGGTTTATCATTGAATTCATCCATGCAGAAAAAATGACATGCAGGATATTCATAAACACTAGCCAAACATTTATAGAAACCAAACAGAAGATTTTTTGCAAAAATTCTACAACTATCAATATATCTAGCAGTTTTAATTTTCACTGAGAGCTCATTTCTAACCTTGTGCCAAAGTAAGCTAAACTTATGGTTGCATATTCCCCAGTTTCCCCAGTACAAAGGAATTGTTTTATATTATTATTATTATTATTATTATTATTATCTGCAAATAAAATCTCTTATAGAAGGATATTTCAGTTAGTTCTTATTTTTATAAATGAAATGGAAGGTTATAAACATATTAGAAGTTATTAGATGAGAGGAAAAATCACTAAATTACTCACCAACAATGTGATTATTCATGTTGGCTCCTCAGACTTATTGTTGTATGTGTATACTGACTCCAGCATGTCATACTACCAAACTTCCTTTTCTGTACAGCTATATACAAAATACAGCAACTCTTAAATACAAGTTCCGTCTGTTAATAAAATTGTGAAAATGTTTTATCATCAACTTAATCTCCTTCAAAATAGCTTTCTTTGGAAGCCATAGACCAACAAAGACATTGTTCCTACTCTTGGAAATTATGGTAAAAATCAACTGATACAACAGAATGAATCAACAAAAGGTTGTAAGTTCTGAATAGTTTCTTATTGGCAATGAAAAAGCTGGATTTAGAATGTGGAGAAGAAGAAATAGTCATAAGAACTTAAATCAGGAGAGTCAGAGAAATATGGTATCACAGGATTGTTCTTTGTGGCCTGACATTTGTTTAGAGGTTTATTATTTAATAACATATCAACTCCTTATGGGTTATCTAATGCTAAAATTTAGTTCAGTAAATGTTTGATTGTAATTATTGCCATGTATTTTCAATGTTCCTGTCATAATTAATTAAGTCATTTTGTTTCTAGGTCTTTTTGTATTACCCTTTCTTCAAGTATCATGACATAAGAAATACATGTCATGTACCGTTGTATTGCTTCAAGTATTCCAATCTAATAATTTATGGGAAGAATCTTCATGGCATAGGGGCTAATATGCTGAACTGCAACAACAAAGCAAGCAAATTTGAACTCAAGTCATACTATTACATTCAATTTTGGGCTAATATTTTTTGGAAAGGTATGAACCCCCTTATCTCCCAGCTATAGGTAAAATAGTACCACTATTTTTTTTTTACAAGGATGGTTTTGGCATTAAATAACCCATGAAGATTGATATTCCATTAAACTTAGAAACTGAAACAATTTATACTCAATTATATGCTTTAAAGTAAATATTTCTGTTTAATAATATTTGTTTTCACACACTTATATGATATAAAGTATTCCTATCTAACACCAATAATTTTCAAAAAATTATATGGTTTCAAGAAAGAAATGGTAATAATAATCCTTAAAAAACAATTATATTTTCAAGGAGCTTGATATAAATAATTTGCAGTTACATGTATCTAGTATTACTAATACCTACAAGCATCAAACATTTGATAATATTTTTGGTGTGGAAGTCTCATTGCATAGAAATCTTTTAAAGGGCAATAATTCCTACAATTATTAATCTAAATGACTGAGCAGACGTGATTATCCTCTATTCGGAAAAAAAGATTGTCGGTACATTTTTTCAAGCTTTTATTTATATTTTGGGGGAAGTGGTGGTGGTAAGAAATATTTTTTTTTAAAATGTAATTCTGAAGATGTGCTATTTACTAAGAAGCATAATCTTCCAAAATGCAATAAATATTATTACTCTCACTATACTCCTGAAAATTAAAGCCAAATAATATCTGTTGTGTGTGTGTGTGTGCATGTGTATATTTAGTTGTTTTCTCCCAGTGTTGTTGATTTTTAATGAATGTGTGTGTATGTGTTTGAGACAACGCTTCTAAATATCAGTCTAAGTTCAATTTTTCAATCTTGATCAATTCTGAACAAAATTTGTGTGTTTATAAATATTTAGATTGTAGCCAAATACAAATTCTATAACATGGTATAAAGCGTTCATTACAAACTGAACAGAATTGAAATTGTAACCAATTCTTTTGCTTACACAAGTGTTGCAATTTTATTTTTGTTTACAGAATTTTCTTACTTTAGAGTTTGGTAATAAATAGTATCTAATATTAATTTTGATTGTATGTCTATGTCTCACAAGAAATAATAAAATGCTGGAGTCTTTGGTTTAAAATATAATTCATTTTTTATATAAAAAGAAAGAAAGATGCTAGAGGGTATAATTATTCATGGCAATACAATGTGTAACTGTAACCAAGGTAAAGAAAAAAAAACAAACAAAAAAAAACCCAATATATTATAGAGATTTTTATTAAAGCAATACACTTAAGATGCCCTGACAGAGAATAAAGCAGTTTTCTATCTAATTTGAAACTGAAATAGAATTTTGTAGGGCAATAATCAACATTTGCACTGAATGTCATGTTTTAATCCTCCAAATTTTTGATATAATGAAGATAACAATTGAAATTCTAATTAGAATCCTTCACTCCTTTCAAATTAAAATCATCAATATCATCATGGATCTGTTATAAAGAGAACTTAACTGGTTAATAGTTCAATAAGTTAAGCCTTAAAAAATATTGATCTCTCATTTTCAGAGGTTGTTTCCAATTAAACTGCAGAATTTTCATGGGGTCAGCTCATGAACATTAGAAAACATAGATATAAAAAAAGAAACAAAATTTAAAGTTTTAAAAAGTTTTATTTCAACCATACAATAAAAAAGTAGAAATAGATCCTGTGGTGGCTGAAAGAAAAAAAAAAACTAAAAAAAACTGAAGCACTTCAGTCAAATACAGCACCACATAATTAAAGGACAAAAAATAAATAAGAAAAAAAAAAAAAGGAAATACTATGAGAAAGATTTTTATTGTTGCTTAGCAACTTAATATAGTATGATGTAGTGATGGTAATGGTTATAAAAATGGTGTCTGTAGTGCCATTTCTAGGCCATCCACTTCTGACTGACCAAAGGTCATCTCTAGCCACCCTTTAGATAAAGGCAATGCAAACAAATGTTCCAGCAGCATAGAGTAGTGCAGAGGTGGAGCTTTGCATTAAAGTTTTCTTGGGGGTGAGGAGCAAAGAATCAGTACTTTGCTAATGTCCTGATTGCAGTACAAATCCAATTTGTTTTTTTCCATGTTCTCATTTAGTATTGGTTTTCATTGCTTTATGGCCACTGTAAGTCTCAATCCATTTAACTGTGGAGGAAAAAAAAAGAAAAGAGTTATGAGAGAGAAGTGGCAAAAAAAAAAATAAATAAATAAAAAATAAAAAAATAAAGTTAAATTTATAAATAACATGTACAAATTTTATTCAGAATTGATCAAGGAGATTAAAAAGATGGTCTTTCATTGCTACTTAAAAGGGTTCAGACCCCCCACACACACACTGTAATTCAAAAGTTACTACTTATTGTTTAGAGTGGAAAGTTAAAAAAAAAATAAATAAATAAATAAAATAAGAAAGAGCAGCTTTACCTTGTTGCTGATCGTGTACGACTGTTGTGACTGTTGTTGATCAGTTTTTGTGTTGTCTTTCTATTATGACCATTAGGATCATGTCTGTTGGTGTGTTCACGGGCCTCTTTCTTTGTACGCCCTTTACCACTATGCCCCAAATGAATATATCTGTCTCTATCCATGCTTACCACATCACAGTCATCCAAATAGTTGTCAACAAAGTAGTCAGACATTTTTCTTTATGTATTAAATTTGAACAACTGAAAAATAAAAAGAACAAAAATTAAATTCTTCAGTGATGAAAAACAGTATTTAATAATGAACACCTTATAAAAATAATAAAAAGTACTGATCATAAATATTTAAACAAGTACAAAATGTATTTATTAGTGCCAAAAATTGTAGGGATCGTTAATCATTTTTTTAGCTAGCATTAGGTTGGGGCTCTGAATAGACTTGCAATTTAACTCCTTTAAAGAGCTAATGTGAGCTCCCTTTTTCAGTTGAAGCAATCAATAGTGAACTAAATTTTAAAAAGATAGAGAAAGTTGATATCTTATTAAATGAATAAACAAACCCAATTTACTTGCTTTGTATTTGAATTACTAGTAATACTTAACATCTTTTCATGCTATTGCCATAGCCTTCTGCTAATATTTTTTTTATTTATGTTTTTACAGTGACATTTAACCTTAAAAACCAGGGGGTGTCCTCGTGGTAAAAGCGAGGGACTGCGGAATTGTAGTAAGCGAGTTCGTACTCCAGTCGTGCTGATATTTGTCGCTGCCTCCCACCAGACACGACTTGACACAAGGTCAAAAGCCCGAAGGCCGATTAAAGTGGGGATAAAGGGGAGGGGAGGTCGGGAACGAATCGAGACTCGAACCCTGCTTGTCAGTGCTGCTCATCGGCTCACTTAGTGCAATGTGAGCCTGATGAGGCAAGCAGTTTCACGAACCCAAATGTGGGTCAGGGCACGTATGCCAGTTTACGGCTTAAACTAGACGCATAGTCTAGTGCCGTACAAGGGGGACAAAGGAGACAAAAATGCAGCTCGCCCACCCGAAGATAGCCTAGTCGAAACTAGGTGCCTAATTAAAGGCCCCAAGTCTGTCATTGTTCCTTTTGCAGAGCCACGCTCCGGACCAAAGTCCAGAACAGGCTCTGGGGCTTCGCAAAAAGCTAAAAGCCGAGTACTCCAGTCGTGCTATTACGTTCACTTTCAGGCAAATACCCTTGGGAAAGGTATGAACCCCCTTATCCTCCCAGCTATGGGTTAAATAGCATCACTGCTGTTCTTCTAGGAGAATGGCTTTGGCATTAAATAACCTACGAATGTTGATATGCCATTAAACAAAAGAAACCAAACCAAACCAAACCTTAAAAACCAGGGTTAGATCATAAATTGGTTTAAGAATTTATGTTACGTATGATAATTATAATTCTTTTTTATTTTGTTATTTTATTGAACTACTTGAAGTTTCTAAACGTTTTAGCTGCACTAGACACAACATAAAAGAAACCAACAATCCTCTAAAATATCCTGAAACACAGCTCAAGTGGATACTTTCAAATCCTGGAAAATTGACCACTTGTACTGAAAGAAAGGGAGACACAGACCCTTGAAATTTGAATAAAAGACAGAGACAAGGAAATAAACTTGTGGGAAATCCTCATAGATAATGTATACATCAAATCCAATACAGAATTAAACAGTCTGATGATATCAAATTAAAAGGAGAAAAAAATGACATTAAGGTTAATCAATTATGGGAAGACTTAACTACTCATCATGAATATCCTGCTGGGGAAATCAACGTACAAGAATATTCTACAGAAATAAATATTTAGAGTCAGTATTTAAATAAGAATAAATTTTTTAAAAAATAAAAAAATTAATATAAAAAATTTAAAAAAACGCTTAAAATTTTGTATATTTTTTCTCGACTCAGGCAATTTGTCAGATTTGAAAAATACTGATTTTCTGTAGAGGCAGAAGTTCAGTTTATAATATAAATACAATGTCAAAAAACAATGATTTTCCAACATGCATGCACAGAAATTTGTTTCGCAAAAATATTCCTGAGGAAGAGCAGGAGAAAGAAAATCTAGAGGAGATAACATTTCTAGCACAAGTTTTAATGACAAGCACCATTTCAAAGTTGACAAGGGATAAGATAACTAGCACACGTGCGTGTTGGAGATGGTTTTAGTACAGTATTTCTATAGTAAACTAATATTTTTCAGAAAGATAAATTTCCCTGAGTAGAGATAAGTGTGCTTTATGCTAAACAATTATATTAGCAAAAAAAGAAAGTTTTCTATTTTTTGTTGATAGGAATCCTGTGTTTTAGATGTACCCAATAAACTTTCCACAGACAACTATAAGTAAAGTTGGCGACCGTAGTCGAAGGCGACCAGGAGGCTCCTTTTTCAATAGCTACTACACCGAAGTGTTGGGGATGGCGCTACTCCTTTCTCTGGGTTGCGCCACTTTACCCTTGATATGTACCTTATATTACTGCGTGTTAAGCAAGGAGGTATCAAGTAACATTTTTAAAGTCTTTGGTATGACGCGATTTGGGACTGAACCCAAGTCTCCCGGACTGTTGGCGAATACTCTACCCATTAAGCTCTCCAAAACAATGTTGAATGAGGATGCTCATTACAAATAATTGTAAATTTTCTTTCTCTTTTTTTTTTTCAATGTTTTTGTACTAAAGATTAAATAAATAATCTCCGTAAAAATGTTTTAGGTAAACAACTACATTTGATTGTAAAGCTTTTTTTTTGAGAGTCTCATTAACCCCTACCTACCAAAAAAAAAAAAAAAAAAAAAAAAAAAATTCTGGTGCGCATTCAGGACTCAGCCAATAAGAGCAAAACACTAGAAATATGCTTACAAAACACTTAAACTGTTATGTAAACAAAATAAGACGTAGAATGAAAGCGAATACATACACTCACAATATGTGTGTAATATATATATATATAACATACACACGAAAGATAAGAGGAATAAAAACAAATTGAATTACGAATGAATTGCAATAATTTTTTTCTGCATTTACAGATGAAAAAATTAAAATAAAACAAATGCCAAGAAAGAAAATAAGAATAAACCTTCATTCTTTTCAAGAACTTTCTGTTGTCATAAGACGATTAAATTTATTTATCATAAAATTACTTGTAAATAGGACGGGAGGGAAAAGTTAAATGTTAATTCCATTGGTTGAAACAAAACTAAAAGTCATTGATTAAAAAAAGAAAAAACACAAAAGAAAAAACACACAAATAAACAAAAAACAATGCCGAAAGTATAAATTACTTTTGGGATGGGAAGGCAATTCTATTTCATGAAGCTGATGAAAGCGATCATGACTTGTGAAAGTGAAGCTCTTGTCTCGAACAAAGCGATTTGCTAAAACGGAAAATACATGAGTATTGGAGATCGTTTTGACAGCATTTCTATTATAAATTAATATTTTTCAAGAGATAAATTGCCTGAGCAGAGATAAGTGATTTGCTAAAACAAAAAATATTGCACAATTGCATCAACAAAATAGACGAACCTATTCTAAAAATATACGAGTTGGTAGATTTTCTTTTTTCACCAAAGGAGTTTTGGTTCACATAGTAAATGTGTTTGGCATTTGGTTTAGTTTGGTATATTTCTTTAACAGCATATCAACTCCAAATCGGTTAATTAATGCCGAAATTTGATTCATTTGTAATTATTAGATTGAGATCATAACTATTTTCAATGTTCCATTACAATTTTTAGATTATCTTCAATAATTTTTTTAGTTATATGGTTTCATGTATTCATATCAAATACAAATAATTTGCACTTAGTCGTATTGTTTCAAGTATTTATATCTAATACTTAGATCCTAATAATTTGCAAATAGATCTAATAGACTGATAGATGGGACGTTAACAAATACTTCCACTTCGGGTGAGAATGGACCTGTGATTAAAAGCATTAAAAGGTTTAGAACTGCAGTCTCATCACTTGATGAAAATTAATGTCATATTCAGGACATTTTTTTTGTGTGTGTGTGCGTGTGTGTGTGGGGGGGGCGGAGGGGGCTTGCGCCTCTGCAGAGGATACAGTCAACATATTCTGTTATGAAATGTAAAAATAAATAAATAAATACATCCAGTTTTTCTTTATATGCAAAATATATCGTACTTGACCTAAGATAGGATCCTAAGTGGAATGCGGTGCCGTATGTACTGGCGTCATTAAGGAATGTTATTTTATTTTCCAACTAAAATCTTATAAATTTTATTCCCGTAAAATGTTAAATTTTTGTCATTGCCCACGGGCTCAGATTAAAGAATAAAAAAAAAAGGCTATGCTAAGAGTGTGCCCTTCCAGAGGCACAGCTAAAAGATTTGTCATAGTATGTAACATAGTAATTCAGCAAGTGAGTGAACTATTTATAGAACTTTTAGGGGGCCCCTAACAGGGCCCAGGGAAGATAGCATTTTGAAATACCCTCTCCCCACAACAACCACATTCCAGCCGAGTTAACAGGGCATACAATACACCTATTGCATCCCCTATAGAGTATGTCAATAATTTTCAATTGATGATGAGGCACAACCATATGTGGACCTCTCGTGTTATGTAACTCTTCATTACCATTACTCTCATGTCCACTCTGACCCGGGATGATGATACATGTCAAGGTTCCGTCTAAGAGTTGAATAGAGTTGATTAGTATTAGATAAGAATACTTGAAGTCATATAACTATGTACAAATAACTGTTCACAAAGAATTATGATATATGAAATTATATAATTGCTGAGAATACTTGAAGCCATATAATTGTGTAAATTATTGAAGAGGAAAACTTGAAACCGTATAATTGCGTAAAATGTATTTACAAATACTTACAAATGAATTAAATTTCAGCATTAAATATCCCATAAGGGTTAATATACCGTTAAATAAACCAAACTATCACATTTAGACAAATTCATTTAGCGACAACCATATAATCTATAGCAGTCGCTCAATGAAACATAGGAAATGTTTTTTTCTCTATAAATATATTGTACATTTCTCCATGAAGCGCTCGTAGCATAACAGTTATCGTCGTAGGAAGTGAATGGCTAACAGAGTTCAAATCCAGAACGAAGCTGTTTGCATTTCACATAGCGCTAATACCCTTGAGAAAGGTACGGATTCAAATATTCTCCCTACAGTTATGAATAAATAGTAGGGTAGACCGGGCCCTTTAACCCTGGTAGGGCTACAGGTCAAGGAGAAGGAAAATTGAATTCAAACTAGTTGTAGACCTAAAGAAGGTAATATGCTCCGCCAGGCTATTTCAGCTCAAGTAACGTACCGACGACTAAGCAACGGGACCAGTGAAACATTTCTTTATGATACAAAATACCTTAAGCACTGCCTGAAATTCCTCTGTGTAAAACTTCAAATATTTTGAATTCTGGTAAAATTAGAATACGCGATTTTTAAAAAAGATGAAGCAACTTCATTTAATTGTTGTATTCAAATAAAAGGTTACTGCAACATCAGCACCTGGGACCATCTTCTCAAACAAGTACAAATCTATTTTACATTTTCTTCGTAATGATGAATGAGGGATAAACAGTATATTTTTCACTTGCTCTACTATGAATATTGCTGTTTATATGATATAAATGAGCGATTAAGCTTGAAATCGCTTTTAAAAGAGCCGTAAACGAATTAGTTTAGAACATAAGTAGATCCAATTTTTCTCGTCTTCATCGAAAAAAATCGAAATACCAATACACAGAACAGAAAAACAAAAACAAAAGTTTTGTTGTTGATGTTTAATACAAGGGATATTAAAAAATATCGAAACTGAAGTTGTATTTTCCTAGACATAAATGAACAATGAATGAAACTTTCATTTTCTTTAAAATAGTCTGTCATTTAACACGCTCATTCCAACGAGTCTTCTATTTGTCGAGGCATCTCTGAAACCCATTTGACATGGTGTGAAGCTGCGACGTCATATTTCTTTTCAGGTCTTTAACTGTTACCCTCGAGATGAATTGTTAGTTTTAAAAACAAGAAAAGCTTGCACGAAACTATATTCAGTGGGTATGGAGACTATTGCACTTTCTCAAAACAAAAACATTTAGTAAAAAAAGTATCGTGACTGACGCCATAACTTAAAAAAAATAGCACCAAATCATTTTATATGCCATACACGTCTTTAATTAAATTTTTAGATTTAAAAATATCGAAAGAATTTAAAGTTATTGTTGGGATATCTTTTGATCACGAGGCAGAATTTCATGAAAGTAAGTATTTTATATTTTCGACGGACTTCGGTGTTTGTTTTTTAATTTGTTTAATTTATTTTTGAAGACCAACGTGTAGAAAGACGGAAGAACAAAGCTAAGGCAAAACTAGATTGCTTGTCGTCTGAATAAAATAAAGAAAAAAAGAAAAAAGGATAGGAAGTGTAGAGCAAGTTCTGTCTGAAAACATTCGCGCAAAATTCGCTTAGACCTTTTTTATACGGAGCAAATAAATAGAGATTGGCTGAAATGATGAAAATAAAACAGATTTTATTTTTATTGGGCAGATATGCATGGCATCGAAATGGAGCGGCTGTAAGTTTAGTAAAGAAAGTGGGTAATAGAAGTTTTTAGTTCGGGTGGTCGTTCCATTTAGCTAGATATAGTAGTCTTATAAAGAAATTATTTTACACTGAAAAATCTAAATGAAGATGAACAAAAAACGGTTTAAGAAAAACAAGACCGTTTTTTTTTGTTTTTTTTTGTTTTGTTTTGCTTTTTATTACTTTTATTTATTTATTTTGACAAGTTCCACAAAGAAGATAAAAAAAAGATAAAAGAGCATGAAAAGAGGAGAACAAAGTTGAGAAAGAAAACAGTAGTATTAAAAGTTAAGAACTGGTATTAGCTTGGCTCTGGTGATAAGATGAAAAAGTGAAAGGTAAAACGCGCAAGCTTTACATTGTAAAAACAAAGAATTCTGTTTCTGTTATTGCATTAAGCACCTCTTCTCAAGTTATAGGACTCATAAAATATCTGGTCTTATATATCAGCAGGCCATGTCGAGGGGCGAGGGGTTGTTACAGAGAACATAGTTAGTAGTAATTGCAGTTTAAGCACTAGGCAGTAGTAATACAATAACAACACCACAGCTGAGGTGAAGTGCTTCATTTTTTTACGAAATCAAAAAGTTGTGTAAAACGAACTAAACAAATTAAAGTTTTATTAAAACAGTTGTTGAGAACTTTGTCAGACTTAAATGTATCTTGGAAATATTAAAAAATACAAAAAAATAAAAAATAAAAAAAAGACTGGAAAACATTTTTTAAGACCGCAAGACATTTTTAGACTTTTCATGTGTTATAATTTTTCCTTTGTTTACAAACGAACAGTTTTCACATAAAACTCTGAAATTATTTCGATTTGAAGTTTTAACTTCTAATTAAAATGATTTAAGAATTTGAAAGTAAAATCGATCGCATGCTCAGTTTATAAGAGAGAGATATAGTAATTTTAGTTGCTTTAAATAAATAAGAAAATTTGAATATTAATAACCTCCCATATTACAAAGAAATGTAAACTTTCAAACAAATTTCAGAAAAATCTCATTGCTATTGATTATTATTAAATAGTAGTAGTAGTAGTAGTAGTATCCAGGTTTTTAGTTTTTTTTAATTTTATAATCAGTTTTATTTTGTAAAATGATTTAAATATTAAATAGATTATGCAGAGGTCAGTTTTTGTAAAAGTGCCTGATATAACATCTATTTTTTAAAAGTTTATTTTCTTTACTTTCATATAAGCGTTGATAAGCTTCTTTTTTTTTTTTTTTTTTGCTTTCGTTTTTCTTTTATCATCCTTTATCAGATGGCGATCGATATTCACGAAGAAGAAAAATATGATAAAGAGAAGAAAATACTTACCAAGGTTGTGCGAAGAGTTTCGTTTTAATGCGAGAGAACTTTCTTTCTTTCCAGTTCCAAGACAACTGTGAGTTTTTTGCAGTTGGGTTTTATAGACAAATAATGAAAATGTGACGTCACTTGAAAAGGCGGGGCAATAGGAACGCTGCTCTTGTTAGCTTTTGTTTTTCGATTTTTTGTTTTATTTCTTTTTAGGCGTCTTGTGTGACAAAGTTAAATCTACTTTCAGTATCACTACTATTGCTACCACCACATCATCAATAACAACAACTACCAGTAATTTTTCAACAAATAAGCAATAACGAAAGGGACAGATTTAGAACACAGATTTAACTAACTTACCTTACACACCCTGGGCTCACCTTGTGTTCGCGCTGGGTGGATGATATTAAATTGATGGTTTTGTTCCAGGGGAATAAAGGGAGATGCTGAAGGGATCAAACATTTTCGTGAAGACTGGCATGCTTCGATTCGCAGTGTTGGCCCCCACATTAAAATGACTTATGTCAAATCTGACCTGGTTGGAAGTCGGATAAAGCTATTTGCACGCAGATTTAGATAGCCCAGTCGACTGCATATCTGAAGTGGGGTAAGACCCACCTCCCAACGAGTGTCCTAGATATGACGCTAAACAATCTGATGGTAAGGTTCCAGTAATGCAGGAGCTTTGGGGAATGCTGAGTACCCCTTCATTGCCGTCGCTCCTAGGTCCACCCTGGCCCGGAGTGGTAGCACCTGATTGTAATGTCTAAAGCCCGGCTCATAGGGTCCGATCTATGGGTCAAATAGAACTGTTTGACGTTTAAACTCTGTGCAAATAAATGACTAATGCTAAATTGAATTGCTTGAAATAGAACTGTTTTATCATTTAACTGTGTGAAACAAATGACTGATATTTAACTGAATTGTTAGTGATACATATCAATGCTTGGAACAATTTAACTGCGTGCAAAATGAATGAATAATGTTTGATAGAATTATTTCTGTTTAACAGCATTACTTGTAACCACTTCCCTGTGTGCAAACAAATTATTAATATTGAATAGAATTATTAGTGTTAGATAGAAATAACTGAAAACAATTAACCCCGTCGAAACAACAGCGATACTAGTGTGTAAACCTATTTATTATGACTCATTTAAAAATGAAATTACCGACAAACTAATTTCTTAGAAATCATGTCTTTTTAAATGTGTACAAACAAATGACTGATGTTTAATTGGATTGTCGGTGATACATAGCAATAATGGGAACCATTTAACTTTGTTGACTTATGCTAAATTGAATTAACAGAAATAGAACTGTTTGATCCTTTAACTCTGTAGATCTAAAATGTGTTTTCAAATTGTATATCTAATATGTATGTAAAATAGGATTTGGCATTAAATAACCGACAATGGTTGATATGTCATTAAATTAAACCAAGCCAAACCAAATCATGCCAAACCAAACCAAGACAAACTTGATGCTAAATTATTACTGTTACATAGCAATACTTAAAACCATTTAACTGTATACAAAAACAACAAATGTTCCAGACCCGAGAAAAACAATAACAACAACAAAAAACAGCTCGGGTCTGGAACATTTAACGTTTTTTCACAAGCAGTAGTTCAGCCAAAATCGATGAGATCTTTAACATGGGAATTTAAAATGGATATAGGGTGGGATGAATTTTAGATTCCAATCACCCTTTTTGCCCAGGAATCCAGATCACTGTCAATTTGCCTTTGTTTATACAGGGTGTCATCAAGGTAAACCCAAGCCCTTTTATGATGTCCCAAGAGGATTTGATTTTTTCTACCCCCATCGCAAAACAATATAGGCTATATTGTCCATCATTGATTGTTCATACGTCTATTTTTTTAAAAAAATCGAAGCTTTTTGTCGTCATTTTTACGACATGAGTATATTAGCTGATGTAATGACAATAAAATAATTTTTTAAAAAAGAAAAAAGAACAATAACGCACTTTTCGGGGTTTCTTTGTAGCGAAAGAGCCTTTATTTAACAAAAATAATTACTGATAATAGATGGCTTAATAAAATTATCAATGTCGGGAAGATCAGTTTTGAACTAAAAAAAAAGATAGAGATGACGAAGGTAAGATTAGTAAATGTCTACCCATGGCACTAAAACGAAGAAAACCAAGTAAGGTCAGAGTCAGCTCTTGATAAACGACTGCATCCAAAAAAAGGGGAATAGCGACAATAGTTTTTAATCTCTCTTTGTCTCTCTCTGTCTACCTATGTTGTATGGCTATACGATAAGATATTATTCCTTAATAATAGATAACACAACAGGTTCAAAGTTAGACTCTTTATAGTACACAGGCATTGAGTTATTTGTCCTTGCCTGCGAGATGGATTTTACAAACGAGCTAATGTAATAAGAACTTATCATAGCAACAGAGAAAAACATTCCAAGATAGTTCTCTTTCTTTCATGATGCTGTATAGAGAAGATGTCGATTTTTGCTGTCAAAATCAGGTTATTAATGCTATTAGCAAATGCTTATTACAGTCGAAATATCTTGTCTGTAGGATTAAAGACCGAAGCTTTTATCAAATACAGAATTGTCTATAGAAACTCAACTGATTTCCATGAAAAAAGTGTTAATTTCTGTGCAAAAAATAAACTCTAGAAGCTCTAATTTTTGTATTTCATTTTTATATATATCGACCAATCGGCGCATTCGAGCTAGTTTTTGAAATTTCGAGATATTTCGCGGACGACAATATTTGATTTGCCGCAAAAAATTTGAAGGATCAAAACCCAAAATGATTTATAAAATCTTTTCTGTCCAAGAATATTAAAAATACAATTTCTTAGCCAATTAGATTCATTGATAAATCATCAATTTTTTTCATCTAATTTCGAGCCTATCTAAATTGTATGAATAAGCGTAGAAATAAATGTTTCCTGTGTAAGTATGATTTATGCCATGCTGACTCATCCTTTCGATTTTTTTTAGTTTTGAGTGAAGATTTTTTTTAGTTTTGAGTGAAGTGTCTTTCTAGAATCCATTTAATTTCAACTTCGTTTCATTTTTCTTTAATTGAACGAATGTTTGTTTACATTTTTATTGCGTTAAAAATATTCATTTGTCTCCTGCTGATAAAATTCCAGCAGTTGGTGCGTGTATGTTTTGACATTAATACATTTTTCTCTCTACACAATGACACTCCAACAGAAAGATTTATTACTCACTTAAAATATGTCCTTTTATTTTAAGCTAACAATTACTGTTATACTTCATTGCACGAATCTTAATTATATATATGAAAATATGTACATTCAGACAAATTTTATCTTTGCTTTCAAGAAAAGATTTTGTACTTTTGTTTTTCAGCAAACTTTTCACTCAATTTAAAGAAATAAAAATCATTAATTTGTTGATCGGATTTTTATTCATTTATTTACTCCTTTTTCCGCTAAATGTCAATTAATAACTAGTCGCAGCTAACCTGATCAAAGAAATATTTGTCGAGAAGATAAAAAGGATCGTGTTTTATTTCTATTACACACACACCTTCTTTTTTCCATCATTGTTTTGGTTTTCTTTATATATTAATAAGGTTTTTATGTTATAAAAATCCTATGGATTCCTTGCTGAATAGAACATAACGTTCTACGAATTGTAATCAGCACTAGAAAATTACAGATCATCATAACTAATATTTTTACACCTTTGTCTATAATATATTCAGTCGCCATTTCATGTGGCATTGATATTAATTTTTTTTTAGTCTAGTAATCTTATTGTAAATACTCAAATGTCCCTTTGTCCTTCCCATAAGTTTCGTCATTTTTATCCGATTTCAAAATTATGAATTCTCAGAGTCATGCTTTCAAAGGTTTTAAACTTAGTAAGAGATATTTTTTTGTGTCTCGACCCACACCTTAATATAAAAGGGGTGTCCGTTTCACGCCTAATGCCGGTATCTCACTCTCCTAATAAGAGGGAATTCCTCTCATCTCAATGGTCAACAGGCAAATAAATAAATAATAAAATAAAGCTTAGAAAATCAATTCAGAAAAAGGTTAATCTACCTCTTTAAACTTTAGAAAAAACTTAGATATTTATTCGAACTATTTATGATTTGTAGGAGTATCTTCGTATAAACCCCAAGTTGTCATCTGTACGCCACTTTCTGTGTAAACAAAGCTCCACTGCTTAATAATTACTGATTACCCACCCATACATAAAGAACCTTGTACATAATATCAAGAACATTCTGTTATATGACCGAAAGAGATCTCTTCTAATTTATCGTACATACAAAATAATGATCGCAACTAGCGCCCACGAAAGCATTCACCGAATGTTATTGACGCTGAGACTTTCTTCAAAATGGAAAAAAGGGGTGTCTGTACATAGGATTCGTGCATAGCGAAATGTCGATGAAATTTGTCAAAAAATAAAAAATAATTAAAAGTAATTTTTTATCCAATCCGTGACCTTCGCGATAAAAAAAAACAAAGAAAACCTAATTCGATCCGATCAGAAGAGAAAAACGATATAAAAGACAAATTTCCCGACAGCGGGGCCAGATCAGAAGAAGGCAGACGACCCCGTAGACTAGAACCCTAACCCTGAGAGAGAGAGAGAGAGAGAGAGAGTGAGAGAGAGAGGTGAAACTCGAAACTCCGCATCACCCACATTGACTTTCCCCTTCTCCGCCTTGATGGAAACGACTCAGCCGTAAATCACCAAACACCCATCTCTGCACTCGTAACATCTTATTGACCGCATGCGTGGAAGTCTAACAATCCTACCACTATTAAGCATAGGACATTTTTCTACCTTTTAATTCCATACCAACACGTTCATACAAATCCTGTTATTTTGAACATTTTACTTTTTTATTTTCAATACAATTGTTTAAATTTTTACGTGCCTTCGTGTTTTTTGTTTTTGCAACGGTGTTTTTGTTCTTTCCTCGCAACAATTCCTTCTTAATGTTTTTCTCATTTCGTATAAATTTCTCTTTATTATTGTTGCAAATATTCATTTCTCAAATTTCGTAGTAAATAAACGATAAAATAGATAAAACATCCTTTAAATGCGAATAATTATTTTATTCTTAATAACAACCATCTAACAAACCGTATGTAATATAGTTAAGTACTGCTAGTTAATCATAGTAGGGAGATAGGGTTAGAATTAGTAATGTGCAAATAATACTCTTACATATTATTTACAACTCAACTCAAATTATTCGATAGCACTTTGGTCTAGTGTAAACGCTTGCATGGGTGTGACTGACGGGTAACGACGGCAAGCTTTTGAAAAACGCAGTCGTGGAAAAAAAGGTGGGAGATTTCATACTCCCCAACATCTTAACTATCAAATAGCTCAATCTATCCAACAGCAGTATCTCGAAAAAAGAAAAAAAAAATCCTACGCCTTACTGACTGCAAAATTAGATTTTTTTTGTAGCTTTTATGAAATATTTGACTTCTTTTATTTCTATTGGTGGAGGAGGCGGAAGTTTATAAAACGTTTATCGAGAAATATTTTTGGACGTCCCGACAGGTCTTTTTGAAGGAGGGGTTCGGATTTTCACTGGTCTTTGATAAAGAACGTAATATAAGTTACAATATATGAATGTGATACAACAAAATAACAATAACATTTAATTATAAATCTATTTTTTTTAGTCGGTGACCCTAGTCGAGAGTGACCCGAATGCTCCCTTTTCAATAGCTACTACAGCGAGTTGTAGGGGATGGTGCTACTTCATTCCCTGGATTGCTCCACTTTACTCTTACCTTATAATGTTGAGTGGTAAGCAAGGCGGCATCAAGTACCATTTTTTGAGCCTTTGGTATGACTCGACTTGGAATTGAACCCCGATCTCCCCGACCACTAAACAGGTATAAATACATGCGATAAATATAATGAAATAGGGAAAAATTTACCTTTTTATCAAGAAAAATTGTTTGGGTGTTCTTTTTTATGGGTGATATGGTAGACTGCTCGATAGAGCAATGCCCATAAATAAATACACCCATAACAATTGGAGGTGGGGTGTGAACTTTCATTTCAACCTACGATACTAGGATTTTATTATTTCTAGTAGAACATTATGCAATTAAAACCGATATTATTTGCAATTATGTATAACCAAACTCTACAGGATTGAGACATTTACAAATCAATCAAATTTCCGTATTAAATAACCTATTAGGAATTGAATAAAACAAACCAAACAAATCACCTTTCGGCTCGAAATAACTCATTAAGAGTTGATTTACCGCTTAGAAATTAACCAAACCCACCAAAGCCGTTCAGATAAATATCGGTATATCCTCTTTCATCCAACGGTTTAATTCACTAAATGCTCTGGCAACTTGTAACAGTCCAACCAGAATACTGAACCCCAATTACTGTACAGAATATTATAAATTAATGTATATCATGCATTTAATCATAAGAAGAGAATAAAATTTATGATAAATAAGCAAGTAAATTTTTATAAAAAGATCTTTGAAAAAGGAAGCAAGCCATTAATGTCTCCATAAGTAGAAATTGAATATACACCCCCCCTGGAAATTGTAAACCCTGCCCTTATGTACCCACCTCCGGTTATTTATATCACTGACTGCTTGAAGAAGTTTAATATCAGCTTTGAATTTGAGTCATCAAAGTACATTTTAGCACAACCAGACTAGGATATGAAATATGAAGCATAAAAAACTTCTTTTAGTACTACCCATAGCGAAAATTATGGAATTAGCACTCTTTGAAGATTTTCGTCTTGTTTTTTACAAAAAAACTTTATTTAGTAATGAATAAACTTATAACAGATAAAATCAAAACAGTTTCATTTAGTAGCTGAACATTCTGGCTTCATGGAATATTTCTTAGATAAACTAGATTAAATCATTTAAATTAATGGTATAATTTTTTCAAGCCATGTAGTAGAAATTATCATGGAATAAACCAATGTTGAAAAAAATTATGGAATGAACTTGCAATTTGCATTCCTAAAACAAATACCAATAGATATTCAAATCTGTCTACATAAAAAGAAAGTACTTACAGACCTCACCAATCTGTTGAACACACCTAATTACTCAAGCTAAACAAGTGTCAATTGAATCAGAGAAAAAGACCGCAAAACTTATTCAAGAAGGCAATCTTCATTGGTATGTGACGAAATACGGTGGTTAATCAGTTGTGTCTAGAATTCGGTACAAATATAAAAAAAAGTGGGATGGTTAAAAAAGGAAATCATATTGGTTGATCACAAAAGACATCAAAATGTCAAAATAGAAAACTCAAAGCAATAAAATGAACTACAAAAAATGTGTCGAAATAGGATCGTTTATGTTATATCTTTAAGAAATCAGCTGAATGAAATCGGATTTAAAAAGAGAAAAGTCAAAAAACAGAAAAGCCAAACGAAAACCAGAATTAGGCTAAAGAGAAATAATTATAACTTTTGGTTTTGGTTTGGTTTTATGACATATAAACCATTGCAGTTGATTTAATGCCAAATTCTGCTTATACATATATATCAAATTTACATGATTTGGAAATAAATTTTGCAGATAACATTTTCAAATGAATCTGAGCTCTTTTTGGTACACAGTTAAATGGCTTCAATTATTGCGATATAACAGTCTCAATTTAACATCAGTCATTTGTTTGCACACAGTTTGTTCTATTTGACTCATAAATAGGTCCCTATCAGGTGCTACCACTCTGAGTCAGAGTGGACCTAGAAGCCATGACAATGAAGAGGTATTCCACATTCCCCAAATCGGAAGTAGATTTAATACTTAGATTAAAACCTTTCCACTTCGAGTAATTTAAGTATCAAGAAGATCATTTTATAGACCATAAAATTCATCAAATTAATTCCGTCACCCCGACCCACAATACCAACAACCCGACGACGAATGAGTGACTCTAGTATTTTATTTTTCAGTCAGTTTATGAAGATAGCTTGATTGTTTTTATGGCATGCCGACCCTTGTTGGGTTATTTAATGCTGAAATCATTCTTTTTTGCTCAGTCATATGGTTTCAATCTAATACTAATAATTTATACACAATTATACGGGGTGGTGGAGTTCCTGTTGCAAAATCGTTAAAGTGTTAGAGTGCAGCTTCGAAGTAAGCGAGTTCGAATTCTGGTCGCGCTGTTACATTCACTTTCGAAACAATACCCTCGGGAAAGGCATTTATACTGCGAGCCATTGGTTAAATAGAATCACTGCTGTTCTACAAAAGTTGAAAAGCCATCAAGTAAAGAAACCAAACATATTTGATAATAATCATTTGTTTGTAGACAGTTATATGGCCTCAACTATTTCTATTTAATTCTAATAATTTATACACAATTATATGATTTCAAGTAAATATTCTTATCTAATACTAATCCTTTACCAGCAGACTTTTATATAGTTGCAAGTATTCCTATCCAATACAAATAATTTGCAAACAGTTATATGGTTTTAAATACACCTATTTAATAGAAATAAATTTAAAACAGATTTATTTGACCAACAAATGGAACTCTAACAGATCCTTCCACTTTGACTGAGAGTGAATCCGGATATAATGGTAACGAAGTGATGATTCCATATTCCACAGTGCTTCAGAACTGGAGTCTCACCACTGGATGAAGTTAAGTTATATTTTAATGGAATCAAGGGCAGTGTTGAGATATCTTTAATTTTTCCAGATTATTGAAACGAAAATGAAAATTCTTTGAAAAAAAAAAACAAAAAAAAAAAACGAGGACATTACGTGAAGACACACATATCTGCATCCGTTGCAGTTCTGGAGTTCTGAGAAGTGTGAAGTCACTCCTCCATTGCCATTACTCATATGTCCATTTTAAATCGGATTGATAGAACCTGGTAGGGTCTCATTTGACATTAACATGAAAAAAAAAAAGAACAAAAAATAAATGCAAAAAATAAGTTTCCCAGGAGGCCTTTTACAGGAAACGAAATTGGCGCATGCCTAAAAAGAAGTACTTCCTAGCGCCAAAGAGAAACTCACTAGTTGTCTAAATTTCTGAGACGAAGCTTGTTGATTTTTATCATTAAGGTTTTTTGGACTATTGTCTTCATCTTTATTGTTATTGTCACAACGTTTCGGCCGATATGTCCTCCGGCCTTCTTCAGGTGTTTGTCGAACTCGGGAACCTTCACAGAACTTCGAACTACGTCCTTTATTGAAACCACGGGGGTCGCCTGTTCTGATTCCGTTTGCCATGACCGGGTACAAGTGTTAAGTATTCCTGTATATTACTCGCCTGTATTCGCCATTGTCACCAGTGTTTGCGGACTTATACATGGAATACTTGGAAGAAATGGCATTAGGATCTACATCACTAAAGCCATCTATGTGGCTTCGATACGTAGATGACACATTCATTCTCTGGCCTCATCAGGAAGATGTTCAGATATTACTTGATTACGTGAACTCAATCAGACCCTCTATACAGTTCACCATGGAGAAAGAGCGTGACAACAAATTACCCTTCCTCGATGTATTAGTAACACGCACAGAGCAAGGATTCAGGTCATCTGTGTACCGTAAGCCACCTTCACCGGACAGTACCTCAATTTCAACTCCCATCATCCATATACGGTAAAGAAAGGAATAGTCCGTTGCTTACAACATCGAGCAAAAACCATTAGTAACGATACTGATGCATATCAAGAAGAAATGATTAGTCTGAGACACAACCTCCATCGTAACAACTACCCAGAGAGCATAAAATCGGCTCCAAGAAACATAGGAAGGAGGGTGGAGGATAATACCCGAAAACTCACCACGGTATGTCTGCCCTATGTCAAAGGATTAGCCGAAATGATCAAAAAGATATGTAGTCCATATGACATTAGGACTATTCACAAGTGGTTCAACTCTCCGGAGGTATCTCTTCCGGGTCAAACCACCAACGGAATTCAACATGACCAAGAACTGAGTTTACTCCATCCCTTGCAGTTGTGGTAAAATATACAAAGGTGAGACAGGTCGGCCACTAAAAGTAAGGCTAGAAGAACATCGAAAGCAATAGTACGAGGGGAGATTGAAAAGTCGGGTATGGCGGACCATGTATGGAAGGAAAATGGAAATCATCTCCCCTTATGGGACAAAGTTGAAATAATTGATAGGGCTGAACATTGGGGGATTAGACGCCTTAAGGAATCAGCACATATGTTGGGCTACAATGACCTGCTGAGTAGAACAAGTATAGAGTTGAATACAATATGGGAACCGATAATCAAGAAGGATAGATTAAAGATATATATATATATATATATATATATATATATATATATATATATATATATATATATAATAAATAAATAAAAATAAAATAAAAAACTGAAATCTGAATATGAGCACAGGTAAAAAAAAAATCATCATACATAATAGTAGTAATTCTAGCTAAAGTAAGAACATTAAGTTTATAATACCCAAAACTTCACTCTGAATTGACTAGTAGAACACATGGCGTAACGGTTATAGGCGTTGGTTCCCTGAGCTACTACGAAGACAATCATCTGAAGGTTGCAGGTTCAATCCTCACTACAGGCGAGTAATATACAGGAATACTTAACACTTGTACTCATGGCAAACGGAATCAGAACAGGCGACCCCCGTGGTTTCAATAAAGGACGTAGTTCTGTGAAGGTTCCCGAGTTCGACAAACACCTGAAGAAGGCCGGAGGACATATCGGCCGAAACGTTGTGGAAATAAAGATGAAGACAATAGTCCGAAAAACCTTAATGATAAAAAAGAAACTCACTAGTTTGTTACCTCAGGACGCCAAGACCGAACAGACCTTTTTCTCTCTGCTGATAGTAGGTAGCGTACGTACCTGCCGTGTCCCGAACATTGCAGCGCGATGTGTCTCTCCTACTAGCAAATTGTCTCTGCTAAACATACACACTGAACACACGACTGATCATCGAAGTTGTAATTGTCGAAGAGGATTCTATAATATACTTCAACGTGACTATTTCTACTAGTTCAGAAAAACATTCCACACCACAGAAGTCATAAACACCCAAATAAAGTTTGAATCTCAAGGTATCCTTGTCTTTTTCCTTTCGTCTGAAATTCCCTTACAGCTTCGACAAGTAAAAAGAAGATAACAAGTGAATGGGGTAAGAAGAAGAAAAGGAGTCAGTTTAGTCAGTTTACAAACCACAGAATTTCCCAACAAAACCAATAACTCACCATTACATCGAATAACTCTTCATAAGGCTGATACATTTAAGGATCAGATAGATTTGTTTAAAAATGTGTTTAAAATTATTTTGGACAACATTAACATGTTTTATACAGGCATAATGAAGAGGCATAACGCATTTGTTTATAAAAAAATATAACTCTCTTTTTATTACTCGAAAGGCCCAAAGTTCTGTGTGTGTGTGTGTGTGTGTGTGTGTGAAAGAGAGAGTCAGAGAGACAGAGACAGACAGAAGACTCGGACTGCTGTATTGACCCATATATTCTTAACTACGTTGATTCTATATTCAGGGCCTTGGGTTTTCGCTTCTTTGACGGAGGTTCTTCGCCGGAGGCCACTGCCTCTCTAAGTAGCGCCCAAGGCGGCTTGACTGCCTTTCTAATTGCCTTTCCTGACCGACTGCGACTGACCGTTCTGTTTGTAGGGGCATGTGCATACATGATTTCATAGCGTCTACGCGTTCCGGGTGGCCTTCCGGTTGTCAACCCAAGTGATCTGCTTCCGCTCTCTTATTTACACAGCTGGAATATCTTGTTTAGCAATCCCTAATACAGAGTCCTCAAAGGGCAATATGCAACAAATACATCAGCTCTTAGATTGGGTATCCTTATTTCTATTCTACTTCCATTGAAATATTGTTATGCAAAGACCAATAAAAAAACATCATGCTCGGTCGGTGATGCAGTTTTGACACACAGGTAGAGTTTCCAATTATAGTCAATTGAAGCAAGCGATGAGAAAGTTTTCGTTTTGGGTCTTAGCTGTTATATTTCTGAAATACTGCAGAGCAGGCGTGCATTTTGGAGAAAGAGGGGGTGGGATAATGTTTCTGAAACCCTTTTTAGAGGCATCGGTATTTTCTTTAGAAGATACAAGGAAATTTCCTTCTCCCGAGGACGGTGTGGGAACTCACATAGATAGCCAACCAGAAATACTGACGTGGGAACGAAACAGTGACAACGCGTGTGTCACCAGGATCAAATGCCAACATTCTTCGTCTCCACAACTTTTCTTCATCAACCTTTCAGTGATAACTTAGGGAGGACCCACAATGTCACAGCATACACATATTGAAAGATGAACATTTCGGAAGCAGAACAAAATACTTTAACAAATCAACTACGGGTTTTTATAAAACAAGAGAAAAAAAATTACGAAGCGTAACGAGACGAAAATAAATGAGACCTGCATCATATTCCTATTGTTTTTATTAGGTGAAATTGTTTCTTGGTTCATAAATTTTTGTCAATAGTGCAAAAACAAAACAATAGATATCATAAAAACATAAACAGCGTATTTAATCCTTTTGTTTTAAAGAAAAAATATGGTATCAGACGGTGTATTGTTAAAATATATCCTATTGAAATGAATCTATTCTGGGCCCACCGACTTCGAGTTGACCGGTTTTTTCTTTATTTTAAATTTTTACTTCATTGTTTTAAAGGTTTATGACAATTACTTGACTGATCAATTATTTCCGCTCCACAATATGTACTAGTGGCAACCTCGTGAGTAGAGCTTCTCAGGTTCAGCCCAAAGAGTCTATCTCAAGTCTCTCTATTTCGGAATTATAAAAAATTTCTCACAGAACAAGTCATTTATCCTTCAGTTGGGTTGGACTCAACGTCCTGATTCATACCATCATGTCAAATTATTTCAAGTCACAAAATCTTATTCGTTTGTTTTATTTTCATGCCTCAAAATGTTTATGTAGATAAATTTTGTTGACAATGTGCATGATAATGTTATACAAAGAAAAAAACTTGTCTAGTTATTTTGGGTTCATGAAAATGGAAATCCTTCTAATAACATGATTTAAACGAAAAAATTTTTGGCTGAAATGATAAAAAATGGTCTTTAAAAAACTCAAAGGTATTTTACTCCCCGGTTTTCAAGGGATTCGTTTTTGTTTTAACTTAACTGAAAAGTTTTTACAGTCAATATTTTTCTCACTATGGTGATCCCCTGAAATTAGTAGACAAGTTCACGTACCTTGGCAGCAGTATCTCATCGATTGAAAGTGATGTTAATATGTGCCTAGCGAAGGTGTGGAATGTTATAGTTTTGGAATTTGCAAATCGACAGTTGAAAATGGCTGAGATATCATTGGCTTATTTTTTAAAGTTGGACCATTACAGTCCCTTTGAGGATATTTAAACGACAGGGCGGTTTTTTTTCCATTAGTCTATGAGTCTTTCGTTATGCTGTCAACAGACTGTTAGTAATCTGCTTTTTCATGGGTCCCAGTCTGTTACACAGTTAGAGAAAGGTTGAACATACAATGCCGGCCAGCCAGCCTATTGTGAAAGGTTGGAAGCAAGGTCTGATTTTTTACAGATTCCACCGTTCAACCAAGAACGGAGTAAAATTTACAATTAAATAAGTGAGAGTTAATCAGTTTCCGCTGTAGAATTGACGCCTAGAATTGATTTATTTCCGTAGGAAACAGAAAACTTGCAGAGTTCTCTCTACTCTATGCAATTAAGTCTAGGGAAACATTTTTTTCAAGAGAAAAGGACAGTGAAAGAAATCTAATGAAAAACGTTAAATTTCTCTGAGCACCATTGTCACGTGATATCCCACTGAGACGATGGAAGTGGGATGACTGCTATCCTCTCGTTGGAATGAACAGTAGCAAGCCGTCAGAAAATGACCTTTAAGGCATGATAGTAAATTAGTGCAAGCTATCTGTACTGAGTAACCTGACTTGGGTGACATCTAGTAGCCCTAAGAAATCGCCCGACCAGGGGGAGGAAGAGAGGAGCCAAATGATTGGCTGGGACCCCAAAACGGAAGTGGGGACTCCTTCCCGTCAGCGGAAATAGAAAGTAAAAAGGTCAGTTGTTTGGCAGGGTTCGTAGCGGGCAGACGAACCAAAGCCAGTATTCCGGGTAGAAGACAAAAGAATATCTGAGACACGAGGGACCCGAGTTCTTCAAGCCAGTATTAAAAATAGCATAAAGTCTATTAGCCCGTAAAAGAAGAAAGATTCTCCAGTGGAACCCCGTCGAAAAATAAGATAAGTAACTTTGAGACTATTTCTCCTTTATACCCAAATTTTATATACCACTCTCTCTCTCTCTCTCTCTCTCTCTCTCTCTCTCTCTCTCTCTCTCTCAATTTGAAGAAACGAAAGAACAGAAAAGAAGAAAGGCATTTATGTCCATGGACTGTTCAATTCATTATACATATTTGACACTTTGAAAGTGTATCTCTTTGTATAGTAAAGGATTCATGTATTTTTATGTTACCACGTGGTCTAAGTTGTTCTTTGCAGTTCTGCTACGAATTTGTTGTGTCACATTTCCTTTTCAGCTTCTATTCGCCTTATGTTATCTTGCTTAGAATTGTCCTATTAATTCCTTAAAAATATCACACGGGAAACCGGAGTTGCCGACTACTACAATATAATATTATTACGACTAAAACCTATAGGCCCATATCTTCTGTTGTCTAGGGGAGGAAGTTTAGTGGCCTTGGTGGGTGTGTGGATAGTGTGAAATTTGGAACCCCTTGCGAGCGGCGGTCAGTCTAGCCCTAAATTAATCCCTCACATAATATGCCAGTTCTTATATGCCTGAGAGAAAAACTCTGAACGAGGACTTATTCTAGAAGGGATCAAGTGCCAACCTGCCCCGTCTTCACACGTGCGAAAATAAAACCCCGTTCTGGGATAAAAGTAAACCTTTCGCGTCACAACCATTCTTAAAATTGTGCAGAAGCCCCGAAAAAAAGAACTGCAACTGGAAACGAAAAGAAAATTATATCAGCCTGAGAGGGCCTAGAGCCAGAAATTTAAACAGGAGAAAAAAAAAGAAAATAGAAGAAAATTGTATCAGGCCGAGAAAGCCTGGCGCTAGGAATTTTAAATACAAGAAAGGAAAAAGAGGAGAACTTGGAATTCAGACACCATATTATTATTTCTGTAAAAAATTGTACTACTTTTCTTTGTTTCGGTCCAATGTCGACTAAGTCCATTTGATTTTCCAATTCTTTCCTTTATATGCTTCTGTTTTATATTTTTTGTGTTACATCAAATGCGAACTTGTGCAATGTCAGTAGATATGTATTTGCAAAATTTCTTTCTTTCGAAATAAATTCTTTGTAGTGGGATTAATGTTTGTTCTCTGAAATAGAGTTGTTGATTTTTTTATATGTTAATTGTTGAGTTACTCCTCCCCTTCCCTTGTTCCTATACGCCTTTTTAACTACTTTTCTTTCTCTTTCCTTCCCTACAAAGCTACTCGGCTTACTGCTGTCTTGGTCAGCAACATTCATGGCTTTGGTAACTTCCCTTCTTTGTTTTTGTACCAACGAGTGACAAGCTCGGGGTTATTCGAAAAATAGGCTATCGATCATATGGAAGTTTGACTTATCTAATAAAATAAAACACAATTTCTTCCAAGCAACAGTAGTGTCAATTATACGGATGTATCCCAAGCGTATAGAGAAAAAGCTAGACAGGAAGTGCACAAGGATGCTTCAAGCTATATCAAACAAATCCTGGAAGCAACATCCCACGAAACAACACCTGTACGGCCACTTATCTCCTCTCTCCAAAACCATCCAAGTCTAACCATCAAGACATGGAGGACGGATTCGTGAGTGATGTTCTTCTACAGACTCCTTCATATGGACGTACCAGTGTTGCACGACTAGCAAGAACTTATCTACATCAGCTCTGTGCAGATATAGAATGTAGTTTGGAAAATCTGTCGGGAGCGATGGGTGATCGGGACGAATGGAATCCGTGCTAGTACCGCGAATTGATGATGATGATGATGATATTCACTGCATGTTTATTGTACTAGAATGTGTGGTGAGTGGGTCTGTGATCCGTTCCACTGACCCAAACATAGGGCGTTTAACATGAAAGATTCTTGCGGTGACTGAGACAAGTACCTAACATGTGTCAAAGACATTTGTTTTGAAAAATACGACAGATAAATGGGAAAATATCATTTTCGTTTTTGTAGAAGAGTAAATTGTCAAGTATCAGCTGTCCAAACATAGATATTTGATAAATTTTATCGATATTATTTTTGAATGCCCTATTACTTCTGTACACATGATACTAAACTCCACATAGTAGCCAAGAACCAATTCTGAAGCTTTGGAGAGAATGGAGTAATTCCTTCGTTGCCATTAATTCCGGGTCTACTTAGAAGCAGAGTAAACTCGGTTGAAAATTATGGTATTAGATAGGAGTGATTGAAACAATCGCTGAGAATACTGAGAAGAGTCCTGGTGACTTAAAGAAACTTTCTGTCACTCAGACTCAACTGGAAAACAATCAGCTAACGCTCATGTGTGCAAACAAATTATCATTATTTTACTCATTTGGGAGTTTTTCCCACCAGCATTAGCAGATGGGTTTCCACTGGGGTCTGAGTGACAGCAAGTGTCCTCGAGTCTCCAGGACTCTTCTTAGTATTTTGGCCGATCTCAACAATGGTGTAGTTTGGATGGTCTCCACTTGTCCTCTTACCTCCAAGTCCTCCAGTTCTAGTATTAATACATTGGTTCCTGTACCGAGAGCAACAATAACAACTGGTATCCCCGTCACTTTCATGTTCCATAGTTTTTCAGTTCTCTAGCAAGTTCCAGGTACTTATCTTTCTTTTGGCTTTTACCTTGTGATCAGCTGGGACACCAAAGTCCACTATTCGTGAGGTTTTCTTTTTTTGTTGACTATCACTAGGTCTTGTCGTCTGGCTGAGATTAGGTGGTCTATTTGTATCTCAAAATCCCCCAAAGTTTTGTTCGTCTCATTTTCTTATCTATTCTTGCGTTCAAAATCCTGGAGAGGGCTGCTTATATTTTACATAACGCTAATACTTTTGGGAAAGTTATGAATCCAGTTATTCTCCTTCCAACAATGGCTAAATAATAAAACAGACTGGACTCTTTAACTTTGTTATGGTAACCAATCTAGGAGAAGGAAAACCATGAATTCAAACTTGTTGAACTCCGTTTAAAAATGACAATATTTCGTCTGCTTGAGCAGAAATATTTGATAAATAGTAATGTTAAATAACAACAGTTACTTGACACTATATCATCATCATCATCAAGTCGCTTTGTCAGCACGGATTTTCCTGACTCTCTCTCTCTCTCTCTCAGTCTCTCCATTAATTCTTATCATCCATCGCTTTTGGCAGATCTTCCAAATTACATCCCGTGTCCACACAGAGCCGTTGTAAATAAGTTCTTGCAGGTCGGCCAGCACCAGCATGTCCACATTTTGATCGTCTCACGTGGATGTTTTTTTTTTATAGATGAAAACATGTAATTGATTGCAATTGACTTTGGAAACTAACCAGCCAGTTTGAAATCAAATCAAATTTCAGAAGAGCACTAAAACAACAGAAGAATCTTATGGAAGTCCTGACGTCATCAGTCATTCTCATTACTAATTTTGACTTGTCTCACCGACAGAATAACAGTAGAATTAATGCGAACAATAGCTAACGAGATGTGTTTCATTAGAGTCCTACTCCTCTGCAAGTGGATTCATTCGGAGTATTTTGAGATAAGGTGGGTCAATTTTAAAGCTTATCTTATTTTAATTCATGTTAAAAAAAGATTTAAATTTTGAACTTTTCTAATGAGTAAAATATATACCCACATAAGGATAAAAAATTCTGGTCCTTTGCCAGTGAAAAAGAACGGCCAGTGGTGTTGACTATATGAAAATATGACAACTTGCTCTATCCAAAGGTTTTAATGGTGTTCACACGTTTCTGCTGAGTTTTTAAGGAATTGTACGTTATAGAACTTTAATTTTGAACGGCGATCCAGGAATGAATAAATAAGTAAATAATAATTTAAAAAAAAAAGAAAAAAAAAACCCAAAGAAAACACTCGGATATATTGTTTTGTTCCAAGTTATTTTTGTCATTTTATTTACTTATTAATTCATTCTATTTGCTTCTATTTGGAAATTGTATGAAGAAGGAAGTTCAAATCACCAAAACACTTAACAGTAAATAACCATCACCAATACACATTGTTGCTTGTCAGCCCATAAATAAATAGACTCCTACATTTATTCCTACAATGTTAATTTTCTTCTCAATTATTATTGGGCAAATTGTGGCACGCCATACTTTCTGAATGGTCTACCTAAAACTTTAATTTTTTTTAATAGAAAATGTATTTTTACGGAAGAAAAAACAAATAAACAAAACTTTTCTCTGTTTCTAAGATAAATGCTTATGCGTATGGTCGAGGTGCCTTTAATTCAAAACTACCAAGAATTTTTCAGTAGGGCAGCCTGCCTGATGATGAAGCGTATCTCATGTGGTCCCCTTCTCCGAAAAGGTCATATTCAGAACGAGGTTAAAATCATGTATTCTGTTTTATTTTTTGAGATTGTTTCTAAAAAAAAAAACAATTGAGTTGGTACAAGTTTTAATGTTACTCGTAGTTTACTGGTTATTTTTTGATCGTCAGTTGCTGTTACATCATTAAGCAGTAAGTAGCGCTAAAAGCTGATGTTAACTGGCCGGTTTTAGATGTTTTTTTAAGAAACGATTTTAAAAGACTATTTTAAACATGATCTACATATGACCCCGTAGTGGTACTATTGCAGATATTGCGAACATTACATATAAATGCCTTTGTATGTGTATCATCAGTAGTATTGCCGCAAACTGCTCACAAACATAAACAGATCGGATTACTCGTTCGCCCTAGAAAAATTACATCCGGGTACGGCCGGAAATGACGAAGCCCTTTTCGATCCTAACCTGCCGTTACAGCTAAGAAAAGGGAATAAATAACATTTAACAGCATTTACAAAACACTTCTGCCAGAAACAACTCTATAAAAATAGAATTAATTATCTTCGCTAGCCTATATCAGGCTAAAGAAGGACTTATTTTCTACGTCCATTTTTTATAGAAGAACTTTCTATTTACATGGTGCGGCAGAGTGGAATTCGTTTCCTTAATATATAAACAAGGCTTCGACGGCGAAAAATTCGGAGGTCAGCGGACGCTCTCAGGAGTCACTCGGCTCCACGAGGCTGAATCCTACATCATCGTGGTTGCATTCACCTTACCACCACTTCTTTATTTTTCTCATCACATTGATATGCACTAAAGGTCCTTTTACGGACCATAAGAGGTCTCCTTCTGCGGGTTGGAGCATCTCTGGCGGTCCTTAACGACCAGTCGAAGTAGACGGCCTGGAGGCAAATACGAAGAGGACTCTAAGATCATCCGGTCTTACCCATTTCGATCGGTTCCGCTCGTCCGTTTGGCAGCGCAGCGCTAAAGGCACGAGTTAGCCTTTAGCTACCGATTCGTTTTCTGCGCAGCGCTAAGATAACGCCAATCTTAGCCGCAGCCTCCTGGCCTGTTCGCTCAACAATGGGGATCTTTGGCACCGCAAAGCCTTAGCTATCGTCTCAATACGTCCGCACAGCTTTGGCGCGCCAAAGCCATAGGTACCGTCAACGATACACCCGCACAGCTTTGGCACGGTAAAGCCATAGCTACCGTCAACGATACGCTCACACAGCTAGGGGCGTGACAAAGCCCTAGCTTCACTGATTCGCTCGCTCAACTTCGTATGTGCTAAGGCCAGGCAAACCTTAGCCACGGTTTCCCCGTCCGTTCACTTGGTCCGTAGTACTAAGACACGGCTCAGTCTTAGTCACCAACTCGCTCAACTCTACACGACCAAGCTGCCAACACCGACTTCGACCACGACGCTCCAGCAATGCAGCATCCAGTCCACGTACGACTCGCTGTTACGGACTGCCCTAGCATTGCAACAACTAGCCTATGTACGACTCACTGTACGGGCTAGCAACCAGATTGACCACCCCCGGTTAACCCAACGTACTGTCAAAACTGGGACATCGAATTACCAACCACGATCGACCTCAGCTTCTCGCAACGGTCGTCCAGTTGCATTCAACGACTCGACTGGCCTCAGCTAGCGGCAACGATCATCCAGCTACATTCTACGACTCGACCGACCTCAGCTACCCGTAACGATCGTCCAGCAGCATTCTACGACTCAACAGATCTCAACTACCCACATCCAACATCCAGCTATATCTCCACGACTCGACCTACGCCAGCTACCCTCATCGAACATCCAGCTGCGCACATCTACGACTCGACCATACCAGCTATTGACATCACCCTCCTAGCTGAAGACCAAATACAACCGCCACGGTTTTTACACACACATTTGTAATTTCAACAATAAATTGTCATCCTTGTTGTATTTGTTACCTCGCCTTTGTTTCCTTCATTGTCTTTGGCCCGCACGCATTAAACTTAAAACATTTGTGGGGTCGACATGGTTATCGGCTCCGCAACAGTATATCTGTCAGTAGCTTGACACATACATGTCTAAACGACTCATAACTATGAACCTTTATTTGACAAACAACAATAAATCTGGGATTTTTATTTCAATTCTAAAAATGAACCTGCCAATTTATATGATTGTGTTTAAAGAGAATGACTCAGTTTCCCTCAAAAGATTTATGGCATTTATATGAGCTCAATACTCAAATTCACTATTTTCTTTAAATACAGAACAATGTTTTCAACAATAAGATAAAAACCTACCCGGTCTTTAATAATATTCCATTACAGTTGGTTGGTTTGGTTTGCTTTATGGCATAACGACCCTTGTTGGGTTATTTAAAGCCGAATTCAGTCATTTTTACGCTGATTCAAGTAGATAATGATAATGATTTGCAAATTATAAGAACTTCAAGTATCTATTCTAAATAATTGTAATTTGCATAGAGTCATACGGTTTTAAGTCTTCTCAAATACAAATTATTTATCCACATTGTTGGAACAGTTCTTCCCGGCTATGTTGGATTATATGCTCTATTGAATCCAAACAGTAGATGTGCATTATGTATGTGTTTGTAGATGAGCATTATATGTGTATGTGTGTTTGCGCGCGTGCGTGCACGAACACACACACACACACACACACACACACACACACACACACACACACACAAACAGTTGCTTGTTTAGTTTTACGGCATGTCAATTCTTCTTGGGTTATCTAATGTAGGATTCATATAGTTTCAAATTACTAATGAATCATTTGTAAACGATTATACCTTCAAGTAACTATTCCTATTCAATAATAACTATCCTTTGCACACAGTTATTTGGTTTCAAATATCCTTATCTAATTTGCACACAATTATTTGCAATCTTTTTTTTAAAGGAAAACTCACATGACTAAGTATAGTGCCGTAGAAGTATAATTTTTCTACAATAAAATATTTGGCCTCCATAATCCGTCATCTTGTTTTGATTTGTCACTGGATATCAGATTCTGATGTTATTTGAGTTATATAAGTGTTTAGCTTTAGAAACCATGGGATGCAGGATGTTAAATGTGAACCAAGGCTAATAAATCTGAAAGCGAGTCAACGGCCCCCTTCACCTAATGTTGGGCGGAGTAATCTCATAGGTCAACGGCTATGATCAAATAATTCAGACAGAAAACTACTGCTATGCATCTATAAGGAGGGCGTATTTTGATGAGAAAAATAACCATTGAAAGAATCATGGCTCTTATTCAAATTAGACGTTCAAACTGTATTGTCTTTTACGTGGGTCAACAAGGGGTGCCTTCTGATGAGGTAGGAGCAATGGTTCCAGTGTTCGAAAATTCAACTATAGAACCTAAACCAAACTTACTTGGATTCAAGTATATTTTCAGCATTGCGACTTTTAACGTTCGAACCTTAAATACAATCTAATGCTTTCTTAAACAATTCTATTTGACCCATAGATAGCCCACTATACAAATATTACCATTTTGAGCCAGAGTAAACCTGGGAGTAATGTTAGAGAGAGAGAGAGAGAGAGAGAGAGAGAGAGAGAGAGAGAGAGAGAGCAACATAGAAGAAGGCCATTGTAATGGATTCAATATTATATAAATTATTGTGCAGTTGATGTTCGGAAGTTGGAAATTCAGAAGTCAGTTGGATCAAGTCAGAGACATGACGAGTAAGCTAAAACAATTGGTTGGTTGGTTGGTTGGTTATTTTGTTTTATGGTGCATCAACCCTTTTCGGGTCATTTAACGCCAAATTAAATTTCAAACAATTCAGTTTAGTATAAGTATAGTTTTTGTTTACGAACAGTCATATGTCAAAACAGTTGAGTTTTATGTCAAAACAGTTACATTTCAAACAATTCAGTTTTGCATCAGTACATAGTCTACTTCTATTTAAAAATGGTTCTATTTCAAACAGTTCAGTTTAGCACAAGTATGCTGTTTCAATGCCAAAACAATTCTATTTCAAACAATTCAGTTTAGCATAAGTACAGCTTAGTTCTATTTGACTCGCGTATAGGACCCTATCAAGTGCTACCACTCCGGGCAAGAGTAGACCGGGGAGCGATAGCAATGAAGGGGTACTCCACATTCCCCAAAGCTCTTGCACTACTAGAACCTCGCTATCAGATTGTTTGGTGTCATATCCAGAACCCTCGTAAGGGGAATCTTACCCTTCTGCTAAGAAGCAATCAGTGTATTCTACATACCTTTCCTAATGGTATTAGTCCGAAAGTGATCGTAACATTTATCCATTATATTTGTTATTCAATTGTGTATCTGTCTTCATTGAAATCTGAAAATTGATAAAAATTAGAGTCAATTTCGTGACTTTTTTTTGTCACACTTCTGGTATATGTGTGGGATGTTCCAAAAGTAATACCTTCAATTTATTGCCACGGAAACTACAACTGATAGAAGATAACATGAGATAGAGCACATTTTCACTTACAAAATACTTTTTATTTCACAGTGTCATCTCCATTGCTTATTCATATTTGCCGGTGTGGGGGAAAAAAACCTGCATGAATCTCACATAAAAAGAAATTATTAGCAGAGGAAGCCTATCTTTTTTCGGCTGTGAAGTCAGCATTATTGCCGGAAAATGTTCTACACGTAGTCCATCTTTTATTGGCCCAATTCACGCTGATGAACTGATGCATATGCTCTTTATTTTGTGTATTGATAGCTGTGTTAAATGCAGCTTGAGCCTCACATTGCTGACGCCATACCTGAAATGCAGTATCCATCGGTTATCTGTGCTCACATTCACAGTTTGGTTTTCGCTAACTTTAGGTTCATAGATATGAACGTCATTAGATATATTTTTTCTCTCGAAATAACATAAAACTGTGCTTTTGTGCATGAGTTTATGTCAGTTTAATTGTTTCAATAGAATTGAATGTTATTCGAGGATTTGGGGCTTAGATTTTATCTTGAGATTTTGCTTTTCAAAAATATTTTCTTTGTTGATACCACGTTCTTTTTGTTCACAGTTTCTTTGGATAATTCCTCAGCAGTCGAAATCACCCGTTTTCGCAATGAGTTAAACTAATTTTAACTGCTTGCCTGACATATGATCCATGTTTTTAGATGATGTATAATATTGGATGGACTTCAAAATAAATATTACAAATGCGAATCTTTTCTTTTCCTTTTTCTAACGTTGACAAGAACTACTACACTCAAGGAAAGGGGAGAACCGTTTGAGTGACACCAATCTTTGTCTTCTAAAACAAAGCTTACGGTTCACTGGAAAACAACGAAAAAAGTATGCGTTTTAGAGACAGTACGAAGAAGAATGTTGGGGTTTGTTCTGCCATTTTCTTTCTTGTACTACATTTTCTTTTTAACTACTTACAAGGGTGTTCACGTGGTTCCTGTGTTTATTTTATTTTCGATTTCTTGCTGCAAGAATCCTTTTGAATTGTCAGACTGGGTTCACCCACTTACTGAATAAAAACTGATAAGTATATTTCTTTCCTGTTTTTAAGCTTCATTTTACTGTTCGCCAAGTGATTTTTTTATTGTTGTTGCTCATCGTTATTTTGTCTGCCCTGGTTTTGGTCACGAAAGTCGGACGTTGCTATAGTTATCGCTTGGTTTTGGAAGATCAGTAAGCCTTGAAAGGCGGCTTAGCGACAAGTTAGTAACATAAACAACTCATCTAATACCATAATACAGGACTGTGACACTTGTGACAATAACTCAGACTTAAGAGTAAGTAAGTTAGTAAATAAAGTTGGCGACCGTAGTCGAGGGCGACTAGAAGGCTCCCTTTTCAGTAGCTTCTACACTGAGGCGTAGGGGAGAGCGCAACTCCTTTCCGTAGATTGCTCCACTTTACTCTTGATACGTACCTTATATTGATGAGTGTTAAGCAAGGAGGTATCTAGTACCATTTTTAAAGTCTTTGGTATGACGCGATCTGGGATTGAACCCAGGTCTCCCGGATCATTAACGAACACTCTACCCACTGGGCCATTGAGCCGGTTTGAAATGAATCTCTAATAAAAAAAAGAGGAATAAAATTCATCAAGACGACTCTGTAGAGAAAACCCTAGAGTTCATAAATTTGTTACCGACAATTTCTAGCTAGATTTTTATAAAATATCTCTCCCTTTTCCTCACTAGATGAATACGCAAATGATCTGGGATATTAAGAATAAACAACGAAGAACGACAAAAAAAAAAAAAAAAAAAAGAAAAGAAAAAAAAAAAAGAAAAAAAGCAAGAAAAAGCTTGATTCACTAATTTCAGTAGGATTTCGTTTTTTTGTGGAGGGAAATAAATTCGCACGTCCTTACTTCTCCAGGAGTATTCTGCAAGTCTTGTTCGTTTGATTTTAATGGTTTTAGAGATGGGAGGTCGGTGACCGTTTCGCTCACCAAATGGAGACACAGACTTCTTTGACATTGTCGCAAGTGTTCTGCAAGGGGACATTTTAGCCTCACACCTGTTCATAATCTGCCGAGACTACGTGCTTCGAACGTCAATAGATTTAATGAAAGAAGATGGCTCTAAACAGGAAAAGGTAAGAAGTAGACGATACTCTGCACAAACTATTACAGACGCGGACTACTGGCAAATACACCCACCCAAGTCGAATCTCAGGCGCATGGTCTGGAGAAGGCAGCAGGCAGTATAGGCCTCCATGTCAATGGGGAGAAAACAGAGTATATGTGCTTTAATCAAAATCAAATAAGAGACATCACCACCTTAACAGGTGGCTCCTTGAAACTAGTGGACAAATTTACCTACCTTGGAAGCAGCGTCTCATCTACGGAAAATGACATCAATACGCGACTAGCAAAGTGTTGAAATTCGTAAATTTGGCAGTTAATATCTGCTTGAATCTGATTGGCTGTTTTGAAGTTGTGCCGTTAGCTTCCGCCCTTGCTGTTATTTAAGTGAGATCTACAAGGGTTCTCTCTCTTCTTTTTTTTTCAGCGCGAGCAGAAGACTCTGGTTGGCTCGCTCCTTTCGCTTTGCAAGATTTTGTTTATTCGCTTTCGACTTTAGGCAGTTTTTCTTAAGCAAAGTTAGCTTGAGCAAAACAGGACTATTTAGTCGCTATAGATTAAGCCTCTTTTCCTTATAGGGTTTATATTGTTACTTGTTGAAACAATAAGTCTACTGCTGGCTATTTGGGATTTTGGTAAGTTGTTCACTTCAAAAGAAAGTTGAGTCTAAGGTCTGAAGGCGGTACTATTGGGCTTTTGCCGACAAAGGAAGCTGTTGACCGGGTCAGAAAATGTGGTAAAATCTTCCGTAAGCTCAATAAAAGAAAATTCGAGTTGAAACAGTAAGATTTTCATCTAAGAGGAGGAAGCGGTGGTCTACTCGAAGTTCACTTAAAGATATCGTAAGCTTCGTTTTCAACAAGTCTACACAGGAAACTAGAAGAACACGGTTGTCCAGGTTGATTCTACACCAGGAGACACTGAGAAGAAGAACAAGCCCTAAAAATTGGCTTCTAAATGAATTTAGACATAATATACCAAAGAAAGGTATTTCATCATTAACACAAGTTAAACTGACAGTAGGTGGTTGATGGCATTGCTTTGAGTAAGTGAGTTGTATTTCTTTATACCCTTCTTTTTTTTTTCGGTTATAATTTTGTCATTACTTGAATATATGTTATTTTTGATAAGTGTTTCCATGTTTTCGACAAGCATAGGGAAAAATATGCAATGCCAGATTTTGTAAAGTTTTTTTCTCTTGAAATAAATTACTTTGTCGGAACTAGTTTTTGTTTTTAAGAAATATAGATACGCTTCTCTTTCAAGAAACAAAAATTAGCTTCCCCACTACCCTTTTTACCTCCTTTATTTTTTATATTTTTCACCCCATCTTTGCCCGACCTGACAGTTATAGATAATTTCTTGGGCTGGGCAAATATAAAGTTTACTTGATTTGTGTAGAGTTGTACTTTATAGCGACTAACATTCGGATAATTTTAACTTTTCGTCTGTTGGTTGTTATAATTTAAAACCTAAAACCTAGCATATTTTTTGAATTGAGCGCGATTTCTCATACATAGTCAGCTATTGATATGCTATCGGTCATTTGGAAGTCAGACATGTCTGATAAAATAAAACGCAATCTTTTCAAGCAGCGGTTGTGTTGATTCTACAATATGGATGCACCACATGGACGCTGACTAAATGCATGGAGAAAAAGCTTGGCGGCAATTGCGCAAGAACGCTACGAGTTATATATATATATATATAAACCTCCCCACTTTCGTTCCAGCGTCATAATGTCATTCATTGAATGGTGCTGTGAATATTCAGTTGTTGATAATTCTTTTCTTCGTCTATCTACATTTTGAATTTTACCGATCAAATTTTTAAACCGTGAAACTTTGTCATCAAACCCACATAAAGAGGTGATATATCCATTTCTTTTCGGAATTATCCTGCTTTTTTGGTCAGTGTTTAAGCACTTTCTTCATTTAAGAAAAACGATTTGTTTGTTCACACACACACACACACTCACACACACACATCTATATGGATTTGTTTATAAAAGTTTGGTAAAAGACCACAAAACTTACCCTTTTTATGACATTTTTCTTGTTATTTTCTTTGCATCAGAGTCCTGACAAAAACAAACAATATCTACAAAAATAAGTAAATCAATAAATAAATAAATAAAGATAATAATCCCCAGAATACGATCAATCGACGTGACTGTGTGGGGATTAGAAAGAAAAAAAAATATTCAAGAGTAACGTTTTCTCAGAAGCCTTCTAACAAGAAGCGAAATCTGCGCCAAAAGAGGAATTCTATCATTCAGCTGTTACCACTGCGATCGAAAGGACCGTTTTCTCTCGGCAGCTAGCAGTGAGCGCATGTGCTGATTGGGTCCCGCGGCTTGATAGTCAGACATATGTCCTGCTAGCAAGTCGTCTCTGCTAAACATACCTCAATGAAAACACTCACTTTTGACAAACGACCAACTTCAGTTCCACCGAAAACTTCAGTTCCACCGAAAAACTTCAGTTCCACCGAAAACGACTCTAATATATTTCAACGCCTTGTCAGGGAGACGCGACTATTTCTATTAGTACAGGAAAACATTACACACCACAGAATAGCCGTTAAAACCTAAAAGGAACTTTTAAGTATAAAAGGTATCCTCGTCTCTTTTCTTCCGTCCTTAATTCTCTTGCAGTCTTACACAGACAAAGAAGACAACAAGTTAATGGGGTAAGAAGAAGAAATAAGGGTCAGATACGAAACTCATAATCATCCCCATAGAACTCGACAACCAACAACCAGGTTACCACTACAACTACATATAACTTATCAAACCTTTTTGCAGCCCATAACTGTGCTTGGGATCAAAACCTACAGTTTCTCCATCAATTGGATATTGATACAAAAAAAATCATAAAAAGGAAAGTTCCATGTTCTTTAACTAAACTTGTGTGAATGAAAAATTGCTGCAAATATATATATATATATATATATATATATATATATATATATGTAATGGTTGGTTGGTTGGTTGGTTGAGTTACTTGAAGAATTTGTTTAACTTCCTTAGCAATTTAAGTAAAAAATAAAACGTGATTACTAGATGTGCCATTCCGTTTATAGAAAAGTGCTATTTTCAGCATTTACCATAATGAGTTTCATCAGATTTATTTTTCTCATACGGATAAAATCATTTTGGCATTACAGATAATATCTCTGTTCTTCTAACTTTTCATTGTCTTTTTATTGCATCAGCTTGTAGTAACAGCCTGCTGTTCCTGCAAAAGTGCCAACATGATAAATGGGTGGGTAGGGGATTGTGTTTACTTCTTCGTGTTGTCAAATTCATTACCACGTACTTCGATTCTACGCAGAATTGGGAGAGTCATGTAGATAAGTGAAGAAGGAGGAGGAATTCTTTTTTTTTTCTTTCAGTGTCGTCAGCTGTTGTAGTGAGCTGGTGACGAATTGTTTACGTTGAGTCATAGCTCCACCTCTTTTCGGGACTTTTCCGCCATATGGTGTCATTGACTGGCATTTAGTACGAGAACTGGTGACAAGACTCAAGGATGAACATTTACGTTTATACACGAAGCTAAGTTTACAACTGCACAGAGTCACGTGGGCAAAGACGAATTTGTTTTTACTCATGATCTAGGAAAGGAAAACTTCACCATAAAAAATCAGCATTCAAAATCCAGGACTTCACCGCCGTACGAATAGTGGAAAATACATAACTAATTCTAGGACCAAACTATTCTGACACGGTTATATATATATATATATATATATATATATATACATTTTTATGTACGTATGTGTGTGTGCATGTGTGTGTAGTATCATCCGTAAATAAATGCACACGAATAATGTTTATAAAAACAAACAATACTAAGTGTTTTTAGCACTAAGAGAACGTTTTACTATCAAAACGGATATTTTTAGGCATTATTTATCATCCGGACATAATGCTTGTGTTTATTTTTGAGCTGCTACGTATTCATATGAAAACTAAAAAAACGTATAATATGAATGTGAAGATGACACCAATTTTAATTGGTTCATATGGAACGGTCCCGAAAGGCAAGGATAGGAGACTCGACAAATTGGAGATCAGAATAAGAATCGAGACCTTCGAGACGCCAGTATTATTAAGATCTCCTAGAACACTCGGAAGAGATCTGGAGACCTGAGGAGACTTGCTGTCTCTCATAATCCAGTGACAGGCCATCAAATAACGCTGATGTGAAAACCTCACTAGTATTAAAAATCGCGCCGATGAAGACTGATTACAGCAACCAGAAACAATACCAACAACACCAGCATCAACAAAACAAAAATAACCAGAAAACAAAAATAGGAATAAAAACAACGTTATGGACATTTTAAGCGACAAACATGTGAAATCTCACACGAGAAGACTTAGACATGGATAAGAAAAGGAAACCTTTAGAGAGAAACTGAATCTGTTCTGATGGCAGCAGAGAACAATACTAATGAGTAGAGTGTTCACCAATAATCCGAGAGATCGAGGTTGAATCCCAGGTCGTATCATCCTATTTACCCAACCCCTCCACTCGGGCAGGATATGACACAAGGTCAATTTTTAAGCGGAGTTTAACAGGTTTGAATTCAGAGTTTTCCTTCTCCTAGACTAGTTGCCTCACCAAGGCTGAAGAACCTAGTCTGCCCTACTATTTACCCATAGCTGGAGGGAGAATAATTGGATTCATACCTTTCCCAAGGGTATTAGTGCTATGTGAAATGCAATCAGTCAAGTCCAGGATTTGAACTCGGGTCGCCGTGTTCATTTCATACGACGATAACAATTACACCACGGGCACCTCCAATCCCAGGTCGTATCATACCAAAGACTCAAAAAATGGTACTTGATGCCGCCTTGCTTAGCACTCAGCATTATAAGGCAAGGATCAAGGGTAAAATGGAGCGCCCTCCCTTACACCTCGGTGTAGCAGCTATTGAAAACGGAGCCTTCGTGCCACCGTCGACTAAGGTCGCTGACTTTACTTACTTATGTTAAAGCAAGAATAGACAATAAGCAACAAAATAGTAGATGTAGGCTACGTGTAATTTACTAAGCTTTTTGCTTAGATGTGGCACTAGACCGCATGAATAGGGCACCCAATGAGAATCGAACTGACTCGTGTAGGTTTGCTAGTCTAACATGCTAACCATTACACCACCCGAGATGTAGGCTACGTGGTGATAGAGACGAAACGATCATCATATAAGCGAATGCAGTAAATTAGAGAGAGTATTAGATTAGACACGACTGGGTTGGCAAGGTGATCCACTGGGAATTGTGCCATAAGTTTAAATTTGACCATGCGAAAAAATAGTATATGCCCAACCCAGAATCCGTCCAAGAAAATGAGACGCATGAAATTCTCTGGGATTGTGAGATACAAACGGATCAGACGGCCTGACCTAGTGAGAGACAACAACAACAACAAAAAAGAGAACCTGCCGAATAGTTCACAGGGTAAAACTGAAAGAAGGCGAAAAGAGAGATAATATCTGGACCTAGCTAGAGAATTGAAAAAACTATGAAACATGAAAGTGACGGTGATAGAAATAGTGGCTGCCATGCTCGATATAGTCACGAAAGGATTGGTACAGGGATTGGAGGACTTGGAAATAAGAAGACGAGTGGAGATCATCCAAACTACAGCATCATTGAGATCGGCTAGAATACTAAGAAGTGTCCTGGAGACTTAAGAAGATTTGCTATCACTCAGACTCCAATGAAAAACCATCAGCTAATAATGGTGTGAAGAACTCCTGAATGAGTAAAATATCAGTTTCTTTGTATTTAATGGCATAACAACTTTGGTGAATCACTATCTTGTAGAAGAACGGTAGTACTGTTATTTAACTCATAGCTTGGGAAATAAGGAAGTTCAAACCTTTCCCAAAAATTTTTGTCCAAAAATAAACTTAATAGCGCCACTGGAGTTCAGACATGCATACCACAAAGCTCTGCGGACTGTGGAGTAAATCATCATAGAATCTCACCATACCAAGGACACCTCCGTTTTGGAGGAGTGGGGTGTTGCATCTTGGCAGAGAATGTTGTCGGCATACTCTAAGCTCCACTAACAGGGTTTGTTTCGTTCTGGTGAGACCAAGGAAAAACTATGCATATGCCATTAATTAACAGGAAATAAATTTCAAAGTCTAATTTTAAACTCTATTCAAATATACTTTCCACAACCAGCAGTTTCTCATTAAAGATTTTTGGTTACTTTTTTTTCTATAAATAAAGAGTGCAAAATGTACTAAGAGATGAACCCGAATGATTAGGTAAAAGAAGGGTTGTAATTTCTATGGAAATAATATCTTCGATAAAGTTCAGAAAAAATACGTATCACACACACACACACACACACACACGCACGCACTATTGCCCCAAAATAAGTAAACCTCTACCATTTTGGAAATAAAAGTTCCATGTACTTGGGTTGTTCAAAAAGTTCTAAGCCTCACTCAAACAGAAAGAGCTTAACTAAATATTTTAGTTGTGGAAACTTTTATAAAACTAGAAAACTAAATCATATTTCTGTCTTAATTTCTGTGCAAGAGAGGCCCATACAAATGTGAGAAGAGCGCGGCAAATCGAAAATCTTGGCGAGGTTTAGAACATTTTCAAGTTGCTCAATAGGCAGATATTGAGCACTGTTGCTACAAAGATGATGATATGAAATATCATTACTCGTAGTACTTAGTCGTAATACATACGACTTTTCATCTGGTCACTAATGTTCAGCTGGATTGTATTATTTAAGATAGATAATCCAGACCAAAACAAAAATGTAAACGTAAATCTCTTAAAGTTCTGTTCACATAAAGAATATTTTTCTACAATACTCATCAAAATTTTTTCAATGAAGATTATTAAATATATTCTTAGTATAAAATACATAATTGGTAAACACTTTTTACATAGATTTATCTTTTATTACAATAAACGCTTGTAACAATAGGTCTGACGTAAATTTTTAATAGATTAAAGATCTAAAACTTCTTAAGAAAAAGCAATGGATTAGTTGCATAACTAAAATATTATTCGTATTAAAGTAAACATTACTCATTGGATTCAAAGGTACGATCCCTGACAAGTTCACCTTGTTTTTTTAAAAAAAAATTTATCTAACCGTAAATAAACTAATAACTGATAATGTTTTCATCTGCATGGCTTGAACAAAATTATACCATTGATTCAAATAATTTAATCAAGTGTGTTTAAAGTATATTTTAGGACGCCAGAATGTTCAGCCAGTAAATAAAATTTTTTTGTGTTTTATCTGTTATCACTATTTTCATTGTTAAATAAAAAAAAATTAAGCGAACATACACAAAGTGTGCTTATTCCTTAATTTCACTTCCTATCGACAAGTAAGCCTTTCTCCATTTTTGAACACATTCCACATTCTGTTGGGACTCGCTTGTGTATTCTTTCTTCTTAGTTCTATTGGCATGTATATAATGAATATAACAGGTTTAATGTTCTTGTATGTAGAAATGTGAGTATCTTGTCGTTCTTCCGTTGTGTACAGTTTTAGTATATCACGGATATACTAATGCTGATATTAGTCCTTAGTGAGTGAGAACTCGACTAAGTAGCTCCCAACCTCCAAGTACCCCCCACCCCAAGAAAACAATTATTGTTGTAAAATAGGAATAGTTATCAGAAACCATATAATTGCTTGAATTATTAGTTTCGGTTAGGAATGCGTGATATTATATAACTGTGCAAACAAATTATTACAGACTAATAAAAAATGCATAAAAAGTAATTTAAAATATAGTTATTACAATCAAACATTAACAAATAAATCAAATTTCGGTATTAAATAACCAATAAGAAGTTGATGTGCCGATAAACAAATAGACCAAAACAAACAATGCAGACCTCGGGAAGCTTACATTAAATGCTGTTCCTAAGTAGTCAGCCATTTGAAGACGCCCATCGCTGCTTAACTTCGGTAATCTGACGGAAACTGGCGCTTTCAGTAGGACTAGACCACAACGAGCAGTTATTGTTTCATTTTCTTCCATCACTTCAGCAGACTTAAAAATCAGTTCAGAATAAAGTCACAGAATTCTTCAAATGTAAACACTTGTATCAACCATTTTATCCCTTGGCACAAAAGGTACAGCTAAACAGAATGAATAACAAATATATATATATATATATATATATATATATATATATATATATATATATATTCGAAAGTTGACTGAAAATTTCATAAATTAATCAAGTTACTCTCATGGAATATAATCGAATTAAGTTTATTTTTCAACTTAGTCCTCCTTGTGGTCCTTATACTTCTTCGATCAGTGTTGCAGTGTTGCACTGCCGTGCAAAAGATAAAGGCAGGTGTATATTTTTAACAGTTATTTTGGGGGTTAATGAATATATTGCGAATTCATACATTCACAAACATCTACAAACAGTAATTTTTTAATATATTTATAATATAATTCAAAATTTAGCATTATTAAGAATGCTTAATTTCAGTCATATTTTCGTGTTGTGCTGATAAGAAACAACGCCATTTGCATAAATCTAATAAGAAACCGAAGCCATAAAACCATGAAAATAAGATTAGTTTTAACTTATAAAAAGAAAATAAGAATCAGCGATAAGTTGGTGCTCCGCCCCATACTTATACACTTGTAAAACAACAACAACAACAACAACAATTCAACAACAACATCAAAATATTTTCAGGATTTTGGGTTGGGTTCGAAACCCTCGCAAGATATTGTAGACTGAAATATATTTGAAAAAAAAAGCTCAAACAAGATACACACCTAGTTTGAGTTATATACACAGATTTAGATCCTGGAAGAGTTTTTTTTTTTTTTTTTTTTTTTTTTTTATTTAAATAAAACTGCTTTTATCCCTTGCAGAAATTATGGAATTAGGATACATAGAACTTGTTCACTTAGTTTTGTATTTAGCAGTAAATGAAATAATAACAGATAAGACATTCTTAAAGCGGAACTTTCTGGCTACATAAAATAAACGACATCAAATTATTTGAATTAATGATATAACTTTTTTTCTAAACCCTATAGAGGAAAATAAACCAATATCGTGGAAAAAATGATAGAATTCATTGACAAAAAAATAAATAAATAAATGAATACATGAAAGAAATGAAAAAAAAAAGAATAGAATCAATGCTTAGTTGTCCCTTCTCGAGCATTTATAATAACCTCAATTCTCTCAGCCATGGATTTTATTAATTTAAAGCAATATTTTTAATTCTTATCAAACTGGTCCCTACTTTCTCGGATGGCAGTTAACAGATCTTCGTTTGTAAGCGGTGATAGTGAATATGAATGGTGAAAGGAGCGATTGTTTCATTGATAACTTTCTTAAAATCATACTCAACTTTGATAGTTTTATCATCAACCTAGACCGATTACTTACTTAAAACAGTATCTTCAGTTTTCTGTTCAATAATAATTTTTTTTTATTATTGAAATGTTACATTTTATTTACTTTTGTTGTGATTGGGAGGGTTCTTTGTTTAATGGCATATCAACCTTTGTGGGTTATTTAATGCCAAAACCATAGTTGTGGTACTATTTAACATAATTGCTTGGAGGATATGGGGGTTCATACCTTTCCCAAGGGTATTTGTCCGAAAGTGAATGTAATGGCGTGGCTGGAGTTCGAACTCGCTAACTACACCACGAGGACACCCCTTTGTTATTAATTCATTCATTTTAAAATATTTAATTCAGAAATAGAAATTGAATACGATTTATCTCTATTTGTTATTTGTAGTTTAGATTCATGTAATTATCATGCATATGTTCCATGGAATTTTAACCGGTTCAGCACGCGAAAACACACACACACACACACACACACACACACACACACACACACACACACACACACACATGTATATATAATGAACATTTTTGTAATATATATGATATGAATAGAATACGACATGAACGCGTGTGTTCGAACGTTATGCTCTGTCATCACCACAAATAAACAATGGACTGTTCCATTTTGGTCATGCGGAAAGAAAGGGAAGAAAAAGAACACACAACAGAAAAAGATGAAAATAAAAAAATGAATAAATAAAATGAAAATGAAGAGAAAAAAAAACGGGAAGTAATTACGCTATACTTCAGACGCTTATCGTCCGTTTCAGTGGAATTGGAGGAAGAAAAAAAAAAAAGAAAGGAGGAGAAGGTAGAACGAAAGAAACAGACAGAAAAGATAGATAGATATGATCTGCCAGTCCTGTTCGGGATTTTTAATTATGAATATAAATCTATCTCTCTCACTCTTTCTCTTTCATTATGCATATACATGTATATATTTCCTTATTTACTTCCATGTGTATATATATATATATATATATATATATATACGAGTTGGGTTATAAGAATACCGAGACTGAAGTTGTTTTTACCAACCTGTAATTGAACAACGAACGAAACATTAATTTTCTTTCAAAAATTCCTTTGTTGATATATTTTCAAGTTTTTTTTTTAAATAAAAAATGACGTGTTATTTTATGAATAATGAAATCTTCCAAAAGTCAACAATTATTCTATTTATTCAAAATTTTCGGAACTTAATCATTCGCAAATGAAAATAAGTGAACATTGAATTCCAAATGGTCTAATGACCTCAATTTATTCGTTTGTTTATTTTCAAGGGAGCGAACAATGAGTAATTGAATAAATAATGATTAACTATTCAATTTCGCAAATGGTACGGAAGACCGGGGTTCAATCTCAGTTCGCGTCATATCAAAAACTTTAAAAATGGTACCTCCTTGCTTAACACTCAGCAATATAAGGTACGTATCAGAGGTAAAGTGGAGCAATCCAGGGAAAGGAGTAGCGCCCTCCCCTATACCTCGATGTAGTAGCTATTGAAAAGGGAGCCTTCTGGTCGCCCTCAACTACGGTCGCCAACTTATTTAATAATATTCTCCAAAATCACGACAGAAGCATTTGTAATTAAAAGGAAACATTTTCTTTTAATTTGATCAAGTTTTTTTTGTAAATTTCTGCATCAAAACAAGAAAAAGGAAACTTGTAAAAAGAGGAATTTCAATTTGTAATTGAACAAATACATATCATGGCGTGGAGGTGCTCGTGGCGTATTGGTTATCGTTGCGGGTGGTGGACACGGCTATCCGAATTCAAATCCTGAACGAAGCTGTTTGCATTCCATATAGCGCTAATACTGTTGGGAAAGATATGAATTCGGCTATTCTTTCAGTTATGGGTAAATAGAAGGGCAAATTGGGCTTTTTAACCTTGGTATCTTAATTGCTCTAGAAGGAAAAATTCTGAATTCAAACCAGCTGAAGATATGTAAAGTTTATTTCTATTGAAGACACATTACATGAATAGCTCCCCATCCCCCAACCAAATCAGGTTATGTCACCAGTGAAAAAAATTAAATCCCAGCATTTCTAATGCTTAAACTGGATTTTACAAGTAGACAAAAGGATAGATTTTATGGTGAGGAAAAACATTTGTCTGTGGTCTAGATATAAACTGAAAGGCTTAAACATTTATGATGATAAATTTGTTTGAAGTGCTTCTGAAGAAATAATAGTTTGTGGGAAAACAAATTCCTCCGTCTGTTTTAAAATAGGAATGCTATTAAAAGAAAACAAATTGTGTAGACAGAATTATATCGCTTGCTTTCGATAAACAAATGCTGTCTAACTACTTACGAAACGACAGAACAAGGTAAACAACAATGTGAGATGCACACGTGTCTGTCTGTGTGTGTGTGAATTTAATGTCTTGTGCACAAACACGAGAGACGGAAGAGTTTTTTATCGGCATCTTTGGACTGATCTCTTTATAGTCTTTCTAATTTGTTCTGTTTCGATTTGTAATGCTTTTTTTTTTCAAATTAAAAACATTTTATGATCAGCATTTGTAAGGATTTTAAGAATTCCTATAATACTTGTCGACGTTTATTGTGAAAGAGAATTACATTCTCAGCGGCACATTTTAACTCGCAAGATAAATTTGCGTCCATTCATGCCCGTCTGTCAGTCTATCTTTCTCTCTCTCTCTCTCTCTCTCTCCCTTTCTCTCTCTCTCTCCCTTTCTCTCTCTCTCTCTATATATATATATATATATATATATATACATATATTTCAATTATAAAAAATATAATATATAAAAGATATAAAAGTAAAAGTAAAGTTGGCGACCGTAGTTGAGGGCGACCAGAAAGCACCCTTTTCAATAGCTACTACACTGAGGTGTAGGGGAGGGCGCTACTCCTTTCCCTGGATTGCTCCACTTTACCCTTGATACGTACCTTATAATGCTGAGTGTTAAGCAAGGAGGTATCTAGTACCATTTTAAAAGTCTTTGGTATGACGCGAACTGGGATTGAACCCAGCAGGATAAAAACGTACGACTTAAAACTTCACGGTTGCGATCCTCAGGTGAGTTAGTTGTGGAATACTAGCTCATCTGAAGATCGTCATCGTGAAACGCTGATTTATGAGTCTTTATCCTATTTTGAATTTTTTACATCTTATATTTTTACAACGAAACTGTTGTTATTATATTGTTTTGTATTTTCGTACAATGCAAATATTTTACGAATGAAAAATGCTTTTAGTGTAAAATTTTGATCATAATCATATATATACATATTGGAATGTGGTGCACTTGCACAATCCTGTATTTCACCAAAACTATTTCGAGAATAATTGCCGAGATACCTGATTAAAAAGACTCGCAAGTGAATACTGACACGTCTATACTGTCGTCTAAACGTCTAGACATCATTATGTAAATCTGTAAATCTGGGTACCCAGTAATTCTGCTGTACATACGTCTTCATTTAAATTTTGAAATTCAAAAAATTAAATGAGCACTTAATTTTTGTTCGATACATTTTCACCACACTCTGTATGTATGCGTAAACTCAAAATGCAAATCACCTCTACCATTTTTTTTCAAATAAAAAAGTTAATTTTCTTATGAACTAAAGATATCAGGGATTTATTATTTTTAGAGGAACATACTGCAATCAAAACGGATATTATTATATATTATTGATTACTAAACTCTACTGTATTCAAACTTTGTTACCAAATGTCACAGTTGAAAAATAATTACACATTTACACAAAATCTTATATTTTGTATAATTTCAAACCAAACTTAATTTTTTTGGAGGGGTGGGGGTGTTACAGAGTTTGAAGCTAATGTAGTTTAGTAATGAATAATAGAAAATTATATAAACAAAACGGATTGTATTAAGTAATAGTTATTACCGAAATCTACGACATTGAAATCCTGTAACAAGATATGAAATTACAATGCCTCTGTGAGCCAAGATAAGATTGTATGAAAACATATCAGAGGTAAACTTATTTTTGCACTGCTGTATATTCACATTTCAGAGTTTCAGTCTTGTAGTGTTTAGTCGAAAATGAATATCAGTTTTCATTAGATAATGTCCAAAAGGAAATAATAAAATTCAGAAATCTTTGTTTTAAGAGGAAACAACTTTATGAAAATAGTTGTTTGTGGTCTACTTATTTAAAGGCGATATTCTGTTACCAGTGTGTGATATCATTTGTATATACTAATTAAACCACGGAGCTTCAACAGGTTCAGCTAATAAAAAAAAGCATGAGTCATCATATTGCTGTGTAATGGCTAACAAGCAAGAAATAAAATACTACTGAGTAGTGAATTGGATCCTCACGAGGTATCCTATATCTAAACATTTGTGCTGGGAATGATGCTTAACAACATCGGCCGTCGGGACTCCAGTTCGGGAGAGCAGGGTCGTTTGAAGTCATTCTTTCTTTGCTCTTTGTAATGGTAATTTACCCATGAACTCATGTACTCTCCAACTATAAATAGCAGCCGGTACTGCTCTTAGGTAGAAGTCAATATTCCAGCTGAGAGCTCTGACAGTAGGATTGAACAGTTTCACAGGTAACCCTCTTATTTGAATATGTTTGTATATGTTCTTTCTTAATATATTTGTTTTACTCACTTCCTCTCTTGTGTCTTTATTTCTGGCCCCTAATAAGGCCACAACACTATTACTCCCAGGTCCACTCTGACAAGGAGTGTTAACACCTGTCATGGTCCTACTTATTGCTCAAATAGATCTGTTTGAAAATTATTAGTATTAGGAATACATGAAACCATATAAGTGCGCAAATAAATGATGATTATCAAATAAAATTATTAATGGTTGATAGGAATACTTGAAACCATTTAACTGTATGCACATTATATTAGGTAAGAATACTTGATGTATAACAGTGTGAAAACAAAGTATTCTAAACAAATAAAAGTGTTATTTAAAAAATACAATTGAACATTGAAATATAGTTGTTTACAATCGAACATTTAGAATTGAATCCAATTTCGGCATTGAATAATCCATTAGGTGTTGATTTGCTTTTAAACATATAAACCAAACCAAACCAAACCAAACCAAAACAAGCATATAAATAGTTAGGATTATGATAAAAACATTAACAAAATGAAAAAAAAAAATTGGACCGGCATTAAATAACCCTTAGAGATGTTGCTATGCCGTTAAATGATTAAAAATGAAACCAAGAATCTATACTTGAAACGTGGTGCCAAGTTTGTGATTTGCTTATTTTTTTCTTTTTGAGAGGGCTTCATCGTCCTGTAATGGTTAACAAGCTAATCTTGCTGATCAATTATTACTGAATAGAAGTTCGATATACATTAAGTTTCCCATGCTTCTAGCCTTGAGCCAGAGCAAAGTTAGGCTTAGTTTTTAGTTTAAAAAAATTATTAAGAGCATCTCTCATGGGGTAATTGTTCGTGAGCTTGACTAGCGTACCAGTCTTAATGAATTCGATTCCATATTGATAAACTATGCTAAGCTTTGTTGTAATTTAAGGAGCTTAGCTTAGTTAAGACCAGCAGTATGTGCACCCAGTGAAGATCAATTTCATTGAGGATCTGCTCGCACTTGGGTCATCGGTTTTGCCAGACAATCGAAGTTAAAAGACGATGACCCTGTTTAGCGGTTAGACGAGTGACCGCTTAGAAACGGCAGGTTCTGTTAGCAATCCGAGGCCCGTGTTCCGGACTAAGCAAAACTTATTATGTAAAAATAAAGCTATTCAGTTGAAAAGACTCAAAGTGAAAAGGCGAGAGTAAAAGAAGGAAAATAGAAGAAAGACAAAGTTAGGAAGAAAGAAGAAAGAAGATAGACTGATAGGAAAGGAGGAGTTACGTTAAAGACAAAAGAGACAGGAATATGTGAAATGAGAAGAGAAAAGATAGAGGAAACGAAGAAAAGAACTTAAGGGGAATTAATAAACCCATTTACATTATTTTATAGGACGATTTATGGCGAACACTCATCACCAACAGGTGTGACATATACAACAACCATCTAATGCATACTTTTTTTTCCTTTACACTGCAAAAGGTTAGAGTCTTGTATCTCGAAACAGAATGCTAAAAGTTAGATGTTCAATAATTGACGCTGTGACAAAAAGAAGAAAAGAAAAAAAAAAAAGAAAAGAAAGAAAAAGCCAGCTGACAAATCTGTAACCTTGAAACGCAACAAAACAAAACAAAAAAAACCCAAAAAGCAAACAAACAGACAAACAAACAAACATGCTTAATTCGAGGAATTTCCATTTATTTTTTTTTTTGTGGTGACAAACGGCGCACATAATAAAACTCTGGATCATTTAAACTATGAATAGAAAAATCACTATCATGAGACAATGATGAATAATCACCTGTTCAGTCAGTCAACGTTTGGGAGCCTTGTGTGGTGTAATGGTTAAAGAAATAGATGATCAGATTATTGATTTTCCATTCATTTATTAATCATATCTTTTTTTAGGAACTGACGACAGTTTGATGAAATGAACCTTAACTACAAAATCGATTCGTGAAGAAAGATGGGAACAGACGAGTTATTCAAAGCCTTGGCTCAAGGATATTTTGCAGTAAACCGAATGTGTTCCGATTCATTTAAAAAAAAATGATTTCCCCTACCCTGCCGTTTCGGAAATAAGGCGAGAACTCAATCTGCGTTTAATAAATACTTAATATGCTTTTTAATAGCTGCTTAACAGGCGAATTAAAGTGACGTTAATTGGCACGAGAAATATAACCAGCAAACCGAGTCCAAATTCTGACTTATGTACACTTCGGGCTAAAGCTCTTAAAGGTGTGAATCTCTAATCAGCACATATCTTGACAAAAAACTGAAATACCACTGAAGAGATTGAGTTGTGTACGGTGGTATTTGTGATCGAGTAGAAAGAACTTCGTATGTTTGACGTGTAAATTATTTTGACCGTTGGTCTCGCCATATATTTTCACCCAATGGGGATGACGAATCCCATTCGTCCCGGATGACTTTCCCGGGCAAATCGAATTCGGTGAAAGCCCGCCAAACTACCTCTTCCACTGCATCTTTCGAGCAGAATGGACGTATTTCTGTCCGTTCCTTTCCGAGCAGCAATATCATGCACCATGAAGAGAGCCGTCTAATTCAGGGATCCTTTAGTCTACCCTTCTAGACTTAGGGGTTCCCAGTTGAATATGAATTAGACGAATTAATTCCGCATCTGACAATTCAGCTACTTCATTCCTGTTCTAAAATTAGCAACTCAATATTTGCCTTGACTGTAGCGACGCATATTCTGCTCAGACATTTAATTCCTTTATTCTTTCTCAATTCAATAACTATTTTTTTCCTCTACTCACTACGACGACAAGCACAAAGGTTATCTTTCGAACAAGCTATAATAAAACTTCTTCATTGTTAAACCTATCAATATTCTCGGTTCCATCATTTTATTTTTCTCTCCTTGAATATAACGAAGGGGCTACAGGGTACATTAACATTGATTACCATTTTTGTATAAATGGTAATTCTCATAAACAACATCCTTCGTTATAAGTGTTCTTCTGTGTTGAACGCGCATGAATCTTATACTGAAATCCTCTTCCTAATGCATTCCCAGAGTAAAACTATCTAAAATGCATTCTTTTCTTGTATATTTCTATTACTGGTAGTGAGTTCGATTCTCAATGGGTGCTCCATACTTCTAACCTCGTTCTAAATGGAGCTAAGCTTGGTAAATGACTTGGGCACCTCAAATGGTTTAATGGTTACCAAGCTAGTCTAGCTGGCCATTGTGAGTGAACAGGAGTCGCAATGGACACTGTATTGCTAGGGCTTTGTCGATGGAAACTAGAATACGTCAACTGCATCTTCTGCATAGGAGTAAGACCTCCTCACACAGCCAAAATAGTGTCCTGGGTATGATACGAAACTGAATCCGATGATGAAGCCCCATTTCTTGATATTGTTATAGGAACGATTTTTTTATTTTAATCATTTTTCATTAATTATATTTTATCATTCAGTTTGGTTGGGCTTTGAACTATTCGGGTTAAGAGGTCAAGTGTGTAGTCAATTGGTGCAGCTTACGCTCGTGCACAAAGGATATGACGATCACCATTGTCATAATAAATCCCCAGACAGGAAATGGGACTGGAGTGTTAATGATATCATGTCCAGAAGAGATAGGCTGAGAATTTGGAAGATTTTGAAAAAATCTTGGCAGTTGAGTTCCGGTCATGGTGTGGAGAAGTTGGGGTCCGACCATAATGTTGAGAAGTTGAGTTCCGACCATAGTGTTGAGAAGTTGGGGTCCGACCAGGCAGTTGGGATTTTGAGGTTGGACCATAGAAGACGATAATTGAGTTCCTGCCATTGGGGCATAGAGTTGGATTTCGGCCATTGAAAGATGTTGTTAGCATTGTATGATACGAAAGACTTTTAAGAATTGACTCTCTCCTCGTGTCGAAGAACTAAAATCAGAAATTAATAAACGGTTCGTACCTGCACAACGGAGTCGCTTGTGTATTTGTATTACGGTTATATAACACAATACTCCAAGGTCCACTCTGACCTAGAGTTGTCGTACCTAAGACGAAGCAAAGTTTAGTAAAACACAAAACAAAAAAGGCACAGAAATACTTGATTTATTTCCCATTTACTCCGAAAGAACCGATTCTCACTCCATCACTACCGTAAAGCAGCAACGAGCTCGTTCGATATTTAGATGGGTGACCATTATAACACAGAAAGCAAACTAAGGTCGGTGTACCAGATTATACCAAGTTTAGTAAATGAAAGCAATGATAAAAGTGCCTCCCCTGGAATAATATTTAGCAAGCTATTTTAGCAGATCATTATAAGAGAGTTCGATTCTCACTGGGTGCCAGATACTACTGGCCTTGTGTCACAACTAAGGTAAGTTTAGTAAGTAATGACTGAAACAATAACTAGAAAGTAGGATGCAACATAAGGTGAATTTTTAAGCGGAGTACAGCTGGTTTGATTTTTTGTCTTGGACTGATTACCTTACCAAATCTAAAGAGCCTAGTCTGCCTTACTATTTACCTATTTCTGGGAGTAGAAGAGATATAGTCGTACCTTTTTCAAGGGCATTAGGGTGAAGTGAAACGCAAACAACCTCATCCAAGACTTGAACCCGGTTTATCGATTCCATTTCTTTGAATGGTGACCGTTATTCCATTCGCGCCTGCAAATAAGAAAGAAGGTCGATAGACGTACAATCAAGAGTGTCCACTACTATTATTTATTAGAATCTTTATTTTATCTTATAACTGCATTTTATTATACAAACTCAATTATAAAAGCATATAGCTTATAATGTTGGTGTCGATGTCATTGACAGTGATTTATTAGCTGTGTTGATGTTTTTAAGTTTTACAACGGAAAAAAGATGAAATAAATAAAATAAGAAATAAACAGAAAAAAAATGTTATTCAAAAGGAAAGAAAAAGCTTTTCGTCTTTATTGCTTATTTTGATATGAGCTGAGTAAGAAATATTTTTCATGTCTTATCGCGACATAATTCTTTTTTATCTAAACAGAAATCTAAAGAATGACTTTCTACAACAATCGTTTATCAGTATTTTAAACTATTCATATATAAAAGGAAAATTGGAATATATAAAATGTTGGGGTTGGAAAATATTACAAATCTTTAAAACTTTATGATCTCTTTGATTTGAAATGCTAGCAGTATGTGATTGTATTACATATGACTTTTCTGATAAGCTAGACAATATGTCATAGGATGAATAATCCTGTTATATACAGAAATCTTTCCTGATTTACAAATACATTTCAAACCCTCTCACCAGTAAAATGAGTAAATAAATGAATAAACAAATAAAAACAACACGAACATACGAAGATAACATTAACCAGATGTTGTCTGAACGATGGCTTATAACAAAATGAATAAAACACGACACTGCGCGGCTAGAAATGTAAAAATAAATTAATAATTAAAAAATCCTTTTTCGACCAATCATGAACTTTCTCCTTAAAGTTTTCTGGAGCTGATTTAATCCTAAACATGGGTATAAAACAGTCAACAAAGTTTCCAAAAGCAGTCGTCCCACTGGGCTTCGATGTCAATGATAGATTGGAGGCCGAATGGTTCTCGGCTCCGGCCGGTCCACCTTCAGGTGGACAATGAAATCATTGACAACATAGCATAGTGCTGAAACTTCTGGTCTTGTTCAAGCTATGAGTAGGCATTCGTACCGGACTCACATTGCACTTAGTGCGTCAAGGCCCCACGGGGTCATTTGGCTCACTTTGCACAAAGTGAATCTATGACCAACATAGTCTAAGAGTGTGTTAGTCGAGACTCGTGCTCGACCTCCAACCTCCCTAAAATCCACACGATAAAAATCCTTGTGTCAAATCCTGTCTAGTCGGAAGTAGCGATGAATATAGTCCCGCCGGGACGACGCACTTCGGCCGGCCGTGGCTTGACGGTGCAGATCTAGCCAGGTGAGTCTTGTCTCTGGTAGCGGTTACTCAGCTGACGCTGCTTGAAGTGGGTTCCGAGGAATCCCACAATTCACGTCTCGGGGTCGACACTGATAAACTCTGCAAGCCTCAGGGGGCTGCTCCCCAGGCTCTAACTTTTATCGGATAGGTTAGGATTATCGCCTGGCGCCTGAAGCGCCTCTTTTTAGGGGAATCCTAACGGGACCTAAGGCATTTTTGGAACTGTTATACGTGTCTGGGCTACGGCCTTGCGTCTGGTCACGCGTACGTAGGGTGCACGATAGATACCGTCGGTCCCTGGGACTGCTTGCGGAGGGAATCGTCACATTTCGGACAAGATCAAAGACTGCTGATGTCCTACAGACCCTCATCGCAATCATCACAACCAAGCCATCGACATTTCCATCACGAAACCAAGACCAAACGTAGCCTACCGACCCACGTCTCACCATCGTGCTGCACACAAACAAACCAGCTACTTAAGAACAACTTACACACACTCACCTCCTGACCCTTATCTGATGGATGAGCAGAGCCTGTATCTCTTTAATATACCGCCTTTTATTTATTTAAAAATAAACGAAATACACTTGTCTATAACAATCCGAACGAAAACAAAAATGTAAAGACAAATGTCTTAAAGTTGGTTGGATGGTTGGTTGGTTAGGTTTTATGGCATATCAACCCATGTAGGTTATTTAATGCCAAATCCATTTTTATACAAATTATCAGTTCTATTTCAAACTATTCAGTTTAGCATAAGTACACAGTTTAATTGTCAAAAACATTTCTATTTCAAACTATTCAGTTTAGTTTAACAGTTCTAATTCAAATAATTCCGTTTAGTATAAGAATAGTTTTTACCACACAGTTAAATGTAAAAACTGCTTTATTTCAAACAATTCAGTTTAGCATAAGTACGCAGTTTTAATATCAAAACAGTTCTATTTAAAATAGTTCAGTTTAGCATAAGTATGCATTTTAGTTCTATTTGATCCATAGATAGGATCCTATCAGGTGCTACCACTCCGGACTAGAGTGGACCTGGGAGCGATGGCAATGAAGGGGTACTCCGCATTCTCCAAAACTCTGTCATTACTGCAACCTCACCATCAGATTATTTAGTGTCATATCCAGGACATTAGCAGAGATGCAGTCGGTGTATTGTGCAGCCCCTGCCGACTGGGCCATCTCTTAAAGTTGCTCTCACATAAAAAAAGACAATACATTTCTCAACAAAACATCTCTGAATTTTTTTTCTGAAGAACATTAAAGATATTGATAATGTAAAAAGTATATGCTATTTTCTTTTTAAGTGGATTTATCTTTGATAACAATTAGCATTTGTAGGTTTAGTGCAAATTTTTAATTTACAAACGACACTAAACTTCTCAAGAAAAAAGTAACAGTTTATTCGCTTTCGATTAAACAGTACTCGTTAAGTTTATGGATAAAATTGATTTTCCCCTTATATCGATTAAATAAAAGGTTTTAAGTTAGAGTTGACTTTTTCCTCGACTGGCTACCCACCAAGTTTTAACAACTCCATCTTTCCTATTATTTTAGCCATTGCTAGGGCTAGTGGGTGAGAAAAAAAAGACGATGTCAAGCCTTTCTCATGTACAAAAGTATTAAATGAATGCAAACAGCTTTGACCAGAATTTGAGCTCTTGTTTTCATTTCCATTTTTTGTACCGAAATTCATGACTAAATTAGTTGCTCAATTCTTTTTTATTTAGTAATATTATCTTTTGCTGTTTAACATCACGAGTTTATCTTAGGTTCTATGTTTGTTTCTTGAAATGTCGGATTTAAAATTGGACTTGACAGCCATGACCAGGAGACATATCCTTTAAGTAAACAGATCGGTCAGTTTATGGATTAAAAAAAAACAAAAACAAACAAAACTGGCTTGCATAGGTGCACACTCAGACATTCGGTGGATTTTTCAAACGACAACATCGTTATGTTAAGATTTTTTCGCTGATCATTTCAACTGTGTGATTAATATGATCATCACAGGGTGCAACATGCATGCTGTTTTGTTTAAACACGTTGTCGTGGTGCAATGGTTAGCAGCTTGTTTTTGCTTTATTTCAATTACTAATGAATAACGAACTGTAAGAGCCGCATATTTTTGATCTTGTGCCAAATGTAAACTATGTTTAGTAGATAGCTAGAAAGATGGCTCAAAAGGAGACCTTGGAAGGGTTAATGAGCTTATCTTGGGGAAAAGTATAAATCTCACAATAGCTATAAATAAATAGTAATCCAGACTGGGCTAAGGCAACCAGTTTAGGAAAAGGAAAACTTTGAACTCACACCAGTGGATGAGAATGGGCTCTACCAGGCTATTTCAACCCAAGATACACCACAAGTAGCATCCCACGATCAAAACCAAGTTACAGGGTCAGTAAAAGAGTAAAGGAGTGACCCATGCTTCTAGGGTCTGGTTAAATCTAAGCTATGCTTAGTAAATGACAATAAGATTTCAAGTGCAGACCTTGTCTTGCAGATAGTTTTAACTTCACTGAATGCCCTATACTTGAGGCCCTGAGCCAATGCAATAGTAAGCAGCACCTACTATGTTTGGCAAACTAGTTTTGCAGATAAATTTTAGGTGAGTCGTGGTTTCAATCCTCGCAAAGTGCTCCATATTTGAGGCCTTGTGATAAATCTAAGTTACACTTTGTAGATATCAATAGAGAGAGTCTCCGTGCTATGGTGGCTAACGCGCTGGACTGCAACATCGTAGCAAGCGAGTTCGAACTCCATTTGCACTATTACGTACACATTTGGATTAATATCCTTAGGAAATGTTATTATCATCAAGTTTCGCTGACTCTCTATCGCCATCCGTCTCTATCATCCATCACTCTTAGCTGGTCCTCTAAACTTCATCCAGTGTCTGCACATACCCGATGTCTTTGCTGGTCGACAACACTGGCGCATCGATGTGTACCTCTTATCTTTCAGGTATGGGTTAAAAGTATCAGTATTGTCCTTCTACAATGATAGAATTAAATAACATTAGATAATCCACAAAGATTGATGTTGTACAACCGAAATCTCTCCTGATTCACTAATTCACTAACTCAATACACCCTATCACCAGCAAAAACACCCAGGAAAAGAATTCAACAAACATATATTAGTTGAAGGAAGCTAACGTTAACCGGATGTTGACCCGACAGTAGCTACCAGCACAATGAATAAAACATATTTATGCACATGCAGGCTTCAAGCATCTTCCGGCTGAAAAACTAAATTAACGGACGTTTTTCAACCAATCATAAACTTTTCGTCCAAAGTTTTTTGGCGACGATTTCAAGCCCAAACATGGCTATAAAACGGTCAACAAAGAATCACGAACGGCAGTTGACACCGCCCCCCCACCAGCTTTGCCTGCTTACCGGACTGAGCTGACAGCCTACCAACACACACTGCATCACCATGCCGCACACAAACAAGTCATCCGACCAAGAACAAGATCAAAGACCGCTGACAGCCTACTAACCTACACTGCATCACCATGCCGCACACAAACAAGTCATCCGACCAAGAACAAGATCAAAGACAGCCGACAGCCTACCAACCCACACTGCATCACCAGGCCGCATACAATAAAGTCACCCGTCCAAGAACAGACTTACACCCATTCACCTCCTGACTCCTATCTGGTGATAGAAGAAAGCCTGTATCTTTTCTAAATCTATCAATTTCTGTTTATTTAAGATAAATGAAATTAAATTCAATCCTTTGTTCCGTTGTCTCTTGTTCCAATACGCTTGTCTATAACATTGATATGCCATTAAACAAAGAAAACAAAACCCAAACCAAATATCATTAGGGTTTCCATTCTTAAAGAACGGACTGAAACTTTTTATTTTACACCAAAGTGTTTATAAATTCTAGAATTGGAATTATTAGATTTGCTAAATAGAAATTGAAGACAACCTGTTCAAATCTAAATTCAAATGATTTCTAATTGACATATACGAAAAATGTTTCCAAATTATCAAGACTGAAATGTATTTAGCAAATCGAAAACTGTTGAACGACCGTCACAGGTAATTTGTTTATAGTAGCAAAGGCTTCCGTAGAACCAACCACACTTTTTGGATAAGTCGATAACAAAAGAATGGTACACGAAGGTTTTAAATTCATTGTTTTCCTTTTCCTACATCAGTTGCCCTATCAAATTCAGAAACTCCAGTTTGTCCGATTATTTTATCCCTAGCAAATGACACCGTTATAATCCCGCAGATGGAAATTAAAGATAATTAATTGTAATCTAAGAATATGTTATATACATCACATTCCTCGGAAATGTCGACAGAATTTTTTTCGAATGTTTTCGTCTTCAGTTATTAACCTCCAAACTTTGTTTCTTTCAAAAGAAAATTTACCGATTGCATTAAAGTTTATCTAAGGCGCATGTCATTCAATACTATGTGAATTCAAGGCGATATAATTCACGTTGCAGTGAATTATAATAGATATTACATTTTCTATGTTAATACCATCTTTCAAGAACTATTAAGTAATGAATTCAAGTAAAACAGACTAAAATGAAAATTATTATCTGCCAAAATTTCGGAAGACTCTCTGGAGATGTAGGGTATTTGGTTTTTGTTTCGTTGATTGTGGTCGTTGTTGTCGTTGGTGGTTGTTACTTGTAATATCTGACTCCATTGTTTTCTTCTTACCACATTTAATTTGTTGGCCTCTTCTTGTCTGTGAAGGTTGCAAAAGAGTTACTGAAGGAAAGAAAAAAAAAGAGACGAAAATACCTTTTGGATTTCAACTTTATTTTAGGGTTTAAAATAGCTCTTCTGTAGCAAGGAGATGTTTTCCACAACTAATTGACGTAGTTGTGTTTCACGAGAAAGGCGTTGAAATGTATTTGTCATTTTCGGTGGGTGATGAGTTTAAAGTCTGTGGTTATGTCCAGTAGGTGTTTTTGTGAGGTATGTTTGCCGAGACGGGTAGTAACAGGAGAGTAATTTTTGGTGAGTTGTGAGTTTGAAGTTCTGTCCCGTCGTCTAGCAGATATGTTCAGCAAATGCTGCGACTGGTGGGAGAGTAAGCCAGCGTGCCGCTAAGCAGACATGTGGCCTTCTCCACCAACAACAGGAAAGAAGTAGTTCTTTCTGCCAGTAAGTTTGTTTTTCAGGCATGAGCGGATTTTGCTTTTTATCAGAGGCCGGTGGGAACAGCTACAATTTTAAATTTATCTTATTTTATTATTATTATTTCTTCATTTTCATTTATCTCCACAACTCAGAACTCAATTCACTCAATGTTTCGTCGGGAAACGTCATATTAGATAGTGGAAAAAATACTATTAAGGTGAGTCAAAAGCTTTGCAATATTTTCGTGGTATGAAAACCAATTTGGCGGCCCCGAATGCTTTTGCCGGGGTCATGAAGGTGACGAAACGCACTAAACTATGAGATGCCAACTACTTCTCTGGCTCAGTCGTCTGGGGCTGCAGAATACACCAACAGCATCTCCAAACGAGTGTCCTGAATATGATACTAAGCAATCTGATGGTGAGGTTTCAGTAATGCTGGAGCTTTGGGGAATGTGGAGTACCCCTTCATAGCCATCGCTCCCAGGCCCATTGTGGCGTGGATTGGGAGCAGTCGATTGGGTTCCTATTAATGGGTCAAATAGAATTAAGCTGTTTGGTTTGTTTTTATGGCACATCAACCATTGTAGGTTATTTAGTGCCAAATCAATTTTTATACATATAAACAATTCTATTTCTAACAATTCCGTTTAACTAAAGTACACAGTTTAAATGTCAAAAACAGTTCTATTTCAAGCTGTTCAGTTTAGTCAACAAAGTTGAATAGTTCCATGTACTGCTAGGTATTACTAACAATTCAATTAAACATGTCATTTATTTACATACAGTTAAATGGAGTGGTCCTGAGAGAGATGGCAATGAAAGGGTACTCTGCATTCCCCAAAGTTCCAGCATTACTGGAGCCTCACCTTCAGATTGTTTAGTGTCATATCCAGAAGACTTGTTGGGGGTGTCTTACTTCTCTGCAGAGAAGCAGTCGGTGCATTCTACAGTCCCAGCCGACTGGGCCAAGAACTAAACTATGTACTTATACTAAACTGAAGTGCTTGAAATTGAACTATTTTTGACATTTAAACTGCGTACTTATGCTAAACTGAATTGTTTGAAATATTTTATGACATTTAACTCGGAGTAAACAAAAAACTGTACTTATGCTAAACAGAATTGTTTGAAATAGAACTGTTTATATGTATAAAAATGTAATGGCTATCGTCGTTGGAAATTGACACGCCAACACGAGTTCAAATACTGGACGAGACTGATTGCATTTCACATAGCACTAATACCCTTGGGAAAGGTAGGAATCCAATTATTCACCCTCCAGCTCTGGGTAACTAGTAGGGTAGACTGTGTTCTTCAGCCCAAGTGAGGCCACTAGTCTAGGAGAAGGAAAACTCTGAATTCAAACCTGTTAAACTACGCTTAAAAATTGACCTTGTGTCATATCCTGCCCGAGCGGAGAGGTTGGTAAATATGTATATGTATAAAAATGGATTTGGCATTAAATATCCTACAATGGTTGATGTGCCATAAAACCAAAACAAACCAAACTGTTTATATGTATAAAAATGGATTTGGCATTAAATAACCTACAATGGTTGATGTGCCATAAAACCCAAAACAAACCAAACTGTTTATATGTATAAAAATGGATTTGGCATTAAATAACCTACAATGGTTGATGCGCCATAAAACCAAAACAAACCAAACTGTTTACATGTATAAAAAGGGATTTGGCATAAAATAACCTACAATGGTTGATGTGCCATAAAACCAAAATAAACCAAACTGTTTATATGCATAAAAATGGATCAGGCATTAGATTGTAGGGAACAAATAAATAAATAAATAAATAAATAAATAAATAAAAATAGATAAAAAGAAAACTATTAAATTTGAAGAAACTCCTAGAGGTCTCTAACGGAAAAGGAGATGACGCATGCGTAAAAAGAAAAAAAGCGTACCACGAGGTAACAAAAAAAGAGAATTTCAGCAAATACTAGCGACTAAAAAAAAAAAGAAGCTGACCACTGTCCACTGCAGTCATACTACCCTTTTTCCACCTCTATAAAAAAGAAAAAAAAAGTTGTCACTACTACAGAAAATGCAACGCTTAAACAAGCGAGCGAACACACACACACACACACACACACACAAAAACAAAAAACAAAAAAAAAAAAAACACACACGGATAAAAAATAAATGAAAGAATAAACAAATAAATAAAATTATTCCCGGATATTAAAAGAAGTTCCAAAGAAAAAGCAAAAAGGTTAATGAAGAATAATCCTCTCAAACCAGATGATTACATTCAACAACTCTATGCACTAAATTAATGCACATAAAAAAAATGGAAATAAAATCCGTCACATCCAACGAGTCCTAGTTTTCCAGCCACCCTTAACAAATTATCAAAATTATTGAAAATTTGCAAAATTTGATAAATAATCCTCCTAGAAAATAGAACAATTAAAAATCAATTCAGTCTCTGTGCAAAAAAGCTGGGGGCTGGACACACAAAAAAAAAAAAAATTAAAGAGAGCCGTGACACCCTTACAAATATTCATTTTTCTCTAAGAATCCTCCTAGTAGCTCCGCTACTAAGGCGCGGACGTGTGTAGGGAACAAATAAATAAATAAAAAATTAAATTTTTAAAAAATAAATAAATAGATAAAAGAAAACTATTAAATTTGAAGAAACTCCCAGAGGTCTCTAACGGAAAAGGAGATGACGCATGCGTAAAAAGAAAAAAGGATTTTCCCCTTGAAAAAGGAAACGATATCATCTTACTCTTTGAGGCAGTGTCCGTCGAACCAACAACACCATTTTGCTGTCTGGTGTTTTAGGCACCACGCTACGTCTTAGGACGTAGCATCGGTTTGTCCATTCACCAAGTAAATAAAGGAAAGTATGGAAGAAATGTTTTCGTCTCTTATCTGTTTCTATCTTTTCTTTTTGTATATTTCTTTTGGGACTTTCTTTGGGCAAGGCATTGCGCCGGCCAGTCAACGTGGGGTGAAACAGTGTAACCAAAATATGGAGTCAGATATTTACGGCAACACAGCCTTGCCCTTAGCCCCTGACCTTCAAAAAACCCTTTAAATTTCCACAAGATAACCTACAATGGTTGATGTGTCATAAAACCAAAACAAACCAAACTGTTAATAAGTATAAAAATGGATCTGGCATTAGATAACCTACAATAGTTGATGTGCCATAAAGCCAAAACAAACCGAACTGTTTATATGTATTAAAATGGATTTGGCATAAAACAACCTATAAAGGTTGGTGTACTATAAAACCAAACCAAACCAAGGGCTACTCGCCAAATTTGCCATTATGTTTTGGAGGTCAACTTCAGAACACACGTGGACTTGAGTGATCGTTAAGGTTCTTGCAACCTGTGCAAAATTTCTTCAACCATATACTTACCGCATTAAGATAAACTTCCCACTACAAATATTTATGGTTGCTTTTGCAGCGTTATGATTCAGTTCGAATCAGTAAAACGTAAGTTTCCGAATTAGACTATGTTGCATGTCTATCGGTTCGGCTTTCAAATCACACACAGAGTGAAGCAATGCACAACGTGTCAGCGCACTAACTACAACGATATTACCAACGACAGCCAATACCTTTCATGGCTTTAACTGTTTCGGTTACGGGACATACTCACCGCGAATTAGCATTCACCAAAATATAACAAAATATTTTTTTACAGAAGAAAACACGAAATGATCGTACACTTAAAACCTAGTTCTGGTTGTTAAATTCTGTATGATTTATAACCTTGACTTGCAACTGTTTTTTTTTTAATTTTAATTTCAATTTTTCAAAATCTGATATAAATAACATTGAATCAAATCGATAAATTTTCTAGATAGTAATCAGTTTAATATGATAAAAGGCGACAAGATCTCTCAAAAGTAAAAACAAGTATTTTAAATTTGATATTTTACCAAATGGAAAAGTATAAAACAGGAATGAAATTTTAATCTAAGTTATAAGAATTTTAAAATGTTTTCGCATAATTAGAATAGCATTTCCTCAAAAAATGAAAACATTTATGTTGCAATAAAATAGAACTAACGAAAGATTTAAGTTGAGAAAACAAATCTTTCTATATTCCATGTTAAAAAATGGAACACCATTCACTTATGAAAGAATAAGCGCTAAAAGTTTGTCTTAAAAAATAACGTCTAGAGCTTTGAAATCTTCAGTTCTTGTAAAAATTTCTAGAAAAAGCAAATCAAATGAGTCTGAAAAAAAAAAAAGAAAAAAGAGAGAAAAAAAAAAGCACAATTTAACTAAATACTAGTCACCTAATCGGGTAATTAATCCTTTACTCTTTCCGATCTATAAAATTTGTTCGTACTAAAAAGAATTTTCAACCCGTTTTGGATCCTTTTTAAAATCTACCGTGAGGGAAAAGTAGCAGACAGAGACAGAGGCCATGCCAACATTTCAAACGAAAGCACTTGTTACTTAAAGGCGCAATGACAAAAAAGATGTCCTGTTTATTTACTGAAGTCTTGTAGAGTTCCATAACAGTTTCTCCAACTGTTCGACTAATTTTTTACTATATCAGCAAAAAAAATTGTCAACATCCTCACGGAGTGAAATTCTTTTAACAGCAACAGAAAAGACGCTCTTCGACTTTTACGGAAAAACAAACATTTTATACCTTATAAGGTCAATCTTTTCTAAGAAGAAATTTCTAGAACCTTCCATAACGAGATTCTTAAACAATTTTTCTTTTTGGCCAAACCAACACACAGAATACACTTTATGCAACCCATTATTATAAAACAAATGTATATTCCCTCATAGAAACTCCAAAATAGCCCTCTAAAATTATTCGAAGAAAAAACTTCGAATAATTTTAGAGAGCTATTTTTTTCTACTGAAATTCATCTAAACTAAATGAAAATTTACCCCCGAGAACTACTACTAAATCTTAAGTAAGAACATAGGAACCAGACTGTTAAGACAGGAAACAATAGTCAGCAGAAAGGTTTCGTCACTCGCTTCTTGAATAGCTAATAAGTATTCAAACTGGCAAGAAGCTCCTCAAGAAATTCAACTAAAAGTCAGCCTAAAGACAATTTTACTGATATTCACTTGAGTTTATCAAAAGACTAAAATTCAACCGGAAAATTCTGCTGAAAGACAATTTTACAGAGAACTCAATCAAAATTAAATGAAAACTAAAAAGACTCAATTAAGACCAACTGGAAAATCAAATTCAATCCGAGAATTCGGCTGAAAGACAAATTTACAGAAGATTCAAAATTAAATGAAAATTGAAACTCTTCAACGACACTAAAAAGAAAAAAAAATTTAAATTCAAAGGACTTTGTTTTCCGAACAATTACTCTCAGAAAAAATCCCGCAAATCACACAAAAATTTGCAAGGCTATATTCTTTCCTTTCTTTCTTGTTTCTTCTGTATAAAATTCATCTTAAAAATTTTGTTGTCTGTATTATCTTTTTGAATCAGTATGCGAATTAGAAAACTGCGAAACTTACCGTTTAAAATCATGCACTAAAAACATTACCCCTTTAAAACATTATCCCATTAAATGCTAAATTTGGCTTTGGTGTCATTTTCTTTATATCAAATTTTGTTACATTAAATTCTTTAAGATTTTAACAACACACACACACACACACACACACACACACACACACATATATATATATATACATGGAGAGAGAGTGAGAGAGAGAGCGAAAGAAATAAGGAAAAGTAAGAAATAAAGAACGCTTATTTTGAAAAGATTACGTGATATTTCATGAATAATGATAAAATATCTTGATAAATAAATAATTAATTCTAATTAAATTTTCGCTTCTTAATAATCAACAATGTTTGTATGGTTAAATATCAAAATAAAAGTACACGTAGTAAGTAAAATTGGCGACCGTAGTCGAGGGCGACCAGAAGGCTCCCTTTTCAATAGCTACTACACCAAGGTGTAGGGGAGGGCGCTACTCCTTTCCATGGATTGCTCCACTTTACCCTTGATAGTACTTTATATTGCTGAGTGTTAAGCAAGGAGGTATCAAGTACCATTTTTAAAGTGTTTGGTATGACGTGACCTGGGATTGAATCCCGGTCTCCTGAACCATTGGCGAACGCTCAACCCAACTAGGCTAATGTTCAATGATAAAATAAGATTAAATAAAATAGAATGAAATAAATGATATCAGAGCAAATGCCACAACATTATCATTCACATGCAAAGTTAACAGGAAATTGCTTCATTATTTCCGGGAATTTTAAGTGTATTGATTTAATAAGAATCTCTGTCATACATACAATGACAATTTTTGTAAAATATTGGTAGATAAGCAATTAAAAATTTGACCGCGAAAAAGAACTAGAATTTCTCTTAAAATTAATAGATATGACGTGTAGAAATAAAATAACTAGCTATGATGTGTTGATTTAATGATTCGACGTGCTGTTATTATACAAACCTTTATCCGAGATAAATCATTCTATTAATGATCATAAAAGTTCAATCGGCAGACATTTTTTATCTTCATCTTTTGTTTTTTTTTTATCATTATATCAGACTAAATACTGGACTTAGCCACCAAAACAATTTTCTACCATTTTTGATGTGCTGACTTGATAATGTAAACAAGTAAACTAAAAATGTAGATCACGTCTGTTTACGTTGTTAACCTAAATAAAACATCGATTGGCTTATGAGAATTGTCCGATTTTTGCCATATGTAGCTTTAAAAAAAATCTTTCTTTACTTGTTTATTTATGAACTTGATATTTAGAGACAACATTATTGAGTTTTGTCACAAGTTTTGATGATTTCATAAAACAGCAGTTTCTCTTTGCCGGGATATTCTATCATTCTCTTTCTTCCTCACTCTCTTTTTCTCTCTCTTTCTCTCTTCTCTAACACACACACACACACACACACACACACACACACACACACACACACACACACACACACACACATATGACCTCCTTATAATAAAGAAAACATTAATATAAAAAAATATTGGCTTATTTGCTGATTTTGAAATTGGGAATAATGTGAATTGTGTGGAAAGACAAAGGAAACGTTGGATTACTTAATAGATGAACAAGTTGATCAATTGAGTAGTATCATAGATACTAACATTGGCAATAATTATGGAATTAACGCACTTAGAGGATGTTCACCCTGTTCATTTATTTATTTTTATTTAGCAGTAAATTAACTAATAACAGATAAGACGCAAAACATTTTTTAATTTAATAGCTGACATACTGGTTTCATAGAATATTCCTTAAACAAAGTAAATCAAATTGTGTTAATCGTATACTTTTTTTCGTTCTAAATGAAAAAAAAACCTAAGGAAACATCCTCTAAGTGTGCTAATTCCATAATTTGGACCAGAAGTAGTGTATACATATATATAGATACATATATATAGGGAAAATTAACTGTACGCGCTCGTTCTAAAAATTCTATAAGATTACTCAGAAAGATCAAAACCCGAAAATAATTTAAAAATATTTGAAAGATCAAAACCCGAAAATAATTTAAAAATATTTGAAAGATCAAAACCCGAAAATAATTTAAGAAATTTTTTCTCTCCAAGATTCTTAAAAATACATTTTTTAAACAATAAGAATTACAGATAAATAATCAACTTTGTTTAAATCTAATTTCAAGCCAACCTCAATCTTATAAATAATAAATGAAATAGATAAATCTACAGTAAATTTAAAGATTCATTCTATAAATATACTAAAAACTTTCTAATTTATTTATTCTTTTCCTTCAAGAATGCATTTGATTTTAACATTGCTTAATTATTCTAAATTGAACGAAAATATTTTGTTTACATAGAAATGCTAATACATCCATTACAATCTTCACTGCTGAAATCTTCTCGCCGCATTCGGTCACATATCAGAGCATTTCTCCTCTATACACACACACAGATCTTTTACATACACAAAATGTAAGTTTCCAGACTTTTTTTTGTACAGGCATTTAAAATTGTCGTAGACTCTTGAAAATTCACTATGTTATTGCTATACATCTTATGAGATGACTGACCAATTTTTTATGATTTCAAGTTTAAATGATCAGCTACAGCAGGAATTGGAATACACCCTACTAAATCCTGATTGTCACAGCTGGTGAATTTCAAAAATGCCATCTGACACTTTAGAAGAACGATATGCAATAAAATTCTGTTTTAAACTTGGAAAAAATGCCACAGAAATATATGGAATGCTTCAGATTGCTTTCGGATCATCTTGCATGAATCGAACATGAGTTTTTGAGCGTCATAAGAGATTCAAGGAAGGCAGGGAGTCTGTGAGGGATGATGAGAGGTGTGGGAGGAGTTGATTGGCCAAACGGTTAGGGTTAAGGTTACTGTGTTGAGGTTTTAAGGGGGTTCAGCAAGAGATTCCGTCGGAAGAGGCCAGCACTCTTCAAATCGGGTCAGTGGCATTTCCTCCAGGACAATGCACCAGTCCACAATTCCATCTTTGTCACAGAGTATTTGACCAAGATGAGCATCAAAACAGTTCCTCAGCCTCCCTATAGTCCAGACCTTGCTCCCAGTAACTTTTGGTTATTCCCTAAGCTCAGAGGCTGTCGTTATGAGACAATTGAGGAGATGAAAGAGGCTGTGACGAAGGTCACTGACACGCTCACTCAAGAGGACTTCCATGGGGCCTTCCAGAAGTTGTTGGAACGGTACAACAAGTGCATTACAGCCAGAGGAGATTACTTCGAAGGGGACTAGAATTTCATGTGTGTACTATGAATAAAAGTGCCCATACGAAAAAAGTCTGGAAACTTATTTAATGAACCTCGTATCAACTTGATTTAGACAATGCAAACTGTTATATTGAATGTATGAACTTTTCTTTCTTATAATGTAAATATTGGAGAATATTTACGCTTTAACTGATATTATCTTTTCTCAACAGAAAAGACTTTGTAACTTCTATTTTGCAACAAAGTTTTCACTCATGTTAAAAAAAATAAAATTGTCGACCAGTGCTTTATTCAACCATTTACACACTTATCCGATATATATATATATATATATATATATATATATATGTGTGTGTGTGTGTGTGTGTGTGTGTGTGTGTGTGTGTGTTGTATACAAGTGTGTAGTTGCAAGAAAAATAAAACTGACAAGAAGATTTAGTTTATTGAATAAATACAATAAACAAGCGAATGGAGTATCTAGCTGGCTGACGGGCGGTTATCTGGTCTGCGGAAAGCGGTTGCTTTGATCTGGTCTGATGTGTTGTCGGTTGATGTTCTCAGCGATAGCCGGGAATTTAACTGTCTCTGTAACCCCCGCTTGCCCTATTTATATATTCCCGACTTCAAAAGCCGGCCCTAGAAAACATTTTGGGGGAAAAAATGATTGGTTGAAAAATACACCTTTTTTTTTATAACTGAGAAATTTCTGGGGATTTTGAATAGAGTATGCGCGGATCCTATGCGCAGAAAACATGATTTTCTCAGTTTGACACTGGCCATTGTTGGGTCAACATCCGGTAGATGTTATTTTCTTCAGCAATGTCAATATTTGTCGATTTGTGTTTTGTGTGTTTTAGTAGTTAGGTGTGTGAAGAGTTAAGTTGATGAATCAGAAGATATTTGATATATTTTACTATAACATATATTCCATTGAATTAACGGTTATCTACGTCTCTGATTAAACGTAAGCTGGAAAAGTATTATCTGCCAGAGCCATGTGTGTAAAACGGCTGAACCACTGATTCATTTCCCTTTAATGTCGGATGTCGAGTTTTTATTGAAAATTCAACTTCTTTATGTGTTACTAAATTTGGCTTATCGACAACAGAAAAAGGAAAAAAAAAAGGTTTCTAATATCAGGTGGAAGCTGCTTCTGAATGAACCTGGTGTGATGCAAAACCAACAAAGTCTGGTGATATTGCAAGGTACTCATACAGCGTGATGGGTTAATGATAACGATGCTTCGGCCCTGAAACCATCTAATGAAAACTTATTTGGTGGCACTGCTGCTGCTGCGGTATTTGGTGTTCAAGATATAGATATATGCACATGTGGTGTAATGGCTATCGTCGTGAGAAATGGACATAGCGAATTCAATTCAAGTTATCGATGAAGCTGTTCGCATTTCACGCAGCGTTAATACCCCTGGGGAAAGTATAACTCCAGCTATCCTCCCTCCAGGAAAGACGATACTCTTTGACCTTGGTATTGCAACCAGTCTTGAAATATCTGAATTTATATATATATATATATATATATATATATATATATATATATATATATATATGTGTGTGTGTGTGTGTGTGTGTGTTCATGTTGATATTCATAAGTCTATTTAGGAATAAACGAAAGATCCTAATTATCGTTTCATTTTTATCTCTGATACATCGCCAAATTGGATGATTAAAAATGACGTTTAGCTCTAACGCACACCTTACAAAATTATCCTTTTGTTTATGAGTGAAGGTACTATTTACCAACCCCTCCGCTCGGGCAGGATATGACACAAGGTCAATTTTTAAGCGGAGTTTAACAGGTTTGAATTCAGAGTTTTCCTTCTCCTAGACTAGTTGCCTCACCAAGGCTGAAGAACCTAGTCCGTCCTACTATTTACCCATAGCTGGAGGGAGAATAAGGGGGTTCATACCTTTCCCAAGGGTATTTGCCCGAAAGTGAACGTAATAGCGCGACTGGAGTACGAACTCGCGTACTACGATTCCGCAGTGCATCGCTTTAACCATTACACCACGAGTGAAGGTAAGTTTCTGTGTTGGGACGTGACCTGCGTCAACAATTTTTCCTCAAGTCATCTCCTCTTCTCGGTTACTACAGCTAACACAGACACTTTTAAAGTCGAGATCTTGAAGCGCATTTAAATACGTCTGTCTGTTGCAATATTTTCTGTTTTGCAATTAACCTTTGAAGGTGCTTGATAAATACAGTGACGGGGCAGTTGATGGCGTCAAAGAGATCTGTAAACGCTTCATTCAGATGTATCATAGTCCAAGAGAAACTTTTTTTAAACAGAGAGACTAGTCCTCTACACTGCACTTGGAATTGCAGCGGATCGCTTTTGTTTTTAAACAAAGAACTTATCTTCGAACACATTTTTTACTTTTAAAAGTTGATTTAAATAAGAATATAAAAACCAAATAAAAACCGAAGACTTAAAAATAAATCATGGATGGAGATCTGGTCTGATTTATAATGTATAAACGTTATTAATCAGACCTGATCTATATCCCTGATATATATATATATATATATATATATATATAAATTTTTCTTGAAGCATTGCAAAAATTATTTTATTTCATTGTATTGAATTAATTTAGAGTGCTATTGCAATGCAAAATAATGATAATTCGATTCTAATTAATTTCAAAGTAAAACTTCATTGTCACTTTTTTTATAAATGAACGCGATGTTGGAGGTTCAAATTTTTTTCAAAAAAAGTCTCTGACGATGAAGTTTTACTTTGAAATTAATTAGATTCAAATAATTATCATTTCGCAATAGCCCTTTAATTAATTCAATATATATATATATATATATATATATATATATATATATATATATATATATATATTATTTATCCTTTATTACTTAATATTTTATTATTTTATTATACTTCATCATTATTTATAATTCACATAGCACTAATACCATTGGGAAAGGTATGAATCCAATTATTCTCTCTCCAGCTATGGGTAAAATAGTAGGACAGACTGGGTTCTTCAGCCTTGGTGAGACAACTAGTCGAGGAGAAGGAAAACTCTGAATTCAAACCTGTTAAACTCCGCTTAAAAATTTGACCTTGTATCATATCCTGTCCGAGCGGAGGATTTGGTAAATAGGATCATTATTTATAATTCATATTCTTTATAAATCATGGGTGGTGGTAAGGTCTGATTTATAGTATTTTGTTCAGATTCAAATTGATTGTTGAACGATTTTCTTTTACACTTGGCTGACCTAAATACGATAAACTGTGGAACAGAAAAGAAAGAATCAAATGAATGAAACAAAATTGCTTTATTGTATGACGATCTTTAGTCGGTAAATGTACAAGATAAAAACAAATAAAAGAACTAAAAAAAACATAAAAAAAACCCGGCAACTTGTTTAAGCTTGACTGGGATCAGGTGAGCTTTTTATCTCTTTGTCAAAACAACGGCTAATAACAATTATGGTTTACATCTCTCCATCATAATTGCATTTTGGAACTGATAACCTTTTGTTAAGTCATTATCCAGCTGACATCCTATCACTTTCGATATCATATGATATTTATGAGAAAGGGTTGAAATTGTAACACCTTAAAGAATGATAGCCATTCTGATCTGGAAGCAGTATGTGCATGAGGTCTGTGTACTGTGATACCACCCCACATTTCGGAACCTATGCATATATTGATCAACATATATTGATCTGTATACATAATTATTTACTGTAAAGCAGCTATATCAACAGTGTATTTAAGCTGTAGAAAATTAAAAACATATTCAGGACGTTTTTCGACTCTCTTTTGGCCCTTTTGGCTGGGGCTGCAGAATACGTCGACTGCATCTCTGCAGAGGGAGTAAGGCTCCTCCCCAACGAGTGTTCTGGATATGACACTAAACTATCTGGTGAGGATATAGTAATGCTAGAGCTTTGGGGAATGCGGACTATCCCTTTATTGCCATCGCTCCCAGGTCCCCTATAGCACAGAGTGGTAACACCTGATAGGGTCCTATTTATTGGTTAAATAGAACTAAACAGTGTACATATGCTAAACTAAATCGTTTGAAATAGAACTGTTTTTAAATTTAACTTTGTGTAAACAAAAAAAACGTACTTATGCTAAACTGAATTCCTTGAAATAGAATTGTTTATATGTATAAAAGTAGTCTTGGCATTAAATAACCTACAATAGTTGATATGCCATCAAACTAAACAAAAGAATTTGACTGTCTCTCCCTCCCTATATATATATAATTTTATTTTTTATACTTATCATAATATATTTAATACACTCACTTATATGAATAATATAATATGTGTATTTCATATACAGATAATCCTATGGTTTTTGGGTTGTTTCATAAGTGATTTAATGCCCAAACTATCTTTGTAGGAGAACAGCAGTGAAAGTGTTAAACTCATAGCTCCGGGGCAAGGGGGAAATAGGAGGTTCATACCTCTCCCCAGTATTAGTTCGAAAGTGAACAGAATAGCTCAACTAGAGTTCGAACTGGTTTACTTTGAGGGCATAATCTAGCAGTTTAACCACCGGGACGTCCCGAAATAATCTTATAATTTTTAAAATCATTATTGTATATATAGCTTCCGCATTGTCTTCCTTTTCTCACACTTCTCTCTCCACTCTCTCTATCTCTCTCTCTCTCTCTCTCACACACACACACACACACGCACATATGTTTGTATATATGTGATAAAAGGAAGACGATACAGAATATTAAATTGACGCGTTTCGCTCTAAGGATAACATAATCAGAAATAAAATTTAATTTCTAAAAACAGAGTCTAAACGTGACCAGAGGGAGAAAAGAACTTCGCTAATATATACATATATGTCGCGGGACCGATACATGAATGCGTCGATCCCGCGAATAGTACTAAGTTGGTTTTGTGATGTTGTGATTGACAGAGGACTGGACAAATGACAGAGACAAGTAGATAAGTTTAAATTTCAGGTTTTATTGAGCAAGTCCTTCACGGAAGGTGTATGAGTGCCGAATTGCAGTTGCTGTGTCACGTAAGTGCAGTTACTATAGGGTGTTGAAAGTCTGTGTGGTAGAAAGTCTTAGACTCCGATGTCTATTGGTTTGTGGCGATAGCATGTCTAGAAGGTGGGGATGGTCTCTGTACTTTTGAAGGTGTAGGTGTATGGTCAGGTTGTAGATGTTGCTGGAAACGGTCGATGATGTGGACGCATTGGTTGTAGAGGCTGGATGATCGATATCTCGGTTTATGCAGTCCTTGGTTAACCGGGTGTGTATCGATGTGGCCTCGAAGTAGCTAGTCTGAGCAGTATGGTCGCTCGTGAACTTGGCATTGCAGTTGCCGTTGCTTGGTTATGCTGGAAAGGCTGTTGGGTTAAGCTGGAGCTGGTCTGCAGTTGGTGCTGGCTGCTGCATAGTTGTCTCCTTGTATCTGCCAGGTAGGTGTACTGAGGAGACTAAAAGGGATCTCAGAAGTCTTTCTGAAGTTAGCTCTAAAAAGAACCGTTTGAATAAAAGAAATTCTGAAGTTAGCACTGAGAAGAGCAGTTTGAATGAGAAGAGTATCAGTAATTAGTTAGTCGGCTGTGCTGGGTCTGCGACTATGATTGGTTTGGTTGGCTGTACTGAGTCCGCAACTGTGATTGATTGGATTCCTCGTCGTCTACTTTGCCGGGTGGTAAGGACGCAGACCCTACGTTCGACAGTTTGGTTTGGTGGTGAGGATGCTGACCCCATGCAGCTGGGAGAGGAACAGATATCTCTCCTCCGGGTTCGATATCTTTCTCTGCCTCCCACCAGACAGGACTTGATTTTAGGTCAATGACACGAAGGTCGGTTTATAGTGGGGATTATACTGGATATCGGCTCACTTAGTACAATGTGAGTCTGCTGCTGGATAAAGCTGGTCATCATTTCACTTAATGGAATGTGAGCTTGATGAGCCTTACTGGACATAGACTCAAACGTGAGTTCAGGCACGGATGCTATATTATATTTAAAGCTGGACCGAAAGGTCAAGAACTATACAATACTAGTCTATGACATAATCACCCACCTGAATGTGGCCTAGCCGAAGCCAGGAGCTATTCAGTCTTCAATCTGTCCTTGACCTTGGAGAGTGGAAGAGGAACAAATACCTCCTCCAGGATCATTCACTTACGTAAAATACATTTCTGTGGGACATCAGGTCCCTAGGTTTAAAAGGAGCCTCAGCTTGTGCCTGACCTCCCCCTAAATCACCGCTATAATTGACCTTTGGGGTCATTGAATTTGTGTCAAGTCCAGTCGGGTGGGAGGCAGAGAAAAATATCAGGTTTAAAAGGAAGGGGAAGAAGAGCGGTCTTCCGCTGACTGAGATCGTAACTAGTCACATTCATCGACCCATTTACTCATTACAATATTACAGCCATTCATCAACTTCCGCAATAGATTCACCATAATACCACACTCTATCCATAAAATCTACTTAAAATCCGAATGAAATGATTTATATGCATCGATTAAATAGGGGAATGGTAAGAAAAACCCTAAAAGAAACAACAAAAGAAGATCCCTTTAGCTGTCCCCCATCCATGATTGGACTGACAACTGTTTTCTGGTATCTTAAGGCCAAAAACAAGCCGGACAACCCTTAAAAGAGGAGAGGGGCTATTCTAAAATGGACAAAATAAATCTTGAGGAGGAGCGTCAGCCAGGGATCAGTAATATTAATTATTTGTATGAGAATCCAAGATCCAACAAGTTCGGACTGGGAAACAATATGGGATTAGGCATAAGAATAAAAGGGAGGGGTGGATCTAGGTTGCTATAGAATAGATGGCAGTGTCACGATACACAACGCTCCACTACCTTGGGAAAAAAGGGTGACAATGAAACAACTACATACCTGGGGGGAGGCCCCGAGAGATCCAGACCGTCGCTGCCATGTGCAGGAAGAGGAGGAAAGGATGACTCCAATATTGCTCCCTTTCTCATGACCAGGCTTATTGCATGCACCCTCCTTTTGTTGAAGTTATGCGGTCCAAGCGTTTTCTATCGCATCTGATCTTGACCCTAAGCTGATGCCTAAAGAAAAGTATCAGATCACAATCAGAAATATTTGCGCCGTCATAAAATCCCTTCTTCCACGTCGTTCAAATCACCATTCTGGCTACGGCTAGTATCGTGCAAAGTACCACACATTTTTTACCCTTCCACGGAGCTGTTTGGGATCAATGCGAGCTGTTTGGGATTAATGCGAGCCGTCCATTCCTCGACGTGACTCCAAAACAGGCGAACCCATTCGCTGTGGTAGAATGCGTGCAAAGCCGTTTCTTCCACCCTTCTGCCGCAGCGGAGGCCATTAGACATATCTGCGAGGTTCGCCTTGATATCCCAGTCGCGAAGGGGCAGCGTATTCTAAGCGAGCCGCCAGGTGAGAGAGAACTCAGAGTAGTTCAAGAAGCTTGAGCTTGTCGATTTGATTTTTAGTTATTGCCTGCTGTGTTTATATAGCGTCTGCCGCTGCTACACTGCTGGGCCGAGTGAAGTGTTTCTGTACTCAGGAAGCCCCTTTATTAGATATAAGTAATAATGAAATACTTCCTTATACTTTGAAGAGGAACTTTTGAATACAATCTATTTTATTCTGTGGTAATAAATTTATTTCCGAGAGGCCAACAGAATTACTCCTTTCGACAAATAGTTCGTATGTTAGTTACAGAAGTTCGCTTCGTGAACGTAGGCATGTCGTTTTGTTGTCCAATGTCAGGTGTGACTCAGCATTTTCTCTAAACCGGAGATTTTCAGGTTGAGTTGCCGGAGCGGCTACGAAATATATATATATATATATATATATATATATATATATATATATAGATGTAGCAGCCACAGATCTATTTCCTTTCGTGAATCAATGCCCCACCAAACGATTCGACTATAACCTACCAATCGCCGGGACAGAGCCCACTGATTCCTTCTTCCTCTCTAGAGCTATTTTTTCTATTCTTTTTTGCGAGTCAGCCGATGGTCAGAGAACCCCCTAGCCAGCAGCCCAGACAGACCTGTCTTGCATTCACTGCTACGGATTCCACTTGGAACCCCTTCGCTGAAGAACACGCTGCTACTAGCTTCACACACACTTCCTACAAACTCAAGGACCAACATACCTAACCCGCGACACCAAAAGAGACACTTTCTCACTCTTACTCTTTTACACCTGCTACTATAATAAACCTTTCGTTGTTGTGTTTTTTAAAAGAAGTTTCGTTATTCATTTGTGTTGCCTAATGATTTATAGTGTTAGAGAAACTAACCATTTCCAAAAACACAATATACATATATATATGTGTGTGTGTGTATTTGTGTGTGAAGAGGTGAAGTGAATCCGACAGAATATATGTAGAAAACGGTAAAAACGGAAGAAAGATATCAGCAACGAACAAAAAAGCAGACTTCATGTCCGAAGCTGGTTTGGTTTCTTTGTTTAATGGCATATCAACCTTTGTAGGTTATTTAATGCAAAAGCCATTCTCTTAAAAGAACAGTAGTGGTACTATTTAACCCATAGCTGAGAGGATAAAGGGGTTCATACCTTTCCCAAGGGTATTTGCCCCAAACTGAACATAATAGCGTGACTGGAGTACGAACTCGCTTACTACGATTCCGCAGTTCATCACTTTAACCATTATACCATGAGCACACACCCTCCAAAGCCGGAATTTATAAAATAGCCAGTTAACAATGCTCCCAAAAAGTACATCGGCGAAACTTCCATTGATTTAAAGAAAAGAACCGAAGAAAATAAAAGGGATTTTAAAATGAAGAACAGGCGAAATGCTATTAGTACGCCACTGGAACACTTTTTTTTTTCGTCATACAACGTGTGAAAGCACGTGCGATACCATGTCCTCATCAGCCGCCATCCAGGGGTGATAACACAGTTTCGGTAGCTCAAGGCGGTATTGCCACCCCTGGCGCTACCAAGCAGCTTTTGCCACCGGACAAAGCAGAATTTTGATTTAATTAAAGTTATTTTAATTAATAAAAAAAAGAGAAAAAAAAATACTGCCTTGGAGAAGATTCATAGCAAATGTACTGATTAATGAGACTACGAGAAACATTTAGGACCACATATGGCCATAATTTTGATTAAATTAACGTGACTTAAGTAAAAAAAAAGGAAAAAATACTGCCTCGATGAAGGTTCATAGAAAATGAACTGATTAATGACACTACAAGGAAGATGTCATCTTAGGAAATGGACTGAGAGACCCGAGTTCAAAACATAGATGAGGCTGTTTGCGTTTTACTTTGCTTCTAGGCTATTGATAAAATAACAGGAAAGACTGAGCTCTTTAGCCTTGGTATGGCAATTAGTCTAGGAAAAGGAAACTGTTATATAGCAGGATTCAGATCTCTCCCGATATACGATTTCATTAAAAAAAAACATACACGTGGCTGGAGAAGGGTAGCATTCGACCGGATGTTAGCCTGACGGCCGCTGCCGAAACAATGAATAAAATTTGTCTTTGCGCAAGAGGCTCCGAGCAGGGCTTCCGGGCGAGAATGCAAGAAATTAATTCATATTAACAAAATACCCTTTTTCAGCCAATCATAAATCTTCTCCCTAAAAAAATTCCCAGAACCGACTTGATCCAAAGGGTAGCTATTTAAGCAGAGAAAATCTTCAAAGGTAGGAAACTAGCCCACAGAGGGTGAAGGGAAGAACACGCTACGGCCATAAGAGCCCATCTGAACTCTGACAGATTTTTTGACACACCACCTGCTGTGGACAGCTGCTGACTTAGCTACAACGCCACCCCGTCCACGACTTCTACTACCACCAAGATCATCTGATAGCCTTACCACCCTTATACCACCATATTCACCATGTTATATAACATACGTGACCGTACATGAACTCTGGCTTCACACACACACACACACACACACACACACACATCGATTTACTCTTTCACTTAATATTGTACGCTACAAATTTGTACAGTTGATTCTTCGCTTTATCGCCTTGTTTTTCCTTTTTGTTAATATAATTGTTTAAAAAAAACTTTCAACCTGTGTTTTTCTTTTCCTTGCCACCATACGCTAAATATACTAAAACTTTGAATTCAAACCAGTTGACTTTATGTCGCATCCTGTTTGTGGCGGAGAGATTCGTTCAATACATCCAACTGAAACGGGAGCAATGTGTAGAGTAAAAGCAGACTAGCTTACAGATGATTGTGAGATCAATTTTCCTCGGGTGCATCATTCCTCCGGCAGTATGTTAAACTCAGTAAATGACTATTTGCTACTTTTTACTGACCCAGGAGCTTAACTGACGTGGTTAAGCTGCCCCTTCACAATACGTCAAGAGGTTGTTCAATAACATTCGGTGTAATTTTAAATACTCCCTAGAATTCATTAGGTTCTTGTAACTGTAGTCCTTGACCATATGGATGCTTCTTTTTAAGAAGTGAAGAAGCATTTGAATAATTAAAAATGAAATTATTCAGAGGCAAATCCGACCGGAATGTGCATCATTTTCTATGTTAAGTGTATTAATAAAAAAATTTCACCACTATACGTTAGTTATAGTGGGTTCAGATTATATCTATATCAAGTAAAAAAAGGAAACATTACAAAAAAACAGTATGAATGTTCGAATATAGTTTGGTAAATATTCGTGTGTGTGTGTATGTATAACTAACACGAATATTATAGTGAATGAGTATTTTTGCTCAAAACGAAGTGTAAGAATGACTGAATCCTTACTTACGTTTTTGTGTTATTATTTTGGTATAAGTGAAAAACTAAAATATTAAAAAGTGTTCGGTACGACTATATGTGTACGTTGCCTTAGTATTTCTCGCGAAATACTAGTATACATGAGGATAGCAATGTATTTTTGATGGCCGTGCGTTCCTCCACGTTGGCTGTTTGTTTTTATAGGGATGTGACGAAATGTCTGAAGCCGTGCGCGTGCATGAGACTGGAACACGTCCAGCCGATTGGCAGAACAAAAGAAGAAAGAACTCGAATACTATATACGCGTCCATGTTACGCGTCTTGTGCTATGTATAGCTAGCTGGTAGAGTTAGTTATCGAAAGTGTAAAGTATATATAGTATCCATGTCACGTGACCAGCTCCAAACACACGATCTATTTTGCACAGGACAAAATCAAATGCACGGACGTAGTTGGGAGCACAAGGCACGTGATTTCTCAGTGTAATAGGTCCCCGAAACTAATTAATTTACTGACGTCACCACCTTTTATTTCGGGAACGAGTGAATCATGGATCATTTTTCTCGAATTTTTTTGTATCACGCGGTCATCGACGGTCATTTAAAACGTATAGGAGTGTAAATCCGATCGGGACATTGGCCCAGCGGTTAGAGTGTTCGCCAATGGCCCGGGAGACCTAGGTTCAATCCCAGGTCGAGTCATACCAAAGACTTTAAAAATGGAACTTGATACCACCTTGCTTAACACTCAGCATTATAAGGTACGGTTCAAGGGTAAAGTGGAGCAATCCAGGGAATGGAGTAGCGCCCTCCCCTACACCTTGGTGTAGTAGCTATCGAAAAGGGAGCCTTCGGGTCACCCTCGACTATGGTCGACTATATATATATTGTCTATAGGTTGTTCAATAACATTCGGTGTAATTTTTAATACTCCCATTTGGTTCTTGTTTTAACTGTAGTCCTTAACTATATTGATTCTTCTTTTTAAAAAGTGAAGAAGCATTTGAATAATTAAGAATGAAATTATAACATATATATATATATATGTATATATATATACGTTGTACATTCAATAAGTTTCCAGACTTTTTGTACAGGCATTTAAAATTGTCGTAGACTCTTAAAAAATTCAGTATGTTATTGCTATACACCTTATGAGACGACTGACCAATTTCTATGACTTCTGGTTCAAATGAATAGATACAGCAGGAATTGGAATACACCCTACTAAAGCCTGATTGTCACAGATGGTGAATTTAAAAAAATGCAATCTGGACGTGAGAACACTTTAGAAGAACGATATGCAATAAAATTCTGTTTTAAACTTGGAAAAATGCCACAGAAACGTATGGAATGCCTCAGACTGCTTTTGGACTATTTTGCATGAACTGAACATCAGTTTTTGAGTGGTATAAGAGATTCAAGGAAGGCAGGGAGTCTGTGAGGGATGATGAGAGGTGTGGGAGGAGTAAGGAAGTCAATACACCAGAGGTGATTGGCCAAACGGTTAGGGTTAGGGTTACTATGTTGAGGTTTTAAGGGAGTTCAGCAAGAGATTCCTTGGGAAGAGGCCAGCACTCTTCAAACCAGGTCAGTGGTTTTTCCACCAGGACAATGCACCAATCCACAACTCCATCCTTGTCAGTTCCTCAGCCTCCCTATAGTCCAGACCTTGCTCCCTGTGATTTTTGCTTATTCCCTAAGTTCACAGGCTGTCATTATGAGACAATTAAGGGGATGAAAGGGGCTGTGACGAAGGTCATTGACACGCTCACACAAGAGGACTTCGATGGGGCCTTCCAGAAGTTGTTGGAACGATACAAGTGCATTGCAGCCGGAGGAGACTACTTCAAAGGGGACTAGAGTTTTATGTGTGTACTATCAATAAAAGTGCCCACGCGAAAAAAGTCTGGAAACTTATTTGATGATCCTCGTATATATATATATATATATATATAAACAATAAGAAAAAGTAGTATAAGAATCAAATATCAAAGTGGTCAGATGCATACGTGTATGTTTCCACCTTGTTGCTTTCGTCAGAGAACATATATAGTACAAGACCTTGTTAATGGTGTACTCAGTGAAACTTGAACTCACTCGTGTTTGCAGTTGAATGGTTTTCAGTTGGTTATAGGTTTATGTAGAGGTCATTCCTCTTTTTTTCTTTAGAGTATGTTTACCTTAGCCTGCTTTACCCCTCATTGGTCTTTGATATTTGGTATGCTTTTGTCACTGTGTGTGTGTGTGTGTGTGTGTGTGTGTGTGTGCGTTGGAGTGGTTTCGGATTTCACTTACAATAATTTTTATCTTTTTGTTTGTGTGTGTGTGTCTTGAGATTTTTTGTGTGCGTTTGTGTGGTTTGAAATTTACTGGTAATTATTTTTTAATTAATGATTTTTATGCGTGTATATATAAACATATCTATATGTATGTTTGTATCCATTTGTGTGTAAGTATGATTCACGTTTTATTCAACTTTGGCTTAAATTTATCTATATTTTTTTTAAGTAGCGTGTAGCCGTTAGTTTGGTATATCGGCATTATCTAAAATTACCTTGACAACATTCGTATAGGCGTTTCGATACATTTGATTTTCTATTTTCTGTTATTTTAATGGTGCTTTTGGGAAGTGATATTCTGGTATTAAGAGCCTGTGATGACCCAATGTATATGTCTTTGCACTTGCAACATTCAATTATGTAGACTACGTTTTTTGAATTGCAGCTCATATTTTTATTTGTTTTGAATTTTGTTTTGGGTCTTTTAAAGGTATGGGATTTTCTTTCTATAATTATGTCATATTTTACGTCATTTATTATTGCATTTGGTAACCCCTTAAGTTGTGTTTTCTCCGAACGCAAAAGAGGTATTCTCTTAAGATTTTGGGTTGTCTCATGAGCACATGACTTGGGCACGGCGAGACGAGGCAGAAGCGAATAAGGTCTCCACGGAGCAGAAGCGAATAGGGTCTCTCACGAGGCGAAACATGGCTAAGTGAGCCTGCAAAGAAAAGGGTGTTAGCAGACCACCTAACTTTACAAACAAAACCCAGAAGACAATTTTGAGCCCAACGACTTTTTATACATGTTTTGGGGTGGTTGCTATTGAAGTTAGGTGTCTGTTAGTTTGTGGTAGACATCTCTGATGGTTTGGCCATTTTCGTTTTTTATTAGGATGTCTAAAAATGGTAATTCTTTTTAGCTGTGTTCCATAGTAAATTTTATTTTGGGGTGTAGATTTTGTAGGAGTTGTGCAGTTCGTTAATGTCTCTCCATGGGTATTTCCAGAATATGAAGCAATTATGTAAATATATTTTCCATGATTTTGTAAATTCTCCTTTTGTGTCGTTACCATATTTTTTTTTTACCTATTATTACTTATTTTACTTATTATTTTCTTCTAAATATGCTAGGTTTAGGGTAGCGTATGTTGGCGCCATTTTAGTTCCCATAGCTGTTCATAGGGTCTGGATATATTTAATGTTATTGAAATGGAAGGAGTTATTATTAAGGATTATTTCTATACCCTCTATGATAATTTTTTGTTAAATCTTGAGTGTAATATGTCAAGGTATTTATTTATTTATTTATTTATTCTAAATGAGATGACTTGTTTTCCAAATTCACAGGGGATATTGCTATATAGGTTTGTGACGTCAAATGTAATTATAAGTGCGTTGGGATCAATTTTTTGTGGTATTGAGTTAAAAGAATCTTGCTTTTTATATTGTTTAGGAAAGGTTGTAGTAAAATGTCTATTAGTTTGCTAAGTCTGTTAGTTGGGCACGACGGGCGTGCTACAATAGGTCTAAGTTTGAGGTCAATGGGGTTTGGAATTTCTATATATTCAGATTTTTGTGTTTCAACGGCTTTTTTTTATTTGTTTGGACTTGTGAATTTTTGGTAGTCCGAAGAAGTTACTAGTTTTGGGGATATAATTTGATAAGAAATCATTTTCTTTTTTTAATTAGTGATTTATTGTGTATTTTGCAGAATTTTGTGAGTTTCATCTTTTAATATTTCTGGGATTTTTGTTCTGTAGTACGTTTTATATAAGATGACTCCGGTACTTTCCTTGTCTGCTTCTTTTATAATTATGTTTTCATTTTCCTGTATTTTTTAAAGGCTTGTTTTTGGTTTTATGAGAGATTATTTTTTGTTGTTTTTTCTTTTAGGTTGATACTTCCTAATTTCTCGAAGAATGTGTTTAATTCACTATTGTTGTTTTTATCTGGAAATGATTTGGTCTTATTTTTTTTTATTAGGGAGTCATCTGTATCACTTTTATTTTTGAATTTTTCTTTTGGTCTAAAATTTCTTTTAAATTCTTTGAGGTCTTTTTTTAGTTCTCCTATGTTGCTTTTTGGAGTGGGGCAAAATTTAGGACCTAGTTGGAATAAGTTTTTTTTTTATTTGGTCTTTATTTAACTTATGTGTAGATAGGTTTATAAATTTTGGTTTAACGTTTGTTTTGTATTTTATATTGTTTTTGTTTCCGGTTCGTTTTGTTTAAAAATTGTTTTTGTTTGTATTTCTTAAAAAATAATAATTTTTGTTTGTACTGTCTAAAAACAGATTTTTTGTGTTGTCATTTATAGGGTGGCTTTTATAGTATGAGAATGTATAGAATTTACACTCCTATATTTTAAAAATGGCTCTGACACAAGAAAATTCTAGAGAATGGGATACTGATTCACTTGTTCCTGAAACAAAGACGGCGGACGTCGGTAAACTAATTAGTTTCGAGAACCTAATGGTCAGGAAAGTCACGTGATTTTTGCTCACAACTGCGTCCGCACCTTTGATTTTATCCCGCGCATTTGGAGCCAATCACATGACAAGGATTAGCCATATATACTCATGACTTACAATTACTCACACTCTAACATTTTGACTTCCAGAGACAGAACTCTCTCTCTTACATTTTGACTTCCAGAGACAGCTTGGCTTTGCCAGCTAGTGACACACAGCTCAATACACACAACATGGGTGCGCATATACTCTGAGACTTTTTTTTCCTGTCCTGCCTTTTGGGCTGGACTTGTTCCAGTCTCGCGCACAGCCTCAGATATTTCGTCAAATCCCGAAAGAGACAAATGACCAACGTGGGAGAAAACACGTCTTCCTAAAATACATTTATAGTCTACTGGACACTTTTAATATTTAGTCTTTCGCCATAATATTCGTGTTAGTTACATACACACACGCACACACATCGATGAATATTTAACAAGCTATATTAGAATATTCGTAATGTTTTTTAAGGTTTCATTTTATGTTCTTGCTGCTATATAAATTTATTTTTGTTTGTATTGCTTTCTTTTGAATGTTCTTTTGTCTACGTTGTTTACATCGTTTGCTTTTCAATAACGAACCAACATAAATAGTGAGAGCAAAATATCCAGCAAACATAGCCCACAAATGGGTTTATTTTGTTTTTTTTCTGGGGTCGGATGCATAGTAGCTCGGCCAAATTTGTTGCGTGTAATAGTTTATAAGGGGATTCTTTTTCTTATGTTTTTCATTTGGAAAGTGTTTTTTTTTTACTGAGGGGTTGACAATTCTTGAGTGCTTTGACCAATTTGTATATATATATATATATATATATATATATATATATATATATATATATATATTTGTAATTTACAAGACCAACCCATGAATCTGTTTGGTTCTCATCATTGTGGAAGTAGTGATGATATTCACATTTCTATTTATGAAGTGTATGGTTTTAATTGGCCTTTTATAATATCTGTTATATCAAGGATTTGGATAATGAATAAATGGAATTCAGTGTGAATTCTGACTGTTGACCCCAAAATATCATTCAGTTTCAAATTTGACTGGAGATTTCTTTATCAGATCATCTGAATGAATTGCTCTAATAGAAATCTTTGTACAAATTCACGTTTTTTCTATGTTGTTGTTACATATATAAACACACAATGAAAATTTTGATGATATATATATATATATATATATATATATATATATATATATATATATATATATATATTTACCTAAAATTTACTACTTTTACCACTTTTATAAAACAGTTTGAAAATTTCAAAGTTAGCACAAAAGTCATTGTTGGTACCTTGTTGAATAAATTTGTAACCCATTTTGCTGACCAGTTTGATTCAGTGTAATTTGGCCTTGTGCTCAAATAAATGCTTAGTATTTATGTACATGTGATGGTTTAAGTCCTGTGAATTTGAGTCAAGGCTAATGTTTAACGTTATTGTAACCTATAATGTCTTGAGAGATTACTAAACATTTGATCTTTTAATGAATAAGAAAAGACACAGGGAAAAATTGTGTTTGGATATTTGTCACTTTCCCAAACAACCTGTTGATGGTCATGGGAAAAAGATTTCTTGTTTTGACATTTTAATTGATTTAGAAAAAAACAATATCTGCACTCTCTCTCTCTCTCCCCACTATTTTACTTTTTCATCTATCTATCTATCTATCTATCTATCTATCTATCACTAATCAAAGGGCAGAATGAAACCAGACATTATGAGAAAAAAGAAGAAAATCAGATTTTATATACTTATGATGTCTTTGGAATAAATCTTTTGCTCCACCCCACCAAAAAAAAAAGAAAAACAAAACAAAAAATTAAAACAATATCTTTCTGGAACAAAGGAGAAAAAAATGCTATTTCTTTTTTTCTGTATCAGTTAAAGTTAATCATTTCCCCAGTTTTGTTATTTCTCTTTTTTAGTGTCTGATATCCTTTGAATATTAATTTCATAAGGAAGGGGGATACATGGTGAAAATCTTGCCACAATTAAATGTAAGAGACTCATGTACTAAAGTTTTTGTTTATGCAGCATTATAGTGATATTGTTTTTTTTTTAATTGTTCAGGTTGGACTTATTTATTGGTGATATTGTATACAAAGTGTAGCCATATAATTTGAGCAAGGATGGTAGTGCTTCATGGCATCCTTTGAGATATGGCAAATGTTGATTAATTTGATAAATGAAGAGAAAAATCAATCTGTTCAAATCAGGTGCCACCAGTAATCTTCATTTTTAACTTTTTCTTTGACAGTATCAATCAAAATTTCAGTGATGAGGAGTTATTATTATTTACATCATTTATACAATTCATTTTTTGTGGAAAGAAAAAATTCTTTACATGCTTTAGTTGAAAAGTCAGTTGAAAATGGATATTTGGTTTAAGGTTTTTAAAAATGTTCACTGAATTCCCCCACAAGAAGAAGCCCTGATCTTAGTCCCTATATTGTAAAATAGAGCCCTGTCCAAAATATTAGGTTTACAGTATATAATAAATGAGCTACCTGTGGTGTAATGGTTATCGTCAGAGGAAATGGACACGGCGACATGAGTTCAAAACCTGGACAAGGCTGATTACATTTCATATAGCACTAATACTCTTGGGAAAGGTATGAATCCAGTTATTCTCCCTCCAGCTATGGGTAAATAGTAGGGCAGACTATTTTCTTCAGCCTTGGTGAGGCAACTAGTCTAGGAGAAAGAAAACTCTGAATTCAAACCTGTTAAACTCCGCTTAAAAATTGACCTTGTGTCATATCCTGCCCGAGCGGAGGGGTTGGTAAATATGGTATATAATAAAAGAGAACTCAGATATTTAGCATAAATGCTCAGATTAAAATATTGGGTTTACAGTGTATTGTAGAATAGTGCTCAGTCCCAAATATTGAACTGAGCAATATATAGAGTGCTCAGACCAAGATATTGAGCTTATGGTATATAGCAAAATAGTGCTTAACCCAACTTCAAATGAATTGTTTCAACATTTCATTCTGCAAATTTGTTATTTGAAAAATTCTGGTTGTTGATAATTTAGCAGAAAAAAAAAATTTGATTTTTGCCTCTGGGTTTTTATTTATACTTTCCCTATGAAATTCACATATTTATATCTGATGTTTAAAGAGGCAGCTACGTGAAACAGTTTGTCCTGTTATCTTTGTCAAAACAAGAATAGCCAACACTTGTTGTCACTTCCTATCTCCCAGGTCAACAGCTTTAACCTCATTTATCAAAGTCTGCTGTCTGCAGATGACAAACCAAGAACAATAGTTAAACCTTTAGACATTATAACAGTTGTTAAACAACAAAAAGAGAAAAAAAGAAAAAGGAAAAGAATAAACATTATCATTCTAAAAATATTTAGAGAATATAAAAAAGCCTGAATTTGCAACAAAACTATTCCTTCTGCGGTTATCTGAAAGTGTAAAATCATTGATTATACTAATGTATATAAATATCTCACACTGGTACCGTAACCTTCATTTGGTCATGGGAATGCTACTAAAGCTGGGTAACCTAAACAGAAATAGTTTGACAGAATCCATCCTTATCCAGGTCTGCAACTAGTTTGAATCCATTGTTTTCATTTTCCTCTAGGAAATGACCATACTCAAATTAAAGAGTGACCATACTCAAATTAAAGAGCACAGTCTGACCAACTATTTACCCAAGCTGGGGATGGAAAGAATAGATCTATTCATACCTTTCCCAAGTGTATTAGCACAATGTGAAATGTAAACAGTCTCATTCAGGATTTAGGTCCAATTCCAACAATAATATTTACTACATTGCAAGCACCTCAAATATTTTAACATTCTTATATTTATATATAAAGTAAAGTTGGCGACCTTTGTCGAGGGCAACCAGAAGGCTCCCATTTCAATAGCTACTACACCAAGGTGTAGGGGAGGGTGCTACTCCTTTCCCTGAATTGCTCCACCTTACCCTTGATACGTACCTTATAATGCTGAGGGTTAAGCAAGGAGGTATCAAGTACCATTTTTAAAGTCTTTGGTATGACGCAAACTAGGTTGGAACCCAGGTCTCCTAGACCATTGTTAGACACTCTACCCACTAGATCAATGAGTTTGTTGTAAATATAGCCCCCCCAAAAAAATCTGATCATGGCCTTCCTATGATTCATAATGATGGTATTCCAAAAGTTCTGCATGTCACTCATTGATCCTCTTCCTTGTAAAGATAGTTCTTTCCAACTAGCTGGTGTGTATAGATGTAGTAAACTTCTTTAAGAAGGTATCCACTGATAAGATACTAACAGCGGTACAGGATAAGTTGGCTGCAGATCCCCTGCTAGAAGAATGCACCTGTATCCCAATAAATAACCTGATGGAGATATTGACCTTCAATGTGGAAACAACCTACTTTGGGATGGGGCCTGACATATATCAACAAGAAGAAAGACTAGCCGTTGTCACCAGTATTGGCTCACATATACTTGGAATACTTCAGAGAAATGTCATTAGGATCAACATTACTAAAGCCATCATATATATATTTGAACATTAATGGATGATGTGAACGCAAGCAGACCATCTTTACAGATCATTACTAAGATTATATTTACTAGACTTATTGATAAGTTGCACAATGCAAGAATTTGTCATCCTTACATTAAAAGCTAACTTTCACTGGACAGTACTTAAGCTCCAACTCCAACCGTCCATATAATGTAAAGAGAGGAATCATTCATTGCCTACAATATCAAGCGAAAGCCATTATTAGTGACATTGATGCATTTCAAGAAGAAATGAAGAGTTTAAGAGATAAATTCTATCGCGACAACTACCCAGAGAGCATAAGATCAGCTCCAAGAAATCTGAATTGAACACCAGAGAATAATTCTTGAAAACTCACTATAGTCTGTCCATACTAAATCAAAGGCTTAGCTGAAAATATTCAGAAGATATGTATATGTCCATATGATATCAGGACAATATTCATGAGTGGCATGACTCTTCAAAAATATCTCTGCGGAATCAAATTCCCAACAAAATACAACATGATCAAGAACTGCATGAACTCCATCCCATGCAGTGTACAGAGTATACAAAGGCAAGACATGCCACCCTCTAAAAGTAAGGCAAGAGGAACATTGAAAGGCAGTATGTTGAAGGGAGTTTTAAAATTCAGGTATGATATATGGAAAGAAAAAGGAAACTATTTGCCGTTGTGCGATGAAGTTAAAGTAATTGATTGGAAATAATATTGTAGAATAAGACATCTTAAAGAAGCAGAGCATATGTTGGGCTACAGTGACCTATTGAGCAGACCAAGTATAATTTAGGAACCATTAAACAAAAAGGCTTGATGAAAAAAGAAATGAGATATGAGCTAAGGTAAAAATATCTTATCTGAGAGTAGTAAGCAGTATCTTATGGGTTGATCAAGACATTAGGTTTATAAGTCCCAAAAATTCCCTCTGAATTTTCCTGCTGGACACATGGTGCTTTAGATAAGGCATTTAGTTGAAAAGTACTTCTGAATTAAATCATCAGAAAGTTGCAGGTTCAATCCAAACTACAGGTAGGAATAGTAAGAAATACTTACTATACCTGGTCATGATTTACAGAATTGGGACAGTCTACCCAGGTGGAATAAATAAAGGGTTCTGTGTAGGCTCCCATGTCTGACATGAAACACCTGAAGAAGGCCAAAGAATATATTGGCCGAATGGTCGTTAGTATAACAATGAAGATCAAGATAATAGTCTGAATATTCTAAGTGATAAAAAATACACACACACACACACACACACACACATATATATATATATATATATATTTGCACATATATAGTACTGGACAAAAAAAAAAATTCAGGCATTAAATATCTGAATGATTTTTTTATTATTGTCATAGATTTTAATGAGATTTCAAAGGCTTAGACACACTTAGGAGATGATTATTTTCCTTAAGGAACTGCTTTCTAGTCATTAACAAAGGACAAATCGCACATTAGGATATCAAATCAAGGAAAAGAAAATTCAAAGAAGTTTCCAATCTTTTGGTATCTAAGAGAATTTTCTTTTTTTTGAAAATTATGTCTTTTCACAACAAATAAAGGAACTTTGACAATAATAATCAAGTTAAAAAATCACTTCCTATAGGTATCTAAACAACTGAAGTTTTGTGGAAAAAAATATTGTTCAGTCTTTTTACTGGCTGCTATTTTTATCCAATAGTGAATAAAAGTATACCGATAGAGAGATGGGGAGAGACAGATCTCTCTCTTTCTTTCTTTCTTTCTTTCTTTCTCTCTTTCTCTCTCTCTCTATATATATATATGTGTATTTAGCATATACATGTATTTACACACACACACACACACACACACACACACACACACATAGCAGAGACAGAGACAAAGGGTGGAGAAAAAGACATATATTATTGTGACAAATAGACCCCAGGAGTTATTTATTATGAAAATAAAAGCATAAAAAAGGAAAATCAAATAGACATGTCATTTTTTTCCTCTTTTATGTTTTTATTCTCATAATGAATAAATCCAGGGGTCTATTTGTCGCTATAATTAAATTTTGTACCTTGAAGAATATCTTTAGACATATATATATATATATATATATATATATATATATATATATATATATATATATAAAGTGAGAGAGAGAGAGTGAGAGATAGCGAAAGAGAGAGAGAGAGGAGGAGGAGGAGGAGGAAAAAGAGGAGCAGAGTAAGATAAGGACAATAAGTAATGGTAAATGTGCAACCATTTAACCTGATGCATCGTGCATTTCCCATGACTAGTTAATTTGGCATCAGTTGTGTGCGATGTGGACTGATGGTCAGTTGTAGAGTTTTGGCTCTGGATTCTGTGGTTGCTGGTTTGATCTCCAATAGTGGAGATCACAGTATGCATTGCTGATGAGACCTAATAAGGTCGAAACAACTGTCCAGTGTTCTGTATGTCACATGAAGTGCTTGCCAGATTTTCTAGTCATGGGAATTCAATTTGTAATATATAATTCCTCCATTTAAATGTATATAAGTAAAGTAAAGTAAAGTTGGGGACCATAGTTGAGGGCGACCAGAAGGCTCCCTTTTCAATAGCTACTCCTCCGAGGTGTAGGGGAGGGCGCTACTTCTTTCCCCGGATTGTTCCACTTTACCCTTGATACTTACCTTATATTGCTGAGTGTTAAGCAAGGAGGTACCAAGTACCATTTTTAAAGTCTTTGGTATGACGCAAACTAGGTTGGAACCCAGGTCTCCTAGACCATTGTTAGACACTCTACCCACTGGTATATACATATATATATATATATATATATATATATATTTATATATATTTTTAAATATCAATTTAGTTACTCTTCCATTGAAGAGTATGTACACATCACATGGTTTCTTCTCATTCTTTTATTTTATTTTATTTTTATTCATTTACGTTAAATCTCAATTTAATCCTATGTTTTTTTATTTCAGGGTAACTGAATTAATAGGCACGAAAATAAGAATTGAAATTAAAAATCTAAATTTAAATTTTGAATTTAATTTAATATAAGTATTACTGTATCTTTAGTATTAAATCTGGAGTTTTAAGTCGAAATATACTTAGAATTTAAAAAAAAAAAAAAATTATTTACTATAATTCCAACCAGCAATAAATTAAAAAAAAAAACGCAAGTGGGCTAAATGGGGAGAAAACTCATCACCTTCTTCTATCCCCTCCCACCCTTCTTTTCTGTGTCTATTCTGAATTATTTTATCCATAAGATCTGAAGAAGTCCTGTTAGTTTTTTTTGGTGTTTTTGATTTATATCAAAACCCATAACAGGATGGAAATAAATTTATGATCCTAATGTGACCGGTTTTTGTTTTTTCTTAAAGAAATATATATATATATATATATATATATATATATATATATATATATATATATATATATATATATCAGGGGCGGAGACGGGACTAGTGCTACTCGTGCCCGGCATGACCAATAACTCGGTCAATGTTATTCAAAATGGATTAAAAATCATCCATTAATTTCAAGCAAACATACTTAGTCAGATCTCAGTTAAATTACGTATCTATTCAAGTTTCGATAACTAAGTAGCCAAAAGTTCATAAATATATCTGGGAATAATACAACGATGCTGTTTTGAACGGATGGTCTTTGTCCGGCCACCGTCAGATTCATTGAACATCCCATAAAATCGGCTATAATGTTGAACACGCACAAATCCGTGCCGAGCACTAGACCCTTATAATAACAGTAATGTTAGAGAAATCCGCTTTTGGCTGTAGCCAATAGCAAGAGCAACCCAAACATCGTGCTCAAAAATCTTAGCACACTCTGACTGCTGACTGCTGACAGCTGTCTTGGGAAGAGGGAGAGGGACCGAGAGAGAGAGAGAGAGAGAGAGAGAGAGAGGGGGGGGGAGATAGCAGATTATAGCCGTCCCGATGTCATCATCATCGCTATGATAAATGTTGGTTAAACGGCGTGTTCTAATTCGTTTTTTCACTAACAGATCTCTATTTCTTTAATGAATGTTGCATATATTACATTCTGTAACTAAAATTTGTTTATTTGAATACATTTTCAACAAATAATCTTTATTTTAAGCGAAATTGAAACTACTAGCTGTGTCTGTGTATATTGTCATCAGTTTCTTTATTCTAATAAACATATTTTTCTCGTCATAGTAATGAACATCTTCTCTTTTCTTCTATACTTTTGAAAGAAAAAAAATTATCTTATCTACTGTATTAACAAGACTACAAATTATATAGTATCTTGATTGTTTTAAAAAAAAAACACCATGGAAGGTACGTTTGTCAATCTGTGCTATACAATGGAGAATCACGCAATAGCAACTATGATGACTGACTTTGGGTCCACGGACCACGGTTTGGGAACTGAAGTTGACAGAGGGCGGGGGGGGCACGAGTATCAAAAATAGGCTAGAGTCGCCACTGATATATATATATGTATATATATATATATATATATATATATATATAGCTAGAGTAATATATAACTAATTTTTTTGTAATACTACTTGAGTTTAATAAAGAATGTCCCCGCTGAGTTCATTTAAAATCTCAATATAAAAAACATAACTTTATTACACATTGTATTTCTTTTTATTCTATTGTTTAAGCAATGCAGAGACCTTTTTCACAACTGACCATATGAAAAGCAACAATCTGACCTTGTCCATCCAACTATTTATAAGTTTAAAACGTCTATCAAAGTCTAATTTCAATTTGTTTAGCCAGAAATGGCATATTTTTTGCTATTCGTCTATCTATTTATTGTTTTGAATTTGTATTTTTCTCTTTTACATTTTCCTCTCTCTTCCTCTTTCTCTTTCAGATGTGTGTGTTCACACAGACTTAGCTATGAAACTAAATTTGAATGTAATTCTCACATGGTAATTTTTTTCCTTCATTTGTCCATTGAAACTTTTTAAAGATAATATGAATTGCAACTTCTCAGATGACAACATTTGAATGCAAAGCTGGAATTTCAGAAAACAAAGCAGAAGATGTTCAGGTTACATTAAGAGTTCACATAAAGATGAACAGGAAAATAAACCCCCAAAAAGAAATAAGACGTTGTAAAAATAAACTGGTTTTGTTGAGAGGTTAAGAGGGAAGACCAGTTATAACTGACACACAATAAATGTGTTGATAAAATAATAGCTGTATCCTCTTGAATGTCACTCAGGCTAACTCAATAAAAGTGTAAAAATATATAAATTCTGTATTTGAGGGACTTATAAAATTTTTATTTGTAAATTAACAGTTGGACACATAATCAGAGTGGCATTAGGAGCTGTGTAAAACATCTCCAGTCTATCTATCTATCTATCTATCTATCTATCTATATCTTGTTGGTGATGCCTAGAATGCACAAACTGCATCCCTGGCAGAGGAGTAAGACAAAAAAAAAATCATGTCCTGGCTATGACACTACGCTGTATCTGATGGTGAGGCTACAGTTCTGGTGCTCTGAGAAAAGTAAAACCCTATTTTTCTTGTCTTTATTTCTTGGTCCAGTCTTACCCTGTAAGTGGGTCAAATAGATATGTTTTAAAATTGTTATTATTTGGAATTCTTGATACCATATAACAAATGATCTTTTATTAGAGAAAAATAACTAATGAAAAAAATGATTGCAATGGAATATTGATTATATAAATAGTTTCGATTATAATCAAATATTTTCAGAATAATCAAATTTTAGCATTAAAACCCTATTAGCAAGTGGATGTGCTGTTAAATAAATAAATAAATAAAACCAAGTCTATCTATCTATCTATCTATCTATCTATCTATCTCATTCTATTCTTTGATTTTTTCCTCCAGAAAAAGCAAATAATCCAATAGAATTTAATGAAAAATCCACCTCACTGGTGGCGTTGACTATAGAGGTAAAAAATAAATTTGGCGACCTTAGTCGAGGTTGACCTGAAAGCTTCCTGTTCAATAACTAGAACACAGAGATGTAGGGGAGGGTGCTACTCCATTCCCTGGATTGCTTCATTTTACCCTTGATCCTTACCTTAGAATGTTGTTTAGCAGGGCAGTATCAAGTACAATTTTTTGAGTATGACATGACCTGGGATTGAGCTCCAGTCTAGCAGATGATAGGCAAACACTCTACTCATTAGGCCAATAGCAAGGAAGACCTTTTCAATGGCTTTTGGGACATCTATGCTGAACAAAGGTCAAGGCTCATAGTGTAGTACCTGCATGCATAGAAATATTTAGTTTTTAAAGCTATAAGTAAGACAATATGCATTTCAAAACACTTTTACTCTTTTTGAAAAGTATAAAAATTGATATTACCAAAAAAAAAAATAAACAAAAAAACAAAAATAAAAACGGAAGGAAAAAATCAAGTAAAAAACAAAAATAGATACATATATAAATAAGTAAGTAAAGTTGTCTCCCTTTAGTCGAGGGCGACCAGAAGGCTCCCTTTTCAATAGCTATTACACTGAGGTGTAGGGGAGGGTGCTATTCATTTCCCTGGATTGCTCCACTTTACCCTTGATACGTACCTTATATTGCTGAGTGTTAAGCAAGGAGGCATCAAGTACCATTTTTAAAGTCTTTGGTATGACTTCACCTGAGATTGAACCGAGGTCTCCAGGACCATTTGTGAACACTCTACCCACTAGGCTAATGAACCGAGTTATATAAGTAAGTATATACAAAATATATATAATTAGTATATTTTAATGAGTAGACTAGATGACCTACTAATCAATTGGATTCTTATTGTAATAACAGTCCATAATGATATTCTAAGAAGGAATAAATGATTCTAATTAGAATTTCATCATCATCATCAAGGTGTGGTGACAACAAAGATTCCCTTGACTCTCTCACACTATCCATCCCTTTTAGCTATTGGTAAATCTTCTTCAGAACACCCACTGTCTGCACAGAGCTGAAGATTGTAGGTTTTTGCCGGTTGACCAACACTGGTGTGTCCATTTGTAGGAGTCCATAGAAAAACATTGCTTATGCATCTCCTTGCATCTCCTGCAATACTTGTCTTACTTGGATGGTTTGCAAGATGGGAGGCAAGTCGATTTTGTTTTTGTGCTGTTTTGTTGGGTTCTGCTTCTGAGCAACATCCTTGTTAAGTTCCTATCCAGTTTTTTTCTCAGTCATTTTGTTAGAGTTCAAGTGGTGCAACCATACAGTAGTACTGATTCTTTTAGAACTTAAAAGAATTCCTGTTTTAACATATCAGACACATTGCTACTGAGGTATGCAAACTGGTCTACTAATTTCAGAGACTTACTATTTAATGGAGAGATTAAAACTTGGTTAAAACTCATGAACTCTGCTTTATTTGAGACCAAATAGAGATCAATACCTGCTCCATGCCATGAAGCAGAAATTTGGCTTGAGACTTGTGTATTTGCAAGAAGCCCTTGATCATCTGCCTAGTCGGTATCAGCAATAGTTTCTGCTTCTTGCTTTTTTAGTATGAATCTATTTTCTTTTATTAGAGCTGTTGTAGCAATTTGACAGAAAAAATAAGCATGAAAGGTAGAGGCAAAGAAAACAGAACACAACACTTCAACAAAATGGTATATTCTCAACAATAGACATTACAAACGTAATACAAAAAGAAAAGTGCAAAAATTAATGAAGGGCTAGAGTTGTTAAGTGAACTTAGTAGGTTGCAAAATCATATGTCAGCGAACTTATCTTGTCACTTAGGTTATTAAATGTTTGTTACTTCCGTGTGGTCGACCTTACGTTGTCATCGGTTCTTATAAGTAGCAGGTGTCTTACTTGGACGGTCTGCAGCATATGAAAGAGAGCGATGTCTCTCTTGCGTTTGTATTTGTACTCCAAAACAGAACCCATTGTCGTATGTCTTGTGTGCTCTGATTGGTTGCTGACAATGGCTCTTGACCAATCACACAAGCTCTTATTAGGCGATGTTTGAGGGTGGTAAATGCTGTTTAGTAGGGCAGTATCAATTACAATTTTTTGAGTATGACATGACCTGGGATTGAGCTCCAGTCTAGCAGATGATAGGCAAACACTCTACTCATTAGGCCAATAGCAAGGAAGACCTTTTCAATGGCTTTTGGGACATCTATGCTGAACAAAGGTCATAGCACATACTCTTGATCGATTATTAATAGAAGTGGTGCTAATGTATTTCCAAACAAGACTGGTTACAATGTCAAAGAAAAACCTTGCATAGTTATCACCAATAAAAAAAAAAAAGATAGTCAGAACAAAGAAATCAGAGAATTATCACTCAGCTATAAATTAGACTCAAAGCTACTTAATTCTCTAAGCTACATTATTTTAAGTGTATTGCTCAAGCAGAAATGTTGCTGTGATCTACGGTTTTTGCTACATTATACTAACATAATGAGAATTTCAAAAATATATAAATTATTTCAATATGCGATGTGCTTAATTAGATTTCTACAGTTACAGATATCACATTCTGTCACTTTAATTCTTGGCTTGGCGCACAGACATTACACTAAGATCTACGTTGATTATTTACGGAATTTATTAAAACTTACGCAGAGATTAAAAACTGAACAAAATATTTAGTGAGTTAAGGGAAATAACTTATTTAATTGCAATTAAAATTATAAGAGTTATTTCCCTTATATTACAAACGGCAAATAGTGTTATGCATGTAAAATGGTTTGTTATTTTAATTCAAAATCACTCTGTATTCCATAATATAAGATATATCTGTAACGTTTTATATGGCTTTTTATAGGGAGTGGAAACGATTCTTTGAAAGTTTATGTTAGAAAAGTTAAAATTAGTAACTGTATCAGCTACTAATTTTAATCAAACAGTCGTCGTATATCCTGGGTCAACAGCGTTCGATGGTGTGATTCCAGTTCTGGAGCTTTTGGAAGTGTGTAGTCACCCCTTCATTGTCACTGCGCCAAGGTCCATTCTAACCAGGAGTGTTTGTACCTATTGATAAAATAGATATGTTTGAAAATTATTTGTATTTGATAGGAAATATTTGAAAGCATGCAACTGTGTGCAAACAAATGATTATCGCAAATAAAAACCGTGTAATCAAAAAAAAAAAAAAAAAAATGCCATCGGATATAGAAAATATAGTCATAGTTGTTATTAAATATTTAGAAATTAGTAAAATTTTGGCATTAAATAACCCGTAACGTGTTGATATACTGTTAAATAAATAAACCTAACTAAAACCGCGAAAATCTTCGGAATACTTATATGATTATTGCTCGCATTGAAACTATAAATAAAATCTTGCAATATTTATTTCTATTTTCAAAATTAGTGAATTAATAACAACGCGTATAACTAATGAAAAACCAAATAACCCGATATCTCACCAAAAACAAAATAAAAGCAGAAACAAAAAACATCCTTTGAATAAATAGATAAATGATAAAAACTTCAATGGAAAAATTGAAAAATCTGTTTTATCGAGTAAGTAGCAAACTTTTGTCGATCAACATAATTATCTTATTATTAAGAAAAAATTACAATATTTTTGTGGGTGGTTCGATTTACAGTAAGGCTAACGTTACCGCTTTGCGAGAATGTCAAGGTTGATAATAAAAGTTGCAGTTGAGAATTATTGGGAAAAAAATGCATTGTTTATTAAAACAAAGAAACAGAACCGGCAAACAAAAAAACAAACAATTTTTCAAATTTCAGATTGAAAATAAATAAGAAAATATAGGTATCCGTTTTTAACCATTTTCTTCCCTAATAACCGGTCTATTTTATTTATAGCAAGCGATATGAAAGCAAAAATTACACATTAGTTAACTCTAAGAGGAAAAAAAATCGGTAACTGTGTAGTATCACCTCCCTTAATAAGGTCAGTAAAAGAGGCAGTCAATACCACCTCAGCAGAAATCTTGGTCCTTACTTCCACCTCAGCCAAGGAATGCTATCCCAGAATCCATCGCCTCTCACTCTTCTCTCTTCCCTTCTCTCTCCTTTTCTCTCTCGCTCTCGCTCTCCCTCTGCCCAATCAGCGGAGATAGGAGAGTTGCCGAAAACGACCCAAGAGCAGGAGAAGAGGAAGCCAGTTGCTGAAGAGATTCCAGATACTAAACACGCGTGTTGACCGCCGGACATTTTCTAGCCAACACATGGCGCTGTATACGAAGAATAAAATTCCTCTTTTAAAGTTAATATTTGTACTTCTCATTTATTATCTAAAATACCATAACTCAAGTACATATATTACAACTGCTTTAAATATACCAGGTGCGTCTGCAAAGTAATGGGACTGATGTCACAGACAATTTATTTCAATTTCAAACAACGAACTGCGTACTTTCCCTTTTCAGATTCTCTCAAGTCTAATTCACTTTCATGTCCTTCTATACACTGCTGGGAGGATTCTTCTGAGATGCCTATCATTTCCGTCGTTACAGACCCTTTGATGACCTCCACGCCTTCAAAATGGACCCTCAAGCCTGATGATCCCCTTAAGCTTAGGGAAAAAGAAAACGTCACCGAGCAGATGAACAGGGAGTTTAATCCAGTTCGGTAATGTTTCTATCGGCTTGAAACTCTAGGAGGCTCAGCATACTTTTCAGACATGCTCAAATATTCGGTAATAATCTTTCAAACATGGTTCTTTTTCATGTCCAGCTGAATTTCGATAAACAGACGATCGCCACTCTCAACCCGCCTTTCCTGTTCGGCGTTGACCACAGTCCAACTTGTTGAAGTCCTTTTACTTCTAGAGTCATCTTTCACCTCCTCGCGACCCTCATTGAATCTCTAGTGTCACTCAAAATTTTTTGTGTGACATTGTATTATTTCCATTTGTTGAAACATTTCAGGCACTTGTGATGGAGTTTTCCTCCAATCAGACCAAAAATTTCAGGTTTATTCGTTCCTTTGTACTCATAGCTGAATGACCTGAAAAAGAAGAGGTGTAAATAAAAGCAGGTGAAAAAAAAAATGCAATGACTGCCGAAAGCAGTTTTATATTCCCAGGATATCATGTAAGATGATAACACAATCAGCTTATTCCCCACATAGCACACCCAATCCTGTTACTTTTCAGACGGTGTTTACAGGAGTATGTCGCTTATGAGTTCGTCCAGCAGTGTCCTGCATGTCTGGTTCGTCTAACTTTGATAATTTTCGTGATGGGTGTTAGGTGGCTGTACAGCTGCTCTTTTATGGGGTGTTGCCTCCAGGAATTGTTCAATATTGCTCACAGCATTACTAGACTAAATTATTTGAATAAATAGTATAATCTTATTTACCAACCTCTCTGCTCGGGCAGGATATGACACAAGGTCAATTTTTTAAGCGGAGTTTAACAGGTTTGAATTCAGACTTTTTACTTCTCCTAGACTGAAGAACCTAGTCTGCCCTACTATTTACCCATAGCTGGAGGGAGAATAATTGGATTCATACCTTTCCCAAGGGTATTAGTGCTATGTGAAATGCAATCAGTCTCGTCCAGGATTTGAACTCGTGTCGCCGTGTCCATTTCCTACGACGATAACCATTACACCACGGGCACCTCCATAAATAGTATAATTCTTTTCCAAGGCATACAGAAGACAATATAATGGAATAAACCAATATTGAAGAAAAAATGTATGGAATGAACTAGTAATTTACTTTCTTAAAACAAATACCAATAGAAGCCTAGATATGCAAATTGGTCTTCAGCTAAAAGACAGTTCTTGTATAACTGAACAAGCGGCAAAACATTCACCATTGAAAGGAAACATGAATCAACAAAAGAACTGCCAGGTGAAATAAGGAAAAATATCGTAGAACTCAAGAAGACAATCCACAATGGAATGTGGTGAAAGACGTTGGTTTTTACCAGTCAGTCGTGTCTAAAATTTGATGCAAATATAAAAGAAACGGGGTAGTTAAAAAAGGAAAATATTCTGGTAAACCGCGAAAGACTTCAAAGCGTCAGAGTAGAAAACTCAAAGCGATATACCTTGAAAATAGAAAATGTACAAGATAGCAAATGAAAATTTGAATGGGTCAAAATTGGAGTCAATATTTGTGACAGAACAATGAGAAATCGACTGAATGAAATGAGGTTTGCATATAGAAAGGCCTAACAAAAACCAGGACAAATACACCCCAAAAGCAAACGAGGTTAAAATGGCTTAAAGAGAAACAATCATGGCAAGTGAACAATTGTATAAAAGAAGTATTTAAATCAATAATCTGCATTGACCCACGCTATCCTGCTGGAATCTTTGTTGTCGTTCAAATGAAACATAAAAATGACTGAGAATTAATTTTTATTTATTGCGGACTTTTTGTCCTCATCTTGGTAGGTTTTTTTGTGTTGTTTCTTCTTTCACTACGTTTTGGCCAAATTTCACCTCTGGCCTTCTTCAGATGATTTTTACCGTGACCTCGGATAGATGCGTTGAGTCTCTACAGTTCCAGGTGAGCATTGTCAGAAGATAGCGGTTTCAAATCCTACCCAAGCCGGCCAGAGGTTTACTTGGTCAAAAACGTGGTGCGATAGACAACAACTATGGAAGGCAGTAATTACTGGGTAATACGGTTACAAGACTCATCATTCCTATCCGAGGTCGCGGTAAAAATCACCTGAAGAAGGCCAGAGGTGAAATTTGGCCGAAACGTAGTGAAAGAAAATGCAATCAGTCTCGTCCAGGATTTGAACTCGTGTCGCTGTGTCCATTTCCTACGACGATAACCATTACACCACGGGCACCTCCATAAATAGTATACTTCTTTTCCAAGGCATACAGAAGACAATATAATGGAACACAAAAAAAAACTACCAAGATGAGGACAAAAAGTCCGCAATGAATAAAAATTAATTCTCAGATTAAGAAGCCTCATCTCAAAATGATCCAATTAAAGACAATTATAAAAATGGCTGTCGGAAGAAAACAAGTAAATTTCCAAAATTATTTATAATATGATGCTCCATGTCATTTAAAATACTAGGAGGGATGGTAATCATTACTTTCCATATCAATGCATATGTGTACATTGAAATCTACGATAATTTCCTCGTTTTATCGATAGGAAATTGGTTTAGTGATGATAAAGTAATTTTTCAGGACGATAATGCATCTTGTCAAAGAACAAAGGAAATCAAAGCTTTTCTTCAGGAAAGATGAATAAAATGGCCAATGAACAGACCGGATCTAAATCCAACAGAATACTTATGTGAGAAATTAAAAAAAAATGGTTCACGAGAAGGTTTCATCCACCAGAGAAGATCTTTTAACAACCGTTCGGGAAAGTTGGAACCACTTGCTTTAAAATAGTGAAATCCAAGTCAGAAAAAATGAAGGCTAGCATAAAATATTCTGGGTTGTGCATAAAACATTTGTTCATCTGGTTGAAGTTAAACTTCTGGCACAATTTCCAGTGGATCACCCTGACCCCCCTCCAGTTGTGTCAAGTCTTATACTCTTTTTGTACTAATTAGCTGCATCCGCTTATTATGTGATTGATCGTTTTGTCTCTATCACCACACAACCCACATTTGCTCTTTTGTTGAGTTTTATCTATTTTTGCTTTGATATAATTGGTTCTTTTGGCGTTGCTTTGCGCTGCAGTTAGAACTTCATTTCTCTCTCAAGGTTTCCCTTTCTTAGCCGCGTCCCTGTTTTCTTATGAGAAATTTTGCTTGTCGTCTGAACTATTCATACAACTGTTTTTCTTCCCATTTTTGTTTTCTAGTTATTTTTGTTATGTTGATCCACGCGTTGTCTATTATTATTATTATTATTATTATTATTATTATTATTATTATTATTATTATTATTATTCCTAGCGGGTTTCTTGCATCTACGCTAGCTGATGGTATTTCACTGGAGTCTGAGTGACAGAAAGTTTCCTCAAGTCCCCAGGACTCTTTTCAGTATTTTGGACGACCTCAAGAATGGTAAAATTTGGACGGTCTTGGTTAGTCCTCCGATTTCCAACTCTTCAAGTTCCTTACCAAGCCTTTGGGGACCGTTCCGAGCGCACCTATTATAATTGGTATCACCGTCACTTTCATGTTCCATAACTTCTTTAGTTCTCAAGAAGGTCTAAGTACTTGTCTTTCCTTTTGTTTTCTTTCACTCTGTGATCTGCCGAAACGGCAAAATTCACAACTCGGGAGGTTCTTTCTCTTTCTCTTTTTTTCTCTCACTAGGACCTGGCCTGATCTTCATGCCGGGGGTAGGTGATCCATTTGCATGTACATCTCTTTCTCCAGGACGGATTCCGGTTTGTGCATATACTTTTTGGTAGTATGATAACATTTCAGTTTCTTGCACAATTCCCAGTGAATCACCTTCCCCACCCAGTCATGTCTAGTCTTGAACTCTTTTTGCGCTAATTTGCTGCATGCGCTTATAACGTGATTAATTGTTTCGTTCATATCACCACATAACCTACAATTGCTATTCTCTTATATCTTATCTATTTTCGCTTAAACATAGTTAATCCTTATGGTGTAATTTTGTGCTGCAATTAGAAGAGATTCAGTATCGCTCTAAAAGTTTCTCTTTCTTTATGTCCAAGCTTTTCGTGTAAGATTTTGTCAGTTTGTGGCTTGAAATATCCATACAGTTATTTTTCTACCCATTTCTTTTTCCTGGTTTTTGTTCTGTTGATCATTATACTGTCAATACTGATTCTGGTCGCTGTAGTTTGTCTTTCTTTGCTTTTTTTATGTAGCCTTCAAGTCCTTGTATTCATGCATTCACGCTATCTTCTCTATTAGTGAGTCCTCTTCCTCCGCCTTTTCTTAATACTTATAGTCAGTCAATGACATTTTTCGAATGTTAGGCCTTATGCATCGTCATTAGTTTTCTTGACCTCGGTTGCATTTGTCTGAGTTCTTTTCTTGTTCATTTCACAAATGGTCCCAAGTATCTTTACAAGGAGGACAGCCCTGGTGTTTACCCTTTTGCTGAGATTACTGTTGTAGAGTTTGGTTTCGAGAAGTTTTCTCGTTTGTTTGAGATACTCTTTTCTTTTTTTTTTTTTTTTTTGATCCCCATTAGTTAGATGGTATCCGATTCCAATATTCCTAAGTATATGTAGGTTTCCTTTTCTCCAAGCATTCAGATTCTTTCTTGATTTGGCAGTTACATTCCTTCTATCATCTGTCTTTACTCGCTTCTTCTTCTTCTTCTTCTTCTTCTTCTTCTTCTTCTTATTATTATTATTATTATTATTATTATTATTATTATTATACTCCTTGAGAGTTTTTCACATAAGTTTTAGCTGATGGTTTTTCACTGGAGTTTGATTGACAGCAAGTCTCCTCAAGTCTCGAAGACTCTTCTCAGCATTTTGGCCGTTCTCAATAGAGTTGCATAGTCACAACCATGATACATATACAACTATACACATATACATGCGGAAACAAAATCAACAATAATGACGAACGAAGACACTTCTTAAGAAAAATATACCTCTCACACTTTATTCGAAATGGTTGCGAAAGGGTTGCGAAAGGGTTATGTGTGAGAGGTGAGTTGGAGACTGAACAAACTGCAACGTATTGACCCCCATTTCCTTTGTCTTTAGCAGCACTTCTTTTTCGTTCTGCTGGGCTGCTCAATCGGGGGTCCTGGGTGCTGGTTCTCTCTACAGCATCTTTTCTCCAACTAACTGACTCCAACTAACTGAACCTGTCTGTGGCACCGGGTTATATAATTGTTTGACATCCACCTGCTTCTTGTGGGCATCACATCTGCACCCAATTCAACCCGTCCACAGTCTTCTCTGATATCTTCTCTTATTTGACAGCTCGGCCGAGGATCAATATGTAACAATATTGCGGTAGTTTGGACGGTCTCCAGTCGTCCGCCAACTTCCAAGTCCTCCAGGCCTTTTAATAATCCTTTAGTTACTGTACCCAAAGTACCAATCACAATTGGTATAATTGTCACCTTCATGTTCCATAGTTTTTTTCAATTCCCTAGTAAGGTCGAGGTACTTATCCTTCTTTTCACATTCTTTCAGTTTTATTCTGTAGTCAGCCGGGACCGCAAAGTCCATAATTTTGCAAATTCTTTTTTTGTTGATTATTATAGGGTCTGGTCGTCTGGACGAGATTATGTGATCAGTCTGTATATCAAAGTCCCATAGGAATTTATGTGTGTCATTTTCTAGGACAGATGCTGGGGTTGTGCATATACCATTTGTTTGAATGGTCAAATTTAAATTTCTTGCTCGTTTTCAAGTGGATCACCTAGCCTACCCAGTCGTGTCAAATATTATACTCCTTCTGTGCTAATTTGCTGCATTCACTTATTATGTGAATGATGGTTTCGTCTCTACAGCGCCACATAGCCTACATCTGCAATTTTCTTGCGTCTTATCTTCCCTCGCTTTTATATGATTGTTTCTTATGGCGTTGTTTTGTGCTGCTATAAGGAGAGATTCTGTTTTTCTCTTAATGTTTCCTTTTCTTAGTCAGGTCCAGGTTTTCTCGAGTGAGATGTTGTTTATTAGTCGTTTAAAACGCCCATAGAGTTGTTTTTATTCACATTTTTGTTTCCTAGTCATTGTCATTCTGTTGTTCATCGTGTTCTCAGTATCGTTTCTGATGGATGTAATCAGTCCTCCTTCGTGTTTTTCTTTGTAGTTTCGAGTCGTTGTATCGATGCGTCAACACCCCATATAACTGTGTGCCAACAAATTATTATGAAATAGGAATAAATACTTTAAATCATATTTCTGTATAATAGTAATAGATAAAAAATTCTTGAAATCATAAAACTGTGTAAATTATTTCTATTTGTTGTCTGAATTTCTGAGATGAAGTTTAATGACTTTTATCATCCAGGGTTTTTGTCTAGCAGAACACATAACGTACCGGTTATAGGTGTTGTTTCTAAGAGACAATCATCTGGAGGTTGCAGGTTCAATCCTGACTGCAGACGAGTAACAATACAGGAATACTTAACACTTGTACCTGGTTATGTTTAACGGAATCGACCCCCGTGGATTAAATTAAAGACGTGGTTCAAAGTTCCATGTAGGTTCCAGAGTTCGACACGAAACACCTGAAGAAGGCCGGAGGACATACTGGCCAAAACGTTGTGAATATAACAATAAAGATGAAGGCTAAGGTCCGAAAACTCTGAATGAAAAGAAGTGTTTCTATTTGATAAATAATAATAATTATCAAACATTTGCAAATGAAACAAGTTTTGGGATTGAACAACCTATAAGTAGTTGAATACCGTTTAAGACAAGTTAAACCTGTAGAATAAGACATACAAACTCCTCTGCGATTTTGAGATACAAACGGATCACCTAACAACCAGACCAAAATTAAAAAAAATCAACAAAAAAGAGAGGACTTACAGAATTCAGGACTTTGCTGTCCCAGCAGACCACAGAGTGAAATTTAAAGAGTTCGAAAAGAAGGATAAGTACCTCGACCTTGCTAGGGAATTGAAAAAACTGTAGAACATGAAAGTGACCATTATACCAATTGTAATTGCTGCTTTTAGTACAGGTTCCAAAAGATTGGTACAAGGACTGGAGCGCTTGGAAATAACGGAACGGGTGGAGACTGTCCAAACTACAGCATTGTCGAGATCAGCTAGAATACTGGAGACTTGGGGAGACTTGCAATTGTCACTCAAACTCCGATGGGAAACCATCAGCCAACGCTGATGTGAAAAACTCTCAAGGAGTAAAATAATAATAATAATAATAATAATAATAATAATAATAATAATAATAATAATAATAATAATAATAATAATAATGTTTAAGTTTTAATAGATTTTTTATTTGACAATTCAATACAGTTTTTGTTCAACAAAGGAATGAAGAGGCGCGAATCCCTTTGTAGCCTTCTATCAATAAATAAGCATCTCTAATGGGATTCGACAGCAGAGTATGTTTGTATTCGTGTGTGTGTGTGTGTGTGTGTGAGAGAGAGAGAGAGAGATAGAGATAGAGAGAGAGAGAGAGGCGTCATCTGCCTGAAGAAGAAACCCTTGTTAATTTGACGTGACGTCAACCAAACGACTGATATTTTGTTTTAGGATCACTTCCATTTAACAGACCTGGAAGATCGCTACCTTTTTTCTAAACTGTTCAAATCAAAATTTCAACATTCCCCTCCTCTTTTTCCAGAAGAAATTTCCTAAATGAGCACTTTTTAACAATAGAAAAAGAATTCAATTTCTCCCTGAAAACAATTTTGGGGAAAAAATGATCTGCAATATCGGAAGAAAAAAAACCCTATTAAACTACCCAGAAGATATTCCTAATGTTTTGTAAGATACGAACTGTTCAACAAATATTTGTTTATGACCAAGTCTTGCACGGAGATCATTTTGCAAAAATTTTTAAATCAAGCAAAAATTTCTTCATAAACTCAAGACTGCTTTGAATTCATCTTTTTGGAACCTTGAAATAACTATTATCTCCCTGCTACAATTGTCTTCCGTGGATATGTTCTATTCTAGTATAGAAAATATGTTTTTTTAACCTTATCCATTGAAAACATGGCATTCATTACTAGACTATATAATTATCATTTTTAAATTGCTTGTATTTAGTCCATTTGCTCTTCTAAGAGATACAATTACCTAATATTACTATTTCAAATTTGAGGCAGAAATTTTGTCTAGATAACAAGTTTACAATGCCTATATTCTACGCTCGTAATAGATATTACAGTTTTAGTTTATTTATTAAACAGCTTATCAAATCCTTATTGGTTGTTCAATACCGAAGTTTTCTTAATTAATAAATGTTTGATAATAATCATAACAATTTATATTTTCAACGCTTCACTGAAATAATTTTTTAATCAGACTTTTAAAAAAATGTCCATGATTAGATACAATCACTTCAACGTTCATATATAAATGTCCAATTTATTCATCATAATAATTTACACCGTTTCAATTTATATGACTTCTTGTAACTTCTACAAATAGTTATATTTTGAAAATAATTTTCATTTCAAATAACTATTCTCAGTACGAAAATTTGCGCACTGTTATATCATTTCAAGTATTCATATCTAATATGAATAATTTTTAATCATATCTATTTTATCCATAGAGGGGACCCTAACAAGTACTACCGTTCCTGGTCAGAGTGGACCTGAAATCAATGTCTAAGAAGGACTTTACAAAGCCCAGAATTTTAGAACTTGAGATTCACCACTACATATAGTTTAGTGTCATACCCAGAGCATTTCCGTTTCGAGGGACGTCTTACCCCACTGCAGAGGATGCAATCGGTTTATTCTAAGACAAAGGGTAGTTTTCGATTAATAAAAAATGTAATTTATAATTATAACAATATAAATATAATAGGATTTATCATTTATTCATTTTAGAATAATGCATACATGATAATTATAGCGAAAAAAACTTTTTACAAGCTATTTCAGGTCAATCAAGTGTTAAAGTCCACGGCTGTACTGGTGAAATCTCCTAAATTAGAGGCGTAAATGCAAAATGTCAACAATCGGATAAGCTACACGCTGTTCTGTATCAATTACCGGAAATACGTCTTTATTAACTTCCGGTTCTGAGGTAAATTTGTCGATACCTTACTGACATACTCGATTATAAGAGTCTTCCCCCGCTTAACCTGAAACTTTATCTCGTTAATTGGGCGACTACTACTACTATTACTACTATTGATAATAATAATAATAATAATAATAATAATAATAATAATAATAATAACAATAATAATAATAATAATAATAATAAGAAGAAGAAGAAGAAGAAGAAGAAAATGCTTGTGGCGTAATAGTTATTGTCAGTCAAATCCTATTTGCGTTTTACCTCAGGCAAATCCTTTCGCTTGATTCGATATGTTCTCTAGGGGTTAGGGGCAAATAATAAGATAGACTGGGTTCTTTACCCTTGGTAAGGCAACCAGTCTAGGAGAAAGAATACTGAATTCAAAACAACTGTACTCCGCATACTGTCCGTGCTACTGGTCTTCATTAATTTATTATCACCCTATAAATCCTAAAATTTTTGGACTTCCTGAGAGTCACAAGCCTAGAATTCCTTTACGACCAATTATTTCTGGGATTAGAATTGTCTCCATAACATCGCAAATATTGTGCCCAAAATACTGGGTTTTTTTTAATCAATATAACATATTTTGAAGAAAAATTTGATTTACCCATGAGTTGGCATCTTAGTCGATCCCAGCAAGTCTATTTCTTGAATAATACCTTAACAAAAATTACGGAAAAACTAAATAAAGTTGTAGCTACCATACAAACTAGAAACTAAGAACTTACTTTAAAAAAATATAACAAATAAATGATAAGAATAAATTAGAATTTAAATTTCATCATAAATCCACAAGTAAAAATGACCTTTTGAATTTTTACTTACATCATAACATCAAAATAAAAAGTGGAATAATCATAGGTTTTTAGCATAAAGCTCTTAGGAATTGCATCCCCAACTCGACGATAAAGAAACCCTTCGCACGACTTCAATATCCTAAATCTTTCATAAAAAGTGCTTAAATGAAGTCGTTTAAACTGTTATTAGAAATTTTAGGAAAACATTTATGCACACATGCATAAATGTTTTCCAAAAATTTCTCAAAACAATTTTTGCAATCATAATCATTTATACAGATATGTAATTTTACTCAATAATTTAACCACAAACATTATCGAAAAAAACTTAAACAATCTTGAAATCAAAGGAGTTGCAAACGTTGTGGGTGAAACTTTATGATCAAATTTACCGACATAAAAAACAAAACAGAACATTAAAATGGTGACTAAAAGTCACGTTAGTTTGACATAATTTAGAAGCTAATCACAACGTTTATTTTAAAGATTTTAAAATGTTATTTAATATACATAACCAAAAGAACAAAACAAAAAAAAGCAAAAAAAAAAAAAAAAAAAAAAACGCAAACTGAAAGATTGTTGAATCTAGCGTTATTTCTAATTACAATACAATCAAATAAAGACCTGGTTTTAGCTTCTTATTGACTCAAATTAGGGCTAAAACGTTATAAGATCCCTTATTGTTTTCATTAATCATTTTCTTTTTATTTATACTCACTTTTAATGTTTTTCAATTAAACTTCTAATCCTAATTCTTCCTAAATTACAAACAGCTACATGATAAAGAAGAAAAAAGATAAAGTAAGAGAAGAAAAAGAAAAGAAAGAAATAGAGAGAGAGAGAGAGAGAGAGAGAGAGAGAGAGAGAGAGAGAGAGAGAGAGAGTAAAAAGGAAATTATGAATTCTATTTGCCTCATATAGTTTTTAAAAAACGTTACAAACGGTGATAGAATGCCAAAGGTTTTCTCATTGTTTTCTTTCATTTCAAAATGGAATATAATTCAGATGATACATCACATATTGCCCTAACGATGGTTTCATATAATAAAACAAAAAAAAAAACGAAACATAAGCAAATAATTCAACGATGAATAAAATCGCCCCCTGAATACCTTATTTTTTCATATTTGTATATTTACAAACATTCTACAAATACTACTACAAATAATAATCATAATTTAAAACGCAGTAGAAAAATAAGTGTAGAATATGTGCAGAGAGAGAGAGAGAGAGAGAGAGAGAGAGAGAGAGAGAGAGAGAGGGAGGTTTAAATCATAAACACACACACACACACACACACACATATATATATATATATATATATATATTTCAAAATGAATATGTTCATAGAGATTTGTATTTTTTTAAGAATTATTTCGTTCTTACATACGTGCATGTTTCCAGCTTGTTGCTTTCGTCAGAGAATATTAAGTAATTTACAAGATTTTTTGCCTTGATGTGGCAGAAGGCCATATGAATGGGGCACCCTATGAGACTTGAACTTTCTTTGGTAGGTTTGTTAGTTGAATGTTTTTTCAGGTTTTGTATCGATTTATATAGAGGTTTAATAATTATTTGGAAGTCTTTCCTTACCAGGTAGTTAAATCACCTGAGCTTTAAAATAGCCTTTCCAAACATAAGGAGAAAATTAAAGGTAGATCAAGAGACACACTCTGAGAAAGGGAAAGAGAAGAGGAGGAAGAGAAATCTAATACAAAACAGTGACCTCTGTATAAACCGATACAAAACCTGAAAGAAACATTAGACTAACAAGCCTACACGAGTGAGTTTGAGTCTCATTGAGTGCCCTACTCATATGGTTTTGTGCCATATCTAAGCAGAAATCACTAAATGTTCTCTGATGAAATCAACAAGCTGGAAACGTACGCAAATGTAAGAACGAAGTAGATAATTCTTTAAAGTAAAGTAAAGTTGGTGACGTTAGTCGTGGGTGAACAGAAGGCTCCCTTTTCAATAGCTACTACACAGAGGTGTAGGGGAGGGTGAAAATCCTTTCCCTAGATTGCTCCACTTTACCCTAGATACGTACCTTATATTGCTGAGTGTTAAGCAAAGAGGTATCAAGTACCATTTTTAAAGTCTTTGGTATGACGCGACCTGGGATAGAACCCAGGTCTCCCGGACCATTGGCGAACACTCTACCCACTTGAAATGTTTACTTTTTTCTCTCTTTTTACAAACAAAAAAGAAATATATATATATATATATATATATATATATATATATATATATATATATATATATATATATATATATATATATATATATATATATATATATACGAATGTCATCCAATGAATAAGGTGAATTTCACCAAATAATTTAGCCGTAGAAGCATTGTTTACAGCAGTACCTTTTTAAAGGAAATCATTTGTGCTGTTTATTGCCAACTCCTTTGAAAAAATTCACCTTGTTTTTTGAATTACCCTCAAATATACTTTTCTTGTTATTATGTTAATGTTAAATTTATAATTAATTACAATTAATTATTTTCTAAGAAGAGTTTTTAACAGTTTGAATATCCAAGTTGTTAATTTCTTTTTCGTTTATGTCCGTGGTTGAATTATTTGCTTACATATATTTTTGTAGTGGCTTGGTTTGTTTGGATTGGGTTGGGTTTTATGACATATCAACCATTTTAGGTTATTTAATGCCAAATACATGTTTTTACATGTAAACAGTTCTATTTTAAACAATTCAGTTTCGTATAAGAACTGTTTTTTGTTTACATACAGTTTAATGTAAAAACAGTTCTATTTCAAGCAATTCAGTTTAGCATAAGCACACAGTTTAGTTCTATTTGACCTATAGATAAGACCCTATCAGGTGCCTCCAAAACGGGCCAGAGTGAACCTGGGGGTGATGGCAATAAAGGGGTACTCCACATTCCTCAAAGCTCCAGCAGTATTCACTATTGCTGGAGCTTTGGGGAATCAGATTTTTTAGTGTCATATACAGAACTCTCGTTGGGGGGAACTTACCCCTCTGCAGAGATGTAGTCGGAGTATTCTACAACCCCAGCCGACTGGTTCATTTTGTAATATGTTTTTATTTGAAAATTTTATCTAATTTCTAATAATTTTGTTATTGTTTTTCTTTGTGAATTTAAAAAAAAAATAACATGTTGTATGAAAAACATGGGATATTTTTGGCGTGGAAAGGAATTTTCTAGATAATTGAATTCTTCATCTAAATATTCAGGTCTACATATCATGAGGGCTCTAAGATAAAAAAAAAAAAAACAATTTTTAATCCTGGTAAAAGTGTATGGTTATTTTTACTAGGATATTTATGATAAACTTAAATCTTAATCTGTTATTATATTTTTCTATCTTGATCTTTTTTTATTAATTATACAACTAAAACGGTGAAGAGTTGATAGTTTTTAGCTCGCTTGTAAAATCTATGGTTGATTCTATTCAATTTTTTTCTGGAATGGGGTCATTGGCCTAATGAGTAGAGTGTTCGCGAATGGTCTGCGAGACCGGGGTTCAATCCCAGGTCGAGTTATACCAAAGACTCAAAAAATGGTACTTGATGCCGCCTTGCATTATAATGGTACTTGATGCCGCCTCAGCATTATAAAGTAAGGATTAAGGGTAAAGTGGAGCAATCCAGGGAAAGGAGTTGCGCTCTCCCCTACGCCTCGGTGTTGCAGCTATTGAAAAAAAGAGCCTTCGGGTTACCCTTCGACTAAGGTTGCCAACTTTTCTTTACTATATCACTGTTGACTTTAGGTCTACAAAGTTACTCGAGCCCATATTTTATTATAATTTACTATATAGTTTAAATATAGAATAATTCTAGCATCCATCTACATTTTCTTTCTAAATACAATTTATCAATTCTTTGGGCCTGTGCAAATTTGCACAGATGATATTTGACAACTGACCGTTCAAAACAAACAAAACGATATTTTCCCTTTATCTGCTGTATTTTTCTAAACAAATGTCTTTGACCAAGGTTAAGGATCAGTCTCAGTAGCCACTAGAATCATTGATGTTAACTGCTCAATATCTGGGTCAGCGCAACAGATCACACACGCACACACTTAAGTATATATATATATATATATATATATATATATACAGAGAGAGAGAGAGAGAGAGAGAGAGAGAGAGAGAGAGAGAGAGAGAGAGAGAGAGAGAGAGAGAGAAACGTAGATGGGTCTTTTGGGCACGATGTGGTTTTATCAGATTCATCGAATATAATATCAAATAAACAGAAAATATATTTTCGTTCAACATTTAATTGCTAAAGTGAAACAAAAAATATATTATTTGAGAAACGGGGAGCAAAACAATTTTGAAAGTTTTAATGATTTTTTAGAAATTTTTTTCAGCTAGAAATTTATTCATTTCAGTCATGTTATTAAAAAGGATTCGTTTTTGTTTTTTTTTGGAATGATTTTAATGAGCACAAAATAACTTGTCAAGTTTTTTTGTCATGTAACATTATTATAAATACTGACAACAAAATTTTTCTGAATCAACATTTTAAGGCATGAAAATAAGACACAATTATTAAAGTTAGTGCGTTAAAATAATCATTCATAATGATTCGAGTTCAATCAAAGTCAAGAACAAACAACTTGTTCTGAGACATTTTTATTACCTTGAAATAGATCGAGAATTGGTGTTTGGGATATATATATATATATATATATATATATATATATATATATATATATATATATATAAATATATTAGCTGTACCCGGCCACGCGTTGCTGTGGCTCAGTTTGTTTAAATGGGGGGGAAGAAAATGCATGTTTCTAATATGCTTAATTTTCCAATACTTGTGGATACACAATATTCTTGGTAGTTCCAGTTTCCGTGTAGATAAAGAGATTGTCTGGATTGACGACTCTGGAACAGGCAACATATGATTGCCCAAGTTAACCAAAAAAGAAATAAAAGTGATAAAGGCAGAAAAAAAAATTCTTGGAAAACGAAAGTAATGTTTACTTTCTTAATTTGCGTTCGGCTTTTCTCGGGGAAAAACGACTTATTAAAAATATTTTTTTTAATTATTGTAATATTTTTGGATATTAAGTATATAAAAACACACCGGTATTCGAATAAAATACTCTCACAAAGGATTACACCAATTAGTGGTGTAAAACTGGAGATTATCGGTTAGTAACAAACATTTACATTTTCATTTATATTGATTTTTGGATATTACATATATAAAAACACGCCCGTATTCGAATAAAATACTCTCACAAAACTTTAAACCAGTTAGTGGTATAAAACTGGAGATTATCGTTTAGTAACAAACATTTACATTTTTATTTATATAGATGTCTTTCGTTGAAATTTAAAAGAAAAAATGTCATATTGAAAAGAGAAAATAAAATATTTAGTTAACAATTCGTTACTGCTGAACCAACGAAATATGGTTTAAGAAAGAAAACTTTTTAATGAATGTCTTTCGTTGAACTTAAACAAAAAAAAAGGAAAATATTTTGTAAACCGTTCGTTAGAATAAAAAAAATTACTTACTACTGAACCAACGAAATATGGTTTAAAGTTTAGTGTCTCTGTTTAAGTCAACCAAAAAAGAAAGGAAAGTGACTTAGCAGAAAAATAAATCACGTGTAAAATTCTTGGTAAACGGAAGTTTTCGCGTTCGGCTTTTCTCGGAGAAAAACGACTTATTAAAAATATTTTTTTTAATTATTGTAATATTTTTGGATAAAAGGTATATAAAAACACTCCTGAATTCGAATAAAATACTCGCTGAAAATTTTAAACCAATTAGTAGTAAAAAACTGGAGATTATCGGTTAGTGACAAACATTTACATTTTTATTTATATAGATATATGGAAGAAAATAATGGATTGTAATCTGACAGTAAAGAAAAACTGATAACAAGATAATCCAAGTAGAAGGAGAGATTTATTGAGAAACGAAGTCGACACTATAGCATTTCAGTTCTATTGAACCATCATCAGGTCTATGTGGGGTTATATCAGTGATATTAAGTTAGCGATGGATGTGTAAAAAGTGTAAAGAATATATAAAAACTTTGGAAATAAAGAGAAAATATCGTTTTGTTTGTTTTGGCCGTTTGATCAATGAATCAGCGTTTGTTGCTTTAAACGACGTGTGTGTGTGTGTGTGTGTGTGTGTGTGTGTGTGTATAAGAAATTATGACAAGAAAACTAAAATTTGGTGGAGTACTTGTTTATTTGAGGATATTTTTTAATTTTTTAAAAGGAATATTAGAAAGAATTAAATTATCAATGAAGCTCTTATGATGAAGTATCGAGGAGCACACGAAACAGATCTTTAAGGATATGGAACAGAAGAACGTTTAAAATTATACACATAATCTTTATTTAACCTATGAACGATAAGATTTTAAAATATTACTGTTGTGTGTGAAGTGAAATATTGTTCATCATAAGTTACATCTAAATAATAAATTATAATGGAAGAATGTAGGGGAAAAGTTTATGCTAATCTAATCTAATCTAATCTATGATTTCTGTTTTATTTGGCGTAGAATTAGATTTTTAGTATTCTCTTGAGAATTGATTTTTTTTTTATCAAATCATTAACTGATGAAGTTTTTAAATGAGTGAAACGTTTATTCAAATAAATAAATTTTGTCCGAATATCTAATATATCTATTCACACACACACACACACACACACACACACACACACACACACACACACACACACACACACACACAACCTTAGAGTAGATGTGCTTAGGTCCTTAGAGTTTATGTTGAACAGAAAATGACGGAAAATCGATCAATTTAAAAAAGTTATCCCCAATGGTTTCATAGCATTTGAAATACAGAAAATCGAACATTTTATCCAGAAACGAGAAATTGAACTTACCCTCAGTCCTGGACAATTTTCAGCCTGAACATGTTAGTAAAATCTACAGAAGGACCTGTCAGTCAATAGCCAAATTTGTTAGTCAAATGAGATCACATGAGAGCAAATAGTCGTAGGCTGATATGACACCAGTCCTTCCTCAGTAACCTACGGGTAATTTGTATCAATTCCGTGACAAAGTATATAGGTTTACAGCCGATTTGAAAAGCCATATGAAAGTGCACGGAGATAATGCAAACGCCTAATATACGCCCTTTGCTTGTCACATATACTGCAGGGCTTACAAAGGTGAAGTTGGCTTAAGGAACACACTTTCACATGTGTGATTCTTGTGAGAGAGAAGAGGCGGTCTTCTTATGTAAAGAAGTGTCAGTCATTATATATGAAGGTCATTTAATGATTAAGGGGATTTTTTTTGAAAAAGTAAAATACAAACTTTTTTCAGAATTATTTTCCCATAAATGTAAACGCTAAATTGTTTGGAATTGATTTATAGCAAGAATTGTTTTAACTTTGCAAAAATTTCTTGTTTAGAAGCTATTCAAAATGGCAGCTAATCAAATTCAAACTTAAGACTTAAACAGAGATCTGTCATCAAATATTTGTTGTTTGAGAAGTGTACACCAAGTAAATTTTACAGAAGAATGAGTGATGTTAGTTGTCTAAATTTCTGAGACGAAACTTGATGATTTTTATCATTAAGGGTTTTCGGAACTTGGGAACCTTCACGGTTATGGTTAACGGAATCAGAACAGGCGACACCCGTTGATTCAATAAAGGACGTAGTTCAAAGTTCCGTGAAGGTTCCCGAGTTCGACAAACACCTGAAGAAGGCCGGAGGACATATCGGCCAAAACGTTATAGAAATAACAATAAAGATGAAGACAATAGTCCGAAAACCCTTAATGATAAAAATGAGCGGTGTATACGAAGGGATATGTTTTTGTCAAAAAAATGTTTACAAATGGGCTAAACATGGATTTAAATTTAACTTTAAATATATATATGTATATACTGAGCACATTTTTTGGCTATGTTTTTATCACACAATATCTTTTCGTTTTCATATCATTTATTCTTTTATTTTTTGCTTTTTATCATTTACTCCTCTTCCGTCTGTCTTGTGTTTTTTTATTGATTCGTTCAAAATGTAAATAAGTTTAAAGACACGCCATTCCAATTTCTACGGGTGGGTTCAGGTGTTGTACGAATTGAAATAATCTAATAATTTATTTGCACTTTACCAAAGGGAATTGTTCCTGTTTAGATTCCCGATAAAATATCTGCTTTTGTGAGATACGATCTCAGAATTCTCAAAATAGAAAAACGGAAATATCAAAGAGTAGTTGATATAGACTGACGTAGAGAAAAATTCTGAGAACGAATTCTTGCAAAAATTCGTATCGTATATTATTTAACTAGTAGGTTGACGTTGCTTACTGTTGGGCTTAAATATTGGTACGAAGCTAATTTGTAAGCATTAGAAATGATAAATCTTTCAAATGATAAAGTAATGATCAGATTTGCTAATAAAAATCTAATATTGATCCTATCAAAAGATGGAGTTCGCTTACAAGTAGGACAGAGTGCATTACTGTGCTACTTTTCCAAGATTATCACGATCTAGATAGATGTTCTTGTCCTATCGGTGCTCAAGGGTACATAAATAAACCTCCCTGAAGAACATGTCATCAAGTGACAAGTGATTACTTTGGGACCCAACAAGATGACACTTTCTGATATCATAACTTCTCGAGTACGATTTTCCAGACCATAGGCTTCTCATGATCAATTTACACAGTCGTATTACGAAGTTTGCACCCTCTTTCATATTGAAGCTTAAATGTGCCCAATTTTGTCTTCAACTGCTGATAATTGTGATGCTCTACATAAGAGATACCCGGAAGATTTGTACGTTCTTTGTCAACGCACTGCACGCAACGAATCATCATCATCATCATGTCGTGCCGCCAACACGGATATCCCTGACCCCCTCTCGCCACTTCTCCCTATCACCCATCGCCTCCGGCAGGTCTTCAGGGTTACATCCTGTGCCCTCACATAGTTGCTGTATATAAGTTCGAGCTGGTCGTCCTGCTTTTGCACGGCCATATGTGGGGGTCCATAGGAGTACATCACTTATGAGCTCGTCCTTGCTTCTCCAGCAGTGTCCTGCGTGTCTGGTTCGTCTTACTTGTATAGTTTTTGTGATGGGGGGCAAGTGTCCGTATAGTTGGTGTCTCGTGGGGTGTTGTCGCCAGGACTTGTTCAATACTGCTCTCAACATTCTTGTGTAGTTTCCGTCTAGTTTCTTCTCCAGCCATTTAGTTAGCGTCCATGTAGTGCATCCATATAGCAGTATCGACACAACCGCTGTCTGGAAGAAACTGCGTTTCATTTTATCGGTTAGGTCTGATTTCCATATGATCGAGAGCCTATCGATAGCAGTCCATGCCTTCGTCAGTCGTGTGTTGATGTCTTTTTCGGTTGATGAGACTCTACTTCCTAGGTTGGTGAATTTGTCTACTAGTTTCAGAGAGGCTCCGTCTAGTGTGGCAATGTTGCCTGTTTGGTTGTAACACATATATTCAGTTTTGTGTGCATTGACATGGAGGCCAATGTCAGCTGCGGCTCGTTCCAGACTATGCAGTAATGTCTCTGCTTGATTAGGCGTATTCACCAGTAACGCCAAGTCATCAGCGTAGTCGGCGTCGGTGATTGTTTTTGCGGGGTATCTTTTGCTTCTTTTCTTCGTCAGCTCGAAGCCATTTTCTCTGATTTTGTCGATCGAAGTTATAAGCACGTAGTCTAGACAGATGATAAAGAGGTACGGGGCTAGCGTGTCTCCTTGTAGTACTCCTGCAACAATGTCGAAGTATTCCGTGTCTCCATCTGGTGAACGTACTTTCACTTTGGTGTTTCTTAGAGAATCATTATCGCTGCTACGGTTTCTTTTGGTAGGCCGTATGCTAGTAGGATTTGCTCCATCTTCCCTCTGTGTATGGAATCGAAGGCCTTGGTAAAGTCGACAAATAGTAATGTCGCCTGAAGGTTTTTTGCCCGGGGACTCCTCCTCTCTCTCTCTCTCTCTCTCTTTCTCTCTCTCTGTCCACCTCCCTCGATGACCATGATATAGGATTGGAATTTTAATATAAATGCTAGTAAAATTAGTAATAATTCAAGCGAGCATTTGATAAAATAGTATGCGTACGTTGGAAGTGATTCCGTTTCCAGAAGTTTTTTCACAGAAGTCAGTAAATTTTTTCTACTAAACTGTTCATTTAAAAATGCACATATCTGATTTAAAATAGTTATGTCTTAAATCTCAGCTGTATTCTGTGTTGTTTAAATGAAGAATGAAGGCTTTTCTGCGACTTAATTTTCAGGAAAAACTTTACTTTTGGAAGACGAACTTCTAAATTTGCAAAAGAAAACCCCAAAATTCGCCCCCCAAAGAAAAAAAAAAAACCAAAACAAAAAAAAAAAAACCTAAAACACCTCAAATGTAGTCTAACACGTGCGAAGACAAAGCCATAAAACGCGACGAATACCAAAGCTAATTCATTTCAATTCGGATAAATGCCCTCGGGAAAGGCATGAATCCATACGTCTTTGCCTCAGTTATGAGTATATTTTTGAGCTGGTAGGGCGTTTTAGGAAAACTCTAAGTTCAAACTAGCTGTATTCTTTGTGTCACATCTGCTCAATAAATATTCGTTATACCAGCAGCAAGTTCACAGTGAATTTCTGTTGGGGTTCTCTCCAGAACAAAAAGAAAGCAACACACCTTTTCGTTTGTCCACTGCTGATGATAGTCGAGGAAAGAATTGAAGGATTTTAATTAGAGTTCCCAATCAATATCAAGTTAAATTAAAAACATATCAATTTAAATTGAAAAATGACATTCAGGGCAAACATAGGACTCACACAGTAAACATTTAGTTGAAAATTGGACTATGAATTCCTTTAATCTCACAGTCAAAGCATTTAAGATATATTGCTCTAATAAATTTTATAAAAACTCCGAGAGATTCGCTTTTTTTGCCGAGTGACGTTTATATTTTTACTAAACTTTGGTCTTAATTTGTTTGCAGTACTTATTGTAAATTAAATTGTCTCTCATGTAAATACTAAGAAGGTTACCACTGCTTAACTTCGGTAATCTGAAACCGCACATGATGCGGATTGAACTCACATCGAATACAAGACGAGCTTGTTAACTCTTATGCCACCACAGGATGCCGTATATTTACACACATATACACATACACACAAATATATATGTACATATATATAACAAGGTGATTTTATCAATATATATATTCATATTAACAGATACATCTTGCTACATGAATTGTATGATATTTACATTCAGACAGGAAAAACAAATGGTCTGGTTTTTATATAAAAAAAAGGTGAAATTTGGGTTTGGGAGATAGGGTGGCCGGAATTTTGTGGATTTTCTAAATTTTCATTAGAAATTTCTTATTTCTTTGTTTGAAAATGCAGATCTAACATTTTAAAAAATAAAGGGTCGGCTGAAATAAATGATATCACCCAAAATATGAGTAATTTTAAAAGGTTTTTCATATATATGGTATATATTTTAAAGGTTTTTCTTTTATAAATATATATATATATGTAAACTCATAAATGATGTACTCCTGTGGACCCTTTCACACGGGCGAGCAAGGGTTGAACGACTCGCTAAATTCTATCAACAACAGCTCTGCACTGATACTGGATGTAGCATGGAAGACTTGCCGGGAGCGATGGACAATAGAGACGAGTGACGAGAGAGGGTCAGGGAAATCCGTGCTAGCAGCATGACATGATGATGATGTATTATAATATATATATATATATATATATATATATATATATAAAGAAGCTGTTATCTCACATTTTATGCCGGCATCATCACTTAGAATTTCATGAGTAAAAAAAATACATTTGTCAAATGAAGCACGTAGGTAAAATGATGGACAAAGAAAAAAATGATTAAATACTGAATATTCCTAGCACAAAGCAAAACATGATTATGAAATGATAACGAGTCAGTTCCATTTTGAAAAAATATGGAGTCAGTGCCAATACTTTTTGATAAGCAGTTTTTGATGAAAAACAGGATGGTCCAAATGTAGTAGACTCTCGAGCTTTGTGTAACTTTTTCTTTTCTAAACTGCTAATTCCTCTTAAAGGTAAGATTTGGGGAAATAAAAAGACATTAACAATGTGACGACGCAGGTTCACAGGCTAAGAAAAGCTTCAAAGATGGTTCAACTAATGGAAAAAGGAATTCTACATAAGATTTTATTTAAGACTTATTAAAAAAATCCTGCTGAAAACTCTTTAAGAAACATTGTTTTAAAGACTGTTGTCTGTCACTCTGACCCTCTCTTAAAAAAACAAACAAACAAAAAGATAACAAAAAAAACCGAACATTCAGGTTGAGAAGAACCTTCAATTTTTGTCATAACTCTTTGTCTAAATCTTCAAAGTGTATGAATTTTTAAAAATATTCTTTAGAAATTTTGATTATTGGAAAAATACGTTATTTGACAAGAGAATAAGACAAAATAATCCTAATGAAACTGAAAATGACTTTTTGGTTTTTCCCCTAAATCTTGAAAAATGTCTTCATTCTTATTATTCTTTTGTAATTAATTTTCGAATGAGAAGGAAATTTAATAGAGGAAAATAATTAAAACTTATTCAAATAATTACCAACCAACTTTAAATTAAATCTTTAAAAAGAAATGCGTCATAGAAATTAAAATTCCCTATAGCACACAAGCATGTAATTGTTTGCGCAACCTGCTTCACTTGCCTTAAATATGTTTTCGAATCATGTCAGTTTGAAGTTGTTAACTAATTTTGAATACAACAGTTCATTTTAGATTGTCACATATAGATGAACAGACGGTAACACTGAGTGATAACGGCTTCACACACACACACACACACACACACACACACACACACACACACACACACACACACACACACACACATATATATATATATATATATATATATATATATATATATATTATCAAGCACCTCGGGATGTGACATTAAGTCAATTTAACGCGCGGACTAATTCAGAAAGTAACCCTGAGTGAGAAGTGACAAAAATACTCTGCCACGACGGCATTCTATTTTTAGGGTACACTCACCACTTTTAGCCGAGGGCACACGGGCTCCCCGCAAGGACGGTCATTAAAGCCTAGACTTATTAATTTTGCAATATATATATATATATATATATATATTGTTGTCTAGGGTAACCTATTAATCTATCTATCAATCAAAGACAAAAAGAGAATGAGAGGTGGGTCGTTAGTAAAGCAAAAGTAATAGTCGTAAGAGATCAAGAAAAAAACATGTATATATTTCAGTCTTTTACTTTCTTTTCATTTGTCACATAACATGAACACCTAAGACGAAAAAGACTATAACTTCTAATGAACTTTGCTTTATCGGAAATATCTCTAAATATGGTTCGCGTGAATTATATATATATATATATATATATATATATATATATATATATATATATATATATATGTATGTGTGTGTGTGTGTGTGTGTGTGTGTGTGTGTGTGATTCTCGCTAACTTAACGATCCTTATTAGTAGATGGATATGGATTATATGTTCATTTGATACATTTTAAATTATTAATATTTTTTACTTTTTATTTTTTAAATCTTATTCTATTAGCTGTACACTTTTTATCCATTGGGATCTGGGAATTCTTACTGAATTTGCTGTTGATGGAGATACTAAATTATATATATATATGTATGTGTGTGTGTGTGTGTGTGTGTGTGTGTGTGTGTGTGTGTGTGTGTGTGTGTGCAAGCATATATATTATTTGTATATTCTCCCGAAGCGCTGAGGTATGAAAATGGTTTGTCAAATTGCCTTGAATTCACACACACACACACACACACACACACACACACACACACACACACACACACACACACATATATATGTGTGTGTGTGTGTGTGTGTATGTGCTTTAAGTTTATTTTGTGAGAGAGTGGCTGTTTACTTTTTTTTGTATGTATGTGTTTGCGTGTGTGTCTGATCATGAACACTTGCAGACATGTTGACACATTTTTTATCATGCGTAAGTATCTATCTTACACACATATGTAGTAAGGCTGATAAAAAACATTCTTAGAAAATTCTACTTTTGGGGGTGTGAAGCTGAGACAGAACCAGTGAACAATAACAACAATAAAAAGGATTTTAACGCTCATATGACATTTGACTGACCATATATGTGACACAGATTGACCAAAAAGTCATATGATCTGTGGTGGGTATCTTGGCGATACGCTTCTATCACGAAAGAGAGCACCATTCCGTAGTCACACAGCTTTCTTTTCTTTCTTCTCTTTTGTGAATACGTATTAATTCGATGTTCTTCGGCTAACGACCCTTCCAATAGAAGAAGTCATTTATAATGGCGGTGCCAATTTTCTCCATTTATTTTATTCTCTGTACTTGTTTTTTTTTATAATAAACTATCTCTCCCAACCTGTTGTCGTTCGTCTTTTGTTCACAGCCTTTATTGATGCCTGGCTATGTGCATTCATTGTTTGAAGTTTCTTAAGATATTCCATGGTTGCTAACTCTGGATAACGATTCTTGACAATGAGACCAGATAAGTTTAAAGGTTACAATATTCATGACTTAAAAAAGTCATGAGAAGTTTTCAGTTGATGCAATAATTTACTGATAACAATTACTCAGTTATACAATACCAGGAGGTACGCTTGGTGTTACGGCTATCGTCTTAGAATATAAAGCCAGCAAACCAAGTTCAAATCCTGGAAGTGGTTTGATTTTTGCTAATGTTTTTGGGAAAGGCATGGATATTTCCGTTCTATTCACAGCACCAGCTATTAGTAGCTAGTTTCGTAGCTGTGTTGTTTGGCGTTGTTATGGCAATCGGGAGAACTCTTAAAATTCTAGAGGTTTTGGTTTAGTAACTCCTTCCATAAAATGGGCATGTTACCTACTGTAATAGTAAGCTAGATTAGAAGACTCCTTTTTGTGTGTTCGATTCTGAATGGGTGCCCTATACTTTTGACCTTGTGTCACAACTAAGTCCAGACTTGGTGTGGCTGCAGTCCAAAATGTCTGCAGCATCGAAGAAAATGGGCTGAGTTCCAATGGTGAACGAGACTGTTTGCATTTCAATTCTGGCTAAAGTTCTTGGGAAACGCTGGAAGAAAGCAGATTAGACTCTTTAGTCTTGGTGCAGTAACCGATCTACGAGCAAAAAAAACAAAAAAAAAAAACAAAAAAAAAACTGAATTCAAACCAACTGTACTTTGCTAAAAATTAGGCTCGTGGCTCATCCTGACCGTAGCGAATGGATTGAGTTAAAAGATGCAGTAACTTGAATTGAGTTTTCTTCGATTCCTAGAGAGGAACATTTGTTAATTTACAGAATTGATATTGAATGAATTTTATTCGCCATCATTGAAAATGCAGTGTCTACGAAAAGAAAGGTTCAAAAATGTATTTAAAACGTCCATTTAAGACAATGAAATTCATGACAAAATTTTCTTTTAAATGAATATTTGAAAGTTAGATAAAAATTGAACAATAATCATCAATACTTTCTCGATAAATCGTCACAAATTATTTCGAGAGAATATCTATGTGAAACAAATAAATTGAAACATTTCACATATTGTAAGTCAAGTAAGAAAAGTTGCAAAAAAGGCTCAACGCTACTATGGAAGAGAAAATTTAAAATCCGAAATATCAAAATGATGTTTTATTTAAGTTCGTTATTCAGAGTTTGATATGGAACACATAATCGTCATTCTGTTTGTTTGGGTTTTATGGCATATCAACCTATGTAGGTTATTTAATGCCAAATCCATTTTTATACAAATCAACAGTTTTATTTCAAACGATTTAGTTTTGTATAAGTTCACAGTTTAATTGTCAAAAGCATTTCTATTTCAAGCTATTCAGTTTAGTCAAAAAGTTCTAATTCAAATAATTCAGTTTAGTATAGGTATTGTTTTTATCTATGTACAGTTAAATGTCAAAACAGTTCTATTTCAAACAATTCAGTTAAGTGTAAGTACAGTTTCAATGTCGAAAATAGTTCTATTTCGAAGAATTCAGTTTAGCATACTAAAACAGTTCCGTTTCAAACAACTCAGTTTAGCATAAGTATGCGGTTTAAATGCCAAAGCAGTTCTATTTCAAGCAATTCAGTTTTGCAGTTTAGTTCTATTTGACCCACAGATAGGACCCTATCAGGTGCCACCACCTTTTCCGGTGAATTTTGCAAATGAATAAATGATTGTTTTTTGAAACTCTTTGTGTTCAGAGAACTTTGACAAGGCACACATCAAGTGAATTGAAACACCAACCATTTGCTAAATTGATAAGTGAAAAGTTTTCGAATGTGTAGACTGTCCAAGTATCGATGATCTTCGCCAACGCACTTTTTATTTATTATGGTTTGAGAGTTGTTCTTGGCTAATTTTGGGGACGCAGATTTTGAAAATGCCACCTGTTTCGCCTTTTACGTTAAATTTTGGCTATATGGCATACTCCTAACTTGAAAGTAAGCCAAGTCTGCTCTCTTCCCAAAATCACTTATGTTCATCCTTTGCTTTGGGACTTTAGAATTTTCACAAATATAACACAAAGAATATGGAGAATTAAAATATTTTCTTCGAGTTGAGATCATTCTTTGGATTTATAGTGTTGTTTTTGGACATCAATCAGAAAAATAAAAACAAAAGTGTAATAAGTCTGTAATAAAGTTAATTCTGTCCTAAAAAACCCAAATTAGCCCAACTTTAAATGTTTTCTCCAAACTTTTATACTATACTGCCTATGTCACACAATGGATATATGCAATGAAGATTCTGAAATATATTTCGATTTTTTGGTTAACGCTATTTCAAATACTAACACCAACGGATCTTAAATTAGAAAATTGATATGATTAAAATTATGTCCATGTATCATAGAACAAAAATTGAGATTTGAGACATGAGAGACAAAATGGGTTTTTTTTAAGTAGCGACCCCAAATTAGCCAAAAGCAACATTCATATTTTAAATACAAAAAAAACAACAACCCCCAAACAAAAAAAAAACAACAACAAAAAAACATCATCATCATCATCATCATGTCGCGCCATCAGCACGGATATCCCTGACCCTTTCTCACCACCCTTCTCTATCGTCCATTGCTTCCGGCAGGTCTTCAGGAATACATCCCGTATCGGCACAGAGGTGTTGTGTGTAGGTTCTAGCTAGTCGTCCTGCCTTTGCCCGTCCATATGGAGGGGTCCATTGAGAACTTCACTTATGAGTTCGTCCCTACTTCTCCAGCAGTGTGCTGAATGTCTGGTTCGTCTAACACCACCCCTAAAAAAACCATTATAAAGAAAGTGGTGAAATGGTTATCGTCGTAGGAAATGGACACGGCGACACGAGTTCAAACCTGGACGAGACTGTTTGCATTTCACATCGCACTAATACCCTTGGGAAAGGTATGAATCGAATTATTCTCCCTCCAGCTATGGGTAAATAGTAGGGTAGACTGGGTTCTTTAGCTTTGGTAAGGCAACTAGTCTAGGAGAAGGAAAACTCTGAATTCAAACTTGTTAAATTCCGCTTAAAAATTGACCTTGTATCATATCCTGCCCCAGCGGAGGGGTTGGTGAATATGATAAAGATAGAAAAAAAGGAAAAAAGAAAAAAAAAAAGAAAATTGATTTTTTAACCTGCGAAATGAAGAGAGGAAATGTTTTATTTAGCACATGGGCTGAATTGAGTTGATTAAGCCATGGAAGATTCTTAAACTAGAATGTAATTCTGGAGATTGTCCATGGAATAGCACTGCCAGTTAAAACGACTAGAAAAAGTGTGTTGGCTGTTTATTTTGAGACGGAAAATAACCAAAAAGCTTTAAATATAGTAAATAAACCTTCTTTGCTTTCGATTTGGTTTTACGTAAGTTAAGAAAATTTATTGGCAAGCGGGGTTGCCACTCGTGATCTAATAGCCAATTGTTAATGGGTTCCATCCCAATTCGGCGCTTCACGGAGGCGCGATTAGCGTTTGGAAACTACGACGATTACCGTTATGCTCTGCTCAAATCCTGGATGACCCTAGGCCAAATCTTGAATGACCCAAGGTCAAATCTTAGATGAAGCTGTTTGTATTTTACTTTAGTTGATGCCCTTGAAAAAGGCATGAATCCAGCATTGTTAACCAGTGTAAACTAGTTAACGAAACAACACTCTTGTTCGACTGATGAGATATCTCATCTATGACGTTACACCTTTTAGTTTTTCAAATTATGCTGTACTAAAAATAATGCTCCATGATTTCCTTTTCAGGATAACAAACAAGATAGCGATATTTATGTGTATCGATGATAAAAATATAATTTAATCAATTGCAACAACTTCCCAATACGAGGTGTGATCAAAAGTAGCGAAATTGAATGTTTAATTTGAATTTTATTTCAAAATTTGGAATTTACGTAAGGAAATACGTACAGCTGATCAACTTATGCAATGAATTATTGCTTAAATTTTTCGACGTTCGGGTCGGACTTTCTGTAGTCACCTTTATGTTCCACATTTTTTTAATATTTCCCTTGCAAACGCTATATATTCGTTCTTGATCAGCAGGGTTGTTCAAAACAGTACCCTTCATACCCACTAGACTTAGCCCAGTGAAACCTGTTTCCTAATCTAAAAATTAATCTCATCCGTAAGATTTATGGGTGTGGAGGACATTATTAGTTAATATGGCAGAACAGCTCTACCCCATATCAAAACAGAATTTTCTCGATTAATGGAAAACTGGCAGGAATAAATGTGTTGAATACCAAGGAAACTACTTGATGTTTTATCTATTGTTCATTTCTCCCTGGGTAAATACAGCTTCGCAATATTCCAGCACTTTCCTCAGTACCGTAACAAATGTTTTAGTAATACTAAACTCTGGACGTATTTTCGGATTTTTACTTCATTCACATTCTTTTTAAAGCTTATCAGGAATGTTCCGAATGCTCTAGTAAGAATAGATATCATAACCACCTTCATGTTTACAGTTTTTATTTTTTCAATTCTCGCATGAAGACAAGATATTTATTTAGCTTTTGTCTTTCTTTCATATACATTATGTAGCCTGTTGGGAGGGAAAAACAATTCTTTTTTTGCAATTATTATTTTACTCATTTGAGAGTTTTTCACACCAGCGTTAGCTGATGGTTTTCCACAGGAGTCTAAGTGACAGCAAGTCTCCTCAAGTCTCCAGGACTCTTCTTAGTATCTTAACAATTCTGTCGTTAGCATGGTCCCCACTAGTTCTCTTATTTACCACTCCACCAGTCCCTGTACCAATCAATCCTTTGGTGACTGTACCGAGCGCGCCAATTACAATCGGTATCCCCGTCACTTACATGTTCCATAGATTTTTTCAGTTCTCTCACTTTCTTTCAGTTTTACCCAGTGATCCGTTTGTATATTAAAATCCCAAAGAATTTTCTGAGTCTCATTTTCTAGGGCGGATTCTGGGTTGTGCATATACCATTTATTCGTATTGTCAAAATTATACTCCTTGCACAATTCCATGTGGATCACCTTCCCCACGCAATCGTGTCTTGTCTTATATACTCCCTTTGCGTTAATTTACTGCAGTTGCTTATTATGTGATTGGTCGTTTCGTCTCTATCATCACATAATCTGAATCAGCTATTTTGTTGAGTCTTGTTTAGTTTTATTTAGCCATAGTTAGTTCTTTATTATTATTATTATTATTATTATTATTATTATTATTATTATTATTATTATTATTATTATCTTAGAGTTTTTCACATCAGTGTTAGCTGATGTTTTTTCACTGGAGTTTGAGTGACACCAAGTCTCCTCAAGTCTACAGGACTCGTCTCAGGATTCTGGCCGTTCTCAGTAATGCTTTCATTTGGATAGTCTCTACCCGTCCGCCAACTTCCAAGTCCTCCAGGCCTTTTAATAATCCTTTTGTTATTATGCCAAAAGCACCAATCACAATTGGTGCAATCGTCACTTTCATTTCCACAACTTTTTCAATTCTCTAGCAAGGTCGAGGTATTTATCCTTCTTTTCACTTTCCGTCAGATTTATTCTGTGGTCCACCGGAAAAGCAAAGTCAACAATTTTGCAAATTCTCTTTTTTTTGTTCATTATGATAAGGTCTGGTCTTCTGGCCGGGATTAGGTGATCCGTTTGTATGTTAAAGTCCCATAGGAGTTTATGTGTGTCATTTTCAAGGACAGGTGCTGGGTTGTGCATATACCATTTGTTAGTCTAGTCAAATTTAAATTTCTTTTACATTTCCCAGTGGATCACCTTGCCGACCCAGTCGTGTCTTGCCTTATCCTCCTTCTATGCTAATTTGCTGCATTCGCTTATTATGTGATTGATCGTTTAGTCTCTGTCATTGCATAGCCTATATTTGCTATTTTGTTGCGTCTTATCTATTCTCGCTTTGATATGATTGGTTCTTATGGCATTGTCCTGTGCTGCTATTAGGAGAGATTCTGTTTCTCTCTTAAGGTTTCCTTTTCTTAGCCAGGTCCAGGTTTTCTAGTGTGAAATGTTGTTTATTAGTCGTTTAAAGCGGCCATAGAGTTGTTTTTTTCCCCCCATTTTTGTTTCCTAGTTGTTGTCATTCTATCGTCTATCGTGTTGTCAGTATCGTTTCTGATGGCTGTAATCAGTCCTCGTTCGTGTTTTTCTATTATTATTATTATTATTATTATTATTATTATTATTATTATTATAAAGGGTTTCACTATAGTCTGAGTAACACCAATTCTACTCACATCTCCAGGACTCTTCAAAGTATCATCGCTGATTTTAGTAGTGTTGTGGTCTAGATGGTCTTGATTCTTCTAGTGATGTACAATTCCCTCAGTCTCTTTTCTAGATCTTTGAGGAGTTTTCGAAGGGCACTAAATATGACTGGGATAACCATCACATTCATATTCCACAACTTCTTTTTAGCTCCCTTGCAAGATTCAAACATTTCTTTATCTTTTAGCTGCACACACACATATATACATATATATATATACCCAAACCCTGAAAAATTATTGAATCAGAGATGTGAATTAATAGCTAGATGTAGACATAGGAATAAATTTAAACTATAGACAAATTATCATAGAAAATGCTGAAAAAACAAAACAAAAAGAAACATAGGATTAATTTGAGATTTAAGATAAATGAATAAAAATGAAATTAAAAAAAAAGATGAGAAGAAACCATGTGATGTGTACGTACTCTTCAATGGAAGGGTAACTGAATTAATAGGCACGAAAATAAAATTTGAAATTAAAAATTTTAATTTTAAATTTTGAATTTAATTTAATATATGTATTAATGTATCCTTACGTAAAGTTATTAAAGAAAGTTGTACTTCCCAAAATTAGTATTAAATCTGGAGTTTTAAGTTGAAATGTATTTAGATTAAAAAAAATACAAAAATAAAAAATTAATTTACTATAATTCCAACCGGCAATAAAATAAAAATCCGGAAGTGGGCTAAATGAGGAGAAAACTCTTCACCTCTCTTCTACCCCCTCCCACACTTCTTTCCTGTGTCTATTCTGAATTATTTTATCGCTTAAATCCGAAGAAGCCCTGTTATTTTTTTGGTGTTTTGGATTTATATCAAAACCCATAACAGGATGGAAATAAATTTATAATCCTAATGTGACCGGTTTTTGCTTTTTCTTAAAGAAATATATATATATATATATATATATATATATATATATATATATATATATATATATATATCGCTCTACTCAGTGCAATGAGTACTCTTGTGTTTGAGCAGAAGCTTTTCTGTCGGTATTTCTGGTCTAGGCATAACGTTATTGGTTGATTATTTTCAAGCAGTACGAATGTTTTTCGTCTTTTCTCTTTTTTATCGAGTTTTTTCCCCCAGATATCAGCTTGTGTAAAATTTCTTTATTTGAAAATTGTCTCATCTGGGATTTTTTCACATCGTCAGTATAGAATAGATATAAAACAAAATAAAATAATATATATATATATATATATATATATATATATATATATATATATATAGTATGCATTAGGAATTATTCATGACGCACTCAATCTATACTGTCTCTAGCTGGACAACTCGAAAATAAGTAAATCACAATCGATATGTATATGAATTGTTTAGCTACCCTTGTCCTGGAGTAAGGTCACAGATTTGTTTGGAAATTGATGTTTATATTCAGAATCGGATTACAAAGATGTAATTTGTTCTATAATAGCCACATCATGTATCCTATTCAATGATATCAATCGTCCAACATTGAGATTTTTGAGATAAACAGAGGAAAATTGACTTCTATTCGCCAATTCTTTTTTGATTAGGTTTGATCTGTCGTTCAGCCTAGGCAAATAAGTATTTTCTCACAGTAAATATCTGTGTAGAAAGGTTTTTCAAGTTCACGCCTTATACTATTTCATGAACAATCAAATTATTTACCTTCCATAAAGAATTGCCTATAAATGAGTACATCCCTAAAGAAGTTTTTTAAATGCTTGTTTGCCTCTTAGTCAACACTCTTTTAGTATCTATCAATAGAAAAATGTTTGGCAAAGTGTAAAATTATAAGTGAAATAATCTATATATATCCCGGGCAAAAATAATGGATTTAGCACTCCTGATACTTTCATGTCTTTCGTGGTCTACCTCTATCTTTTCTTTTTTAAGCGCCCAATTTCTGTAATATTTGCCCCTAATTTTAGACACTGCTGATTGGGAATAATCAGCGTCCTTCGCTACACTCTATTGTGGATTGTCTTCTTGAATGAGTTTTACAAATTTTTCCTTTTTTTTCAATTGACAGTTCTTTTTTTGGAGTCGTGTTTCCTTTCAATTGGGTATGTCTCATTGCTTGTTGAGAGCTGTACGAATTGTCTTTTAACTAGAGACCGATTTTCAGATCTTGGTTTCAGTTGATATTTGTTTTATGAATGCAAATTACAAGACTATTCCATAATTTTTTCCTCAACCCTGGGTTATTCCGTAAAATTTTCCACCTTATGGCCTGGGAAAAAATTATACCATTAATTTGAATAATTTAATCTAAACTATCTAAGGAATATTCCAAGAAATTAGAATGTCCAACCATTAAAAATATTTTGCGTTTTATCTGTAAGATTATTTACTGCGAAATGAAAAACTAAAACATCCTCTAAATGTACTAACTGCATAAGTTTTGCCAGAACCTTTCATAAATAAATACACCCCAGAAAAATGTTTTAAGATAGAAAGGTAATTTTCTTCAAAACCAAAGATATTAGAATTTTATTATTTCTTGAGTCACATTATACAATTAAAACGAATATTTTTAGGTATCATTTGAATAAAATGATATATGAAGACATCTGAACACAGTTTAGACATTCGAACTAAGATTTTCGGATCCTACAAATCAAGCTGTGAATAGGATGCTTTTCAAAAGTATCTACTATCCCAAAATAAGAGAGAGAGAGAGAGAGAGAGAGAGAGAGAGAGAGAGAGAGAGAGAGAGAGAGAGAGAGAGAGAGAGAGAGATGTTACTGCAAAAACGCTCAAAATAACGGCTATACGGCTAACAAAGCCTTCATCAAATGTTTTATATATATATATATATATATATATATGCCAAGTAAATCCTTTGGCCTAATGAGTAGAGTGTTCGCCAATGGTCTGGGAGACCGGGGTTCCATCCCAGGTCGAGTTATACCAAAGACTCAAAAAATGGTACTTGATGCAACCTTGCTTAGCACTCAGCATTATAAGGTTAGGATTAAGGGTAAAGTGGAGCAATCCAGGGAAAGGAGTAGCGCCCTCCCATACATCTCGGTGTAGTAGGTATTGAAAAGGGAGCCTTCAGGTTACCCTCGACAAAGGTCGCCAACTTTACTTTTACACCCTACCAATATTTTATGAAAAGCTAATTCTTTACTCAAAGATACTAGAATTTTATTTTTAAGTGGAACAGGATACAATCAAAATCGATATTATTGCGTATTATTTATTACCAAAACTAACTGTATTGAAAAATCTGTAACCAAAAGTGAAACGGCATGAATATCAGGAGTACGTATTTTTGAACTTCTACATATCCATTTTCCCGATGACATGGTTTCAATGCTACAAATAAATAATATAAAATAATCTCCCTAGAACTGAAAATAACAATAATATTACAGTTAAGGATCTCAGGGATAATAATATGTAAGGTGCTGGAAGGAAAGTAACAAGAAATATAATTAATAGAACTCTACACAGAGTAGAGCTACAAACATGCTGACCTCGTAAGACCCTTTTTTTCTTAAGACCAGTCGTTTGAAAGTTCGTCTGACATAAATGAACATACCGATAAGCCTGTCTCATTCTGTGTGCATAAATTAGAGTCAGTTATGGCAAAATATGAACTTTTAGAACATAAAAAGAAATTCATTTCAAGTAATCAAAGAGGAGCTTTCAAGCAAAAGAACATCTTCCCTCAAGAAAACATGGCTTTGTCTTTCCACCAAAGAAACACGAACCTTAGTGAAAACTAATGATATAATGATGTTAAATAGGATTATTGTAAATTATTGGATGTTATCTTGAAAGTGTCTATGAAGAAATCTGACATTAATACGGGGTGGGAGCAAAATGCATGAATCTCCAGCTATGGGTAAAATAGAACCACTACTGATGGTATCAAATAACCCACGGTTATTGCAAAGAAACCAAATCATTATGCGTGGCAATGATCGGAAACCTGCTGTGACATCGTGTGTAGTTTCAAATATTAGTCGAAAACTTGCTCTATCTTGCTATAAAGCTCACCAAATTCTGAGGGCGGAGACAGGTACTACCGCATTAACCAATAATAATAATATTAATCATGATAATTTGGAACTGAGAAATCTAGGTCTCAAAATAAGAAAGGTTCTGAAGTGTATAAAGCTTATATATATATATATATATATGTGTGTGTGTGTGTGTGTGAACCTCTTCACGGAGTGATTTTCAGATATCCAGTGCAATGACGGATTTAATGTCTATAAGTCCCTACTTTAAACATATTATCAGTGCACACTAATCAAACCGTGGATTTTTGGTTACACCACCAAAATATGATAATAAATCCAACCCTTTCTTAACACATTAAATAAATTGCAGAAATTGATTAAAACTGTGTACGGATTAATCAAAATCTTTGATCAATCATTACGAGGCGGTGATATTTTCATTTCGATTTCCTTTTGTGCTGACATTCAACGGGAAAAATAATTTCAAAGTCTGACGCAATCTAATTGAAATCATTCTTAAACAAACCCCACAGTCTCAACCCAAAACGAGGCTGGGAACAGTTTCTACATTTAATTACCCGACAGCTGATATGTCTTTTCTAAAAAAACAATGTTCATTTTTATTATTTTTATTTATTCTTTAATAATACCAGTCAGACGACCATTTTGTTATACCAACACATTTTCCTGTCAACCCTCTGTCAGCGGATACGTCAGCACAGGCGCGAAAAGCAATACTACTAAACCTTATCAAACAAAAAATCATTAGCGGACAGGATATTTTATCCAGTTGACCGGTGTCAAGAAGGCTATCTAGTCGTGGCTTTCCTTCCTTCATACTTGTGTGGTTATGCCGTAGATAAAATATCAATATTTTATCGGGCGTGTTGCTGAGATTTGACGACTGTTAATATCGAAGTTGGGTGCTAGGAAGCCAGGATGTTGATAGCACTCCCGGTCCTGGGATTATCGAAAACGGGTGGAATAACAAAAAACAAAATAAAACAAAAAACAAAACAAAAAAAGAAACACGAAAAACAGAAAGTAAAAAACAAAACAAAACAAAAACATATTATTGCAAACACTATGTCATTAGAATGTGATTACTTTTGTAGGTGACTGGTGATCACTTTTTGGTGATGTTAAATCGCTGGGAATATAAACACCCGCGCTCCGCGGCAACACTAACACTGACCATGCCATCGAAGTATGCACATTTCTCGTGCACATATACCAGTGATTATGTGCTCATGCATTCACGTAACAATATGCAGCATCATCATCCTAATTGTGTAATTTTACATTTACATATATTATGTATACATAGAGAAACATACACTTAGTCACAAGTCGACATAACTTTTAGTGTATTCATTCAGATATATTTAGAGACTTATTTTTCGCTCTCTTTCTCTCTCACTCACACGCACACATGCAGAGATAGACACACAGATAGATGCACACACACACACACACACACACACACATATATATATATATATATATATATAGCATGAAAAAATATAAAGGACAACTTACTGTTGCCTGGCAGTCTTTTCATTACAAATGCAAGATAGAATTATCGTGAACAGAGACAACTTCACGTTTTCAGGATTATCCGGCGATAGTACTTTTTTCTGTTTCGAAATGATCGTATCTGTTATCTCCTGACATTCTTTAGAAATAAATACTGTAATATGATTTTATATTAATAATAAAAATAAAAATAATAACTATCCACTCATCCACATACTCCTCAAGGAGTAACAAAATGTACAGCCGGATACAAACTGAGTAAATCGCAGGACCTTTTCTAAAACGGACAAGGGAGGAACTCAGACAAATGGACCAAAGGACAAGAAAGGTGATGATACTCAAGATCTTAAATCTGAGATATGACATAGACAGAATATATATGGCAAGGAAAGGAAGAAGAGGATTAACCAGGATTCAAGTACTATGTAAAATAGTACAAATGTTAATTACAGCCGCTAATAACAGCACTGATAATATAATTACAAATAGGAAACTAACAAAAACTGGGAAACAGAAATGTGAAGAAAAACGACTGTGTGGATATTTCAAGCGACAAAATACCGATATTAACATGAACAGGAAAAAAGGATAACCTAATGAGAAAAACTGAACCTCTACAAATCGTAATACAAAACAACGCCATAAGGACCTATTATAGCGAAAATCGAAAAGACACAATAGAATAGCTGGAGTAGGTTATGTGGAGAGAAGGATGAAACTCTTAATCTCATAATAAAGGAATGCAGCAAGCTAGCACAAAAGAGTACAAGACAAGGCAAAACTGAGTGGATAAAGTGATCCGCTGGGAAATGTGCTAGAAAATGCACAAACCAGAATCCACCCTAGAAAATGAGGGTCATAGAATTCTCTGGGATTTTGAGATACAAACGAATCACCTAATCTCGCACAGAGGACTAGACCTGGTACTAATTCTCAAAATGAAAATGAAAAAATTGCCATCTAGTTGACTTTGCCGTTCCGGCGGAGTACAAAATGAAAATAAAAGAAAGCAAAAAGATAAACAAATATTTGGACCTTGCCGGAGAACTAAAAAAGCTGTGAAATATGAATGTGACGGTGACAGTTGGTGCGTTTGACACGGTCCCAAAATGTTTGGAAAAAAGACTGGAGCAATTAGAAACCAGAGGAAGACTCGAGACCATCCAGCCTAGAGGATTATTGGAATTGCCCTGAATACTGAGATGGGTTCTGAAAACTTGAGGAGACTTGCTGTCTTTCAGACTCCCGGGAAAGGCCATCAGCTAACGCTTGTGTAAAAAACTCGCAAGGAATAATAATAATCATAATCAACAAAAAAGAACTTGCAGGATTGTGGAGTTTGCTGTCTCGGCGGATCACAGAATAAAATTGAAAGAAAGCGAAAAGAGGGATAAGTACCTCGACCTTGCTAAGGAATTGGAAAAATTGTGGAACATGAAAGTGACCATTATACCAATTGTAATTGGTGCTCTTGATACAGTCACCAAAGGATTGGTACAAGGCCTGGAGGACTTGGAAACAAAGGGACGGGTGGAGACTGTCCAAACTACAGTATTGTTGAGATTGGGCAGAATACTGAGAAGAGTCCTAGAGACTTTAGGAGACTTATAAGGCCTATAATATAATCTCGCAATCATGGATAGTATATTGTCTGAAAATTTACAAGATATTCGACTAAGTCATGGAATTCATAACGGAAGCTTTGAAAAAGTGAAAAGTGGGACTAACAGTGGGAGGACAACCTTTAGTAAAGATGAAAATCCAAAGAGGAAAGAATGTTCCAAGGAGATGCACTTTCGCCATTTGCTATTTGTAATAGCAATGGTAACACTCAATACCTAGAAAATGCACTGGGGGCTACAAATTTACAGAATCACAAAAAAAGATTCATCACCTTTGGTACATGGACGACAAGCTGTATGCAAAAAAAAAAAAAAAAGGGAAAATGATTGGAGACTGATACAAACCATTAGTATATGCAGCTATGATATAAGAATAGAATCTGGCATTGACAAATGTGCCATGTTTATAATGAAAAGTGGAAAAAGATAGGTAATGGAAGAAATATAACTGCCAAATAAAGAAAGAATCAGAACGCTTGGAGAAAAGAAAAATTACAGGTACTTGGAAATATTGGAAGCAGACGCCTTCAAACAAGCGAAGATGAAAGAAAAAATAGGAAAAAAGCGTCTCCGACGAACCAGTAAACTTCTTGAAACCAATTTCTGCAGAAGAAATATCATGGCAGTCCCCCTTGTAAGATACTCGGGACTATTCTTAAAATGAACACAAGAAGAATTCCAATGAATGGACCAGAGGACGAGAAAGTTGATGACGGTGTACAAGGCATTACACTTGAGAGATGATATAGACAGACTGTATGTATCAAGAATTGAAAGAGGAAGAAAATTCGCCAGCACTGAAGATAGCATGGATACATTAATACGAGGACAGCATTAAAAAGAGCAAAGAAAGCCTAATTACAGTATCCAGTAAGAGCATTGACAAAATCAGGGCAAACTGAACAACAAAAAAATGGGAACAACCAACAAATAATAGTGTGGATATTTCATGCGGTAAATTGGCAAAATCTCACACGAGAAAACTTGGACATGGCTACGAAGTGGAAAACTTAAGAGAGAAACTGAATCTAATCCTATAGCAGCACCAAACAACATTATAAGGACCAATTGCATTAAATCGAAAATAGATAATACACAGCAGAATATCGAGTATAGGTTATGTGGCGATAGAGACGAAGCTATTAATCAAATAAAAAGCGAATACTGCAAATTAGCACAAAATGAGTATAAGACTAGACTCGACTGGGTAGGAAAGATGATGCACTGAAATTGTGCAAGAAATTGAAATTTGACCATACTACCAAATATACAAAAACCAGAATTCGATCTAGGGAATGAGACGCATAAAATTCTCTGGGATTTTTGAGATAGAAAGTGATCACCCAATCCCAGCCAGGAGATCAGAGTATTGCCGTATAGTGAATTCTGTCGTCCAATCGAGCTACAAAGAGAAAATCAAAGAAAACAAAAAAGAGAACTAAAAAAAGCTGTGGAAATGAGGATAATAGTGATATTAGTTGTAATTGATGCTCTTGGAACAGTCCTCAAATGATTGGAAAGGGGACTGGAAGAGTTAGGAATCGGAAGACGAATTGGAGGTCGATTCAAGACCATCTAAACTACTTCATTGATGATATCGGCCAGAATGCCGAGAAAAGTCCAGGAGACCAGAAGAGGTTTGCTATCCTTCTGAGACCAATGAAAGACCATTAGGTAACGCTGGTGTAAAAAATTCGTAAGGAGTATAAGAGTAATAATAATGATAATGATAATTTTGAGATACAAACGGATTATCTAATCTCGGTGAGACGACCAGACCTTATAATAATCAACAAAAAAAGAGAATCTGTGGTATTGTGGACTTTGCTGTCCCAGTGGACGACAGAGTAAAATTGAAAGAAAGTGAAAAGAAGGATAGGTAACTGGACCTTGCTTGGGAACTGAAAAAAACTATGGAACACGAAAGTGACGATGATACCATTGTTATTGGTGCTTTTGGTATAATCACCAAAGCATTAGTATAAGGACTGGAGGACTTGGAAATAACGGGACGAGTGGTGACCATCCAAACAACAGCATTATTGTTACGGAAACTCCAGTGAAAGACCATCAGCTAACGCTGATGAGAAAAACTCTCAAGTAGTAAAATAATAAAGAAACAATGAAATGAATAAACCAGCCGAATTAGGAATGCATCATAAAACTTGTGGGGAAAAGAAGATTACAAGTACTTGGGAATATTGTAAGCAGAAACAATCAAGCAAACAGAGAAGAAAGAAAAAGTAAGAAAGGAGTACCGCAGAAGAACCAGAAAACCTCTCAAAATCAAACGCACCCCTGGAATCTCATCAAAGGAATAAATACCTGAGAAGTCCCTCTTGTAAAATATTCTGGACCATTCTTAAAATAGAGAAGGGAAGAACTCAGACAGATAGGCCAAATAAAAAGGAAATAAATGAAAACGAACATCTTAAACCAGAAAGATGACAGACTTTACGTCAAGAAGAGGACACACCATCGTTGACGATTGCGTAGATGAAATAATCCAAGGATTCGAGGATTTGGTTTGGTTTGATTTTGTTTGGTTTTGTGGCATATCAACCATTGTAGGTTATTTAATGCCAAATCTATTTTTATGCATGTAAACAGTTATATTGCAAACAATTCAATTTAGTATAAATATAGGTTTTTGTTTAAATTTAATTAAGTGTCAAAAGAGGTCTATTTCAAACAATTCAGTTTAGCATACAAAAACAACTCTATTTCAAACAATTCAGATTAACATCAGTTAACAATTTAGTTCTACTTAACCCATAGATAGCACTCTCTCAGGTGCAATCACTCCGGACCAGAGTGGACCTGGAAGCGATGGTAATGAAGGGATACTCTGCACACCCCAAAGCTTCAGCATCACCATCAGATTTTTTAGTGTCATAGCCAGGACAGCCGTGTTGGGGGTCTTACCCCTTTGCAGAGAAGTAGTCTTTGTATTCTACTGTCCCAGACGACTGGGCAAAAGAACAAAAAAACATTTACTATAGGAGCCAATAACAGCAATATCAACAGAAAATTCACAATAAAACAACAAAATCTAAAATAAAAAATGGGGAGAAAAATAACTGTATGGGTTCTTCAAAAGCTAGATTAAGGAAATCGCACACGAGATTATCTAAACATGGTTAACAAGGGAAAACCTCAAAATAATATCATCAGAACCAATTACATCAAAGCAAAAAATTGATGATACACAGGAGATTGACAAGTGTGGTATGTGGTAACAAAGATAAAACCATTAATCACATCATAACCAAATTCAAAAAACTATCGAAAAAATAGTGCAAGACTAGTTACAACTGGGTAGCAAGGGTGATCCACTGAGAATTGTTCAAGAAATTAAAACTTGACCATATCAACAAATGGTACATGTATAAAACCCGAATCTTTCCCCCAAAATGAGACGCATAAGGTTCTGTGGGACCTTGAAATAGAGACGTTCCTCCTACTCTCGGCCAGAAGACTAGACCTAAAATTCATTAAGAAGAAAAAAGAACTTGTCATCAGATGGATTTTGCTCTTCCAGCAGACAACAGAATGAAAATTATTAAGTAAAAGATTAACAAATACTTGGATTTTGCCAGAGAACTGAATAAAAACTGTAGAATGGTGCACTTGGAACAGTTCCCAAGGAGGAATTGGAGATCAGATGAAGTATTAAGACCATCATGACCCTAGCACAGTTAAGAAAATTGAGAATATTGAAAAGTCGAGAAAATCTGAGGAGATTTGTTATCACTCAAACTCCAATGAAAAGCCACCAGTCCGGGCGGGGGTAAAAAATTGGCATTGGAGTAAAATAAAAATTTAATTGGCAGAAATATAATGATTGAGGATGTTTCGTGCTTCAACAAATGATTGCAAACGATTATGTGTCGTCTGCTCGAGGCATTAAAGACATGCTCACATAATATCCAAACGCATTGTTGAATCTATTTTAGAAGATGGTATACATTTTTGTAATTGATCGTTTTTTTTTTTACATTTAAAATACTTGAATTGAATTTTGAGGATAATCAATAGGTATAACACAAGCAAAAACTTATGCTAATTTATGAAAAAGACATTTTTGATTTAATTTCAATAAAATAAGAGACAGAATGTTTTGATTTGGTTTGATCAAGGTTCACAATTCTAATTAATAGATTCACTTCGCAAGTGAATCTATTAATTAGAATTGTGAACCTTGATCAAACCAAATCAAAACATTCTGTCTCTTATTTTATTGAAATTAAAGCAAAATGTATTAAAAATGTATCAAAATCGAAACTACATTGACCAAGACAAAATCAAACATCAAATGAAACGTCATTTAAAAAAAAATAGTCCTTTAAACATTTAGCACACTTATTTCAGTGCGTTTTTGATTAATCAAAAAAACCTCTAAAGTTCCTCTTTTTTGTAGCTGTACAGTCGTATTTCAATTTTCATTGCTGGCCACGTCCCAAAATCACTTGCTTTTCAGATGAATTTTTAGTTTATGAAAGAAGAAAATCTAGGAGAGAAAGAAAAGGAAGGAAAGGAAAAGAATGAAAAAGAGAAAATAAGGAAAGGAAAAAAGTCTTGTGGAAAATATTGCATTTGCATAATCCTATCTTTCTTCAAAAACTGTTTATCAAAATGTTTCTTGCCCAGTCGGCTGGGGCTATAGAATACACCGACTGCACTTCTGCAGAGGGTTAAGACCTCCAACCGTGTGTCCTGGATATGACACTAAACAATCTGATGGTCAGGTTCCAGTAATGCTGGAGATTTGGGAAATGTGGAGCACCCCTTCATTGCTATTGCTCCCAGGTCCACTCTAGCCCGGAATAGTAGCACCTCATAGGGCCCTGTCTACGGGTTAAATAGAACTAAACTGCATTATGATGCTAAACTGAATTGTTTGAATTAGAACTGTTTGACTAAACTGAATAGCTTAAAATAGAAATGTTTTTATACAATTAAACTCTGTACTTACATTTAAACTGCGTACTTATGCTAAACTGAATTGTTTGCAATGGAACTGTTTTTGACATTGAAAATGTACTTACGCTAAACTGAATTGTTTAATATAGAACTGTTTTGACATTTAGCTGTGATAGTAAACTGAATCGGTTGAATTAGAACTGTTTTACTAAACTGAATTACTTAAAATATTTTTTTACTATTAAATTGTACTCATGCTAAACTGAATTGTTTGAAATAGAAGTGATTATTTGTATAAAATGGATTTGGCATTAAATAAACTACAAAGGTTGATATGCCATAAAACCCAACCAACCGACTAGAACAAAACTACATACTTATGCTAAACTGAATTATTTCAAATAGAACTGTTTGAATAACTTCAAATAGAAAGTTTTTTGACAATTAAACTGTGTACTAATGCTAAACTAATTTTTTTGATATAGAACTGTTTATTTGTATAAAAATATTTGGCATTAAATAACCTACAAATGTTGATATGCCATAAAACACAAACAAACAAACATCAAAATATTTCGAGAATGCTGATAAAAAATGGAGAATTGCCACTGACTCATAGGTTGAGATAATATCACTTTTTTAAAAAAAATCTAAGTTACTTTATTTCAAGTTTAGAATTTAAAAAAAAATAAAGATCTTATGTTGATATTTAGATAAATATCTAAGCATTGACGAAGAAGTGAAAAAAAAACCCCAACCAAACAAACAAACAAACGATGTTACCAAGTAAGTTACTCTGTTTTAAATCAGAAGTTCAATGTATAAGTTTAAATCAGAAGTTCAATGTATAAGTTTAAATCAGAAGTCCAATGTATAGTTATTTACTAAGCATAACTTAAATGTGACAGAATCCCGAAGAACCTCGAAAAGAAACTGGGGAATTCGAGATTCATGGAAGACTACTGACTGCCGGTTTGTACTGCTATGCAAACTCATATCGAGTAATGAAGTAATAAAAGTAATAGAAGTGAAAAGATTTGTCTCAGTCAACGTTGGAGTTGAATTTGTAATATCAGTTAAAATGATGGGGCATATGAAGATATAATAAATTGAAATACAAATCAAAATTGAAGAATTCAAAATTTTGATAAAAGAAATTTATGAGGATTAAGTTAATGAATACATATAAATAAAAATGAGTTTTGTATTAAAATCGAAGAGAAAAAGTGAAATAGTGATCGTCGTAGGGAAATGAACTCGGGGACATGAATTCAAATCCTGGATGAGGCAGTATATCAATTCACATTAATGTTCTTTGGAAAGACTTCTCCTTCTTTATTCGGACAGACTGAATATTTTAGCATTGATATGGCAACCAGTTTTGGAGAAGGAAAACTTTGAATTCAAACTAGTTGTATTCTACTTAAACATTGAGTTCAGGTTGCATCCAAACCGTGAATGAAAGAAAGACAGACAGAAAGAAAGGTTGAAAAGAACAAAAGTTGAAGAGAAAATAAAGAAAAAAGAAAGGAGAGAAGGAAAAAAGGAAGGAAAGGAAAGAAAGAGAGAGAAAGAAAGAAAGAGAAAAAAATGAAAAGAAAGGAAAAGAAAAGAAAGGAAAAGAAAAGAAAGGAAAGAAAGTGAGCAAGGAGGTAAAGCCGGGGAGAGAACAAAGGAAATGATAAAAAGTAAGGATATAATAAGAATAAAGAAAGAAAGAAAAAGAGAAAGGAAAGAAAGAAGAAAAGAAAAGGAAGGAAAGGAAAAGAATGAGAAAGAGATATAAGGAAAAGAAAGAAAGGAAAGAAAGGAAAGAAAAAAGGAAGACAAGCAGGGAAAGAGAGAAAAGAAGAAAAAAAAGTAAGAAAGGAAGGAAGGAAGGAAAAGAAAGGAAAGAAAAGAAGAAGTGAAGAAAATAAAGTCCTGGAAAGAACAGAGGAAAGGAAGGAAAGAAAAGTAAAAAAGGAAATGAAGAAAAGAAAAGACCAAAATAATTGAAAGAAAAAGCAAGAAAGAATGATATCAATATAAAAATCTTTAAATTAAACATGGAGTTTTTTTCGTCTTCGTAGCCAGGTCTCCTGGTCAATTGATTCAAGCTTCTTTTAATAAAAAAAGCTGAATAGTTCCTATTGAAGACCTCAGCTTGATGAAGACTCTTGGTTACAATCTACTGATCGTTGGCTAAATACGGCTTTTTTGGTTCTTAGGTTGATGGGTTTAATATAACAATGGCTCATTTGCCGGTTAGTGCATCAGTTCGCACGAAATCTGTCATGTGATTAAAGAGTGAAAAATTAAATAGGGTGCAGTTGGAACATCACGGGGAAATTAGGCGAGAAAAGAGAGAGAAAAAGCAAAAAAAAAAGTGAATAATGGTTTGGTTTCGTCAAAAAAAGAAAGCTCGGTAAAATTTCGTGGAATAGTTTTCGCTTTTTCTGTTCTTTGCCCATAAGTCTATCAATCATTTAAGATTGCTAGTTTAATGATTACTTGTAACAAATCATTTTGTTCTTTTCTTTTTTTTAAATGTCACAGGTAAAATGATGAAGGAAGGGAAAGAGAGAAAGAAGAAAATAAGATTTAAAAAATGAAAAAGAACAGTGAAAAAAATAATAATATCTGAACGATAGGAAAATTATAGAGCAAAGTAAAATATAAAAGAACAGAAGAAAGAAAGAAAGAAAGAAAAATAATGGAATATAAGAAATAAAAGAAAGAAATGAAGGAAAGAAAGAAAGAAAAAAGAGAAAAAAGATGGAAAACATTGTAGTTAAAAAAGAAAGAAAATGAATTGCAAGTGAAATAAGAGGCATAATTAAGATTGAAAATGAGTGACTGAATCGAAGAAAGAAAGAAAGAAAGAAAGAAAGAAAGAAAGAAAGAAAGAATAAATATCGGAAGAAAAGGAAGAAGAAAGTAAAGAAAGAAAATAAGAAAAGAAGGAAAGAATGAAAGAATAGAAGAAAGGAAGGAAAGAAAAAAGAAAAATAAAAAGAAAAGAAAGAAGGAGTGAAAGGAAAGAAGAAAAATGTAAAAAGAAGTAAAGTTAAGAAAGAATAAAATAAAGGAAGGAGAGTAAAAAGGATAGTGAAAAAGAAAGAAAAGAAAGGAGCGAAGAAAGGAAAAAAAGAAAGAAAGGGATACAGAAAAGAAGATGGGAAAGAAATAAAGGAAGTAGAAAGGAAAAAAGAAAGAAAGAAAGAAAGAAGGAGAGGAGGAAAAGGTACAAAAGATGTAATAGAAATAAAGAAAGGAAAAAGAAAAAGAAAGTGAAAAGTAAAAAGTAAAAAAAGACAAACAAAAAGAGGAAAAAATGGTCTTGATAAAAAGGAACAATGAAAGAACAGAAAGTGAAAGATAAAAAACCTGAGGAAGAGGTAAAATAAATTCTGAGAAACTGAAGAGAAAGAAAGAAAGAAAAAAAGAAAGAAAGAAAGAAAAGTTATTTGGCATCAAGTATTCTTATCCAACACAAATAATAGTAATAGATCTATTTGAATCAAAGTTATATTCCTAATGGCTGCTCCGAGTCAGAATGGACTTAGGAATAATGACAATGAACGCGTTCTTCGCACTCTTCACAGTTCAAAAACTGGAGTCATACTCAGGACAAATTCTTTTTTGGTGAGGAGGGTCTCACCACTCTGCAGGGTATGCAGTTGGCATATTCTAAAACCCACCGATTGGGTTGGCAAAGAAAATAAATACAGAAATCAAATAAAATGGAAACAAAAAGAAAGTGAGAAAAAAAAGGAGAAAAAGAAAAGAAAAAAGTATGAGAAAAAAAAAAAAAGAACGAAACGAAAGAAAGAAGGAATATAAGATTTTAAAAAATGAATAAAAGAAAAAAAAAGGAAGTAACGAAAAAATGAAATGAAAAAAAAGGAATAAAAACCAATGAAATTAAAAACAAAGAAAATTGATTTATTCAAAAGTTAAAAAAATGGAAAGTTAAATAAGGAAAAATGGAATAGAACGAGGGAAGGGGTGTGGGCAGAACCCCACAAAAAATTAAGTAAAATAAAATAAAATAAATAAATAAACGAAGGAGAAAAAGTGAATGTTAATAGAAAATCATGAAGGAAAAGAAAGCCAAAAATTAAAAAAAAGAGATTGAGAAGTTGCCATGGCTAAGAAAGGAAAAAAACCCAAAAGAAACGTAATTTTCATTGATTCAATTCGAACAGAAGAGCCTCAGTAGCTTTTTGGCTATTTCAGTACAAATGGAAAATCATGTAAATTCTAAAAAAATGGGCGGAGTTTGCTGTAATTATATTTTCAGGGGGTTCTTATCTGCTGATGTCATCAATTATTTAAATAGATCTTTTTTCTTCTGTCTCGAGTCAAACACAGTGGAGGTGGTTGTAATTTACTAAGCTTTTTGCTTAAATGTGGCACAAGGCTATATGAATGGAGCACCCAAATGAAACTCGAACTCACTCGTGTAGGTTTGCTAATTATTATACCACCAAAAGTACCCCAAACACAGAGGAGGTGCGTCCAAAAAGTATCGAGATTGAAGCCAAATTTATCAAGAGAGAAATGAATAAGGAATGGAACGTTAATTTAATTCAAAATACAAGATATGTTCAAAAAGTATTGAGACTGAGGTTGAATTTACCAATACAGAAATTAACTATAAATGAAACGTTAATTTTATTCAAAATGCAAAGTGTGTTCATGAAGTATTAACACTGAATTTGTAATTTTTTTTTACAAAGCATTGCTTCCATATGACTCACAAGTCTCGTATAGGTTGCATATAGTACTTGCTGTTGCTGCCTAACTTCGGTGATCTAGCGGTAACCCTCTGCTTTCAGGGTGACTTGACTCTTAATAGATTGAAATTGTATTTGCTAAGACAAAAATGAACAATTAATGAAAAGTTGATTTTCTTTAAAATACGAGCTGTGTCTAAAAAGTATCTATTTATCCGAATTCCCGATTAGTCAGCTTTGACATGGTGCCATTTTATAGTGGGGAGGCATGCATGGATCAAAGCACATGCGTGTCTATTACAAAAAAATGCTTGGTCCTGTGGGCATTCCCTGTTTTAGGGTTCCTCAGGCACCATCCAAAGTAAAAGAAATATCGAGACTGAAGCTCTATTTACCAAGGCAGAAATGAACGATGAATAAAATGTTTATTTTTTCAAAATACGAGATGGGTTAAAAAAAAGTATCGTGATTGAAATTGTATTTACCAAAACAAAAATGAAATATGAATGAAACGTCAATTTTCATCAAAATAGTCGGTATGGAATCCAACGCAATCATTTTAGTGAGTGTTTATTGGTAGTGTGACGTGGTATGCCAACGAGGAGGAAAGGGAGGTCAATTCCCCTACACTACGGTGTTTGAGTCAACAGGTCCCAAGGACTGACCGAATCCAGGTCAGAATGAAGGCCAAAGCTGCCTGCACTCCATGACCTATAATCGGTTGGACAGAGAAGGGAATGCCGACCACTCTTGTAGCATGACCGGAGGAAATAGAGGAAGAAGAAAAAGCCAAATGATTGGCCAAACCCTTTAGCGCGAAAATTATACCTTTTCGTCAGAGGAAATTTGGAAAAGACTCTTTAGTTTTGGGGACAGAAGTCGGCGGATAAAGACGTCAGTTTAAAGCCAAAAGCTCCGGGAGGTCCCCATAAAAAGAATAGAACAGAATCTTTGGACAGAAGTCAGCAGAAAGGCTAATTCAGCCGATTCTGGGGGATGTCACTCGTCCGTAAGAGAAAGGAACCTGAGAAGTAAGCCCTATCAAAGATAAGTACAACTTAAACTGTTTTTCCTTCTACCCTTCCTAAAAATTGGAATTATATGTATTCAGAAAAGGAAAGAGAGAAATTGAAAGGATTCAGTTTCGTCAACCCTAAATTAGTGAGTGGACTTAGATACTTTCACAAGTAAAAGAAAGAAAAAAAAAGAAAGAAAGAAAGAAAGAAAAAAGGAGAAAGTAGAAAAGGACAGTTGAGAGAGAGACATTTGTGTTTGACACTGCCTTCTGACTTAACAAAGCCGATAGTTTAAAAAGAAAAGAAAAAAGGAACTGTTTCTTAAATCTCATAATTATTTGTTTGGTCGTCGCTTATTAAAACTTTGTTATATTTTAAATGCTCCCTTGTATTGGAATCTATTGGTTATATCATTTATCTATCAAGTCGCCTTCTTTTTTCTTAAGGTGGCTAAAAGTACCGGAGGTATATTCTTTATGATCAAAACTTATTCGTAGAGAAGTGAGTCGAGAACAACTTTCTTTTTACTTCTTTTGAAATAAGCTGCATTTCTTTCTATCTTTCTTTCTTTCTTTCTTTCTTACTTTCTTTCTTTTCAATACAACTGTTAATCTATACCTTTTTCCCCGCTTTCATTATTTTCATTTTGAATTTTCTGTCACCCATTTTATATTTTTGGTTACCAAATTCTATCTCGGGGACAGAATTTTAAGTAGCAATTTTTTAGAAACGTTGTTGAATTTGAACCCCGATCTGGTCAACCGTTTACTTGACGAACTGAGGAAAATGCATCAAAAGTGACGATTCTCGTCATCTGGTAGATATTTGACGGTGAGAATGGTTAGTGTTAAATTAACATTGATCCGCTGATTTTCAATCAGGGTTGCCAATCTGAAAAAAATATCAGTTTCATTACAGACCCCTTATTGGATTCGTTCTTTTAGTATACAAAACATTCAGGACAGTATTTAACTACTGGACTCTTTATGCTTATTGATCGCTTAGAATTTTAAAGAAATGCCTTGCAATAAGGTACAATGGCAACGGAAAGAACGCAGTATAAGATTTTTGGATAAAAACCACTGAAATTGATTTTTTAATCTAAATGATAGCGCCAAAGCTTGTCAACCTTTCCAAAAGTTCACGAGAAAATAATAATAAAAAAGAAAAGTAAAGAAAATAAATGTATTGGGACATCTTAGAATAAAGTAAAAGTTTTCATTCTATTTCAGAAACATTATTGATTGAAACGATTGTGAGGGCCAAATTTACTTTAACTGAACGGTGGATACTAATCAAACTTCTTAAATACACACAGTTTAAAAAAGATGCTAGCAGCTCTGATTTTGGCTTAGTAAACTTGCAAGAAAATTGCAACGAACAAAACTGCCTACATTTCCATCGAAAATCGATTTTTTTTTGTCTTGAAAGACTTGAAATGCAATTGACACCATAACAAGCCCCAAAATTTATCCGCGTCTTAATGGGTGAAGTGGACAAGTATACATAAACAAATTTACAAACGAGGAAAAATTTTTTTCTCAGTACATCATGATCTGTATAGACGATCACTTACTGTAATCCGACTGTAGTATGTTTGATCTTGAGTAAACTTAAATTCACTTTAGGGAATTGTGATATTATTTAATGTGAGTATATATATATATATATATATATATATATATATATATATATATATATATATAACTCTCGGTTCTAAAATAAATAAACAAATCCTGAAAAATACAAATCTCTTTGTGGACCTACTTATTCAATATATATATATATATATATATATATATATATATATATATATTTGGTTTTATGGCATATCAACCATTGGAGGTCATTTAATACCAAATCCTTTTCATACATATATATTAAATATATGATTTCTAAATCCATTTTGTAGATAACATTTTTCAACGAGATTGAGCTCATTTTTTGACACAGTTAAATAGTTCCACTTATTTCTATCTAATACGAATAATTCTATTTACTATTAATCATGTCTTTGCACACAGTTGAAAATTTTCAAGTATTGCTATGTATCACCAATAATTCAATTAAACATCAATCATTTGTTTACAACAAATTAAATGATCAAACAGTTTTATTTCAAACAATTCTATTTAGCATAAAAACACAGGTAAAATTAAAAAACAGTTCTATTTCAAACAATTCAGTTTAACATAAGTACACAGTTTAGATGTCAAACAGTTCTATTTGACCCATAGATAGGACCCTATCGCGGACTAACACTCCAGGCCAGAGTGGAACTGGGAGCGACGGCAATGAAGAGCTACTCCGCATTCCCCAAAGCTCCAGCATTAATGGCGCCTCACCATCAGATTGTTTAGTGTCATATTCAGGGCACTCATTAGGGGCATCTTACTATTCTGCAGAGATACAGTCAAAGTATTCTACAGCCCTTGTCGACTCGGCCATAATTAAATTTAAACCTTATTAAACCAATGCCGAAGTAAAACATTTACCGATAATTTGAACTACACTCTGCCCAAGCTTAAAAAGTATCTTCCAAGCTTAGAACTTGTTGCAAGGTGTTTATGATTGTAGAGATCATAAAATGATCAATTCAAGAAACTTGGAAACCAAAAATTAATTTTCTTTGAAACGAATGGATATGCTGTTTTCCGTTCATGGAAAATCAACTCTTTTAAAAACTATTTTAAGAACTTTAAAAAATCTCCTGACGATGATGTCAGGGCGAAACAAATTAGGACAATTAAAAGATAAATAACTGTAAAGAAATGTTTCTCTGTGTCCAATATCTTTTGCTTATCTCTCTTTCTTTCTTTTTTTCTTTCTTTCTGCACAAACACACACATACACACATACATATATATGACTAACTGCCGCGATTTTGCAATGCCATTTAAAACCAGAATTCAATAGAGAGATGGACAAAATGCTGCATCCTTCCCTTTCTTACAAAAGGTGACTCGGAATCATCAAGAACTTCAGAGGCATAACTCCCATAACTTATATAGCGGCTAAGTTTTATAATGTTCTGCTTCTTAATCGCAATCAAAAATTGAGAAAATTCTTTGAAAAAATCAAAACGATTTTCGGAGAAATCGATCCACAACATCACAGGTTTTGACAGTCCGTCGAATCTTAGAAGGAGTTCGTGCAAAAAATCTGACGGCAATACTTTTGTTTATAGATTTTTCCGGGGCATTTGATTCCATACACAGAGGAAATATAAAGTAAATATTTCTAGGTTATGGTTTCCCCAAAGAAACTGTCCCAGCCATAATGATGCTCTATTGTAACACGAAAGTCTAGGTTCGCTGACCGGATGGAGACACAGACTTCTCCGACATTGTTGCTTGAGTTCTACTATGGAATACATTCGCACCATATCTAATTAATCCTAATCTGCCAAGACTACGTACTTCGAACGTCGATAGATTTAATAAAAGAAAATGGTTTTGCTCTAAAAAGAGACAGGAAGCAAACGATATTCAGCAAAAATTATAGCGGACGCAAACTATTCAGAGGACATAGCGTTTCTGGTAAATACACCAACCGAAGCTGAATCCCTGCAGCATAGCCTGGAGCAGGCAGCAGGAGGCATTGGTTTCCGCCTGATTGCAAACAATGTGTTATAATCCAGGATATATCTCTTCTCGGCAGTTTCCTGAAATTAGTGGACAAGTTCACCTCAGTAGCAGTACTGAAAGTGAAATGAATATGCACCCAGCAAAGGCATGGACTGCTCTCTATAGTCCATCGATCATTGGAAATCTGATATATCCGATGAATTAAAACGGAATTTCTTTCGAATAGCGGTTGTGTCAATACTACAGTACGGATGCACCACATGAACGCTGGAAAAAACGAATAGAGAAGAAGCTAAACGGAAATTGCACAAAAATGCTAGGAAGTATATTGAACAAGTCCTGGAAACAACACCTCACGAAACCATCCAAATAAGACAAACAAGACATGCGGGAAACAGCTGGAGAAACAAGGACGAAATCATAAGTGACGTTCTCCTATGGACCCCTTCACATAGACGTACCAATGTTGGCCGACCAACAAGAAATTGCAACTGCTTGGTGCGGATATAGGATTTAATCTAGAAGATTTGCCGAGTGTGATAGATTATAGGGACGAGAGAGAGAGAGAGAGAGAGAGAGAGAGAGAGAGAGAGAGAGAGAGAGAGAGAGAATCAGAAAAATTCGTGCTAGCAGCTTGACTCGATGATGATATATATATATATATATATATATATAATGAAATGCACTAATTTAAAGGCTTTAAAAATAAAATGATTAAGCTGTCCAGCAGTTTAAAATCTGACTTTCTCTATATGTAAGTGACATACCAATTCAATCCGTCCTGCACATCATCATCATGAACTGTGTGAGAACTCAGAAGTGTATGCCGAATCATATATATATATATATATAATTTGTCGCATTCAAATACAGTTATATAATTTGTCCTACACACACACACATATATATTGTCACATATAATTTGTCATACATACAAAGCTACACATACACATACAAACAGGCGCGCGTGCCTCATCACATGTATAATATGCTTGAAAAAATGTTCTTCTTTGAAAACTCGTAATTGAATACACAGTGGAAAACCATTTTATTGATTAAGAACATGCTGCAAAGCGTTGTGCACGTGTACTAACATACACACTTATAAACACGCTGGCACACACACACACACACACACACATATATATATGTATATATATATATAAAGAGAGAAATAGAGTAAAAATAGAGAAGGACAGACAGAGAGAAGAAGAGAGAGAAGGAAGAGAGGGAAATTGATTTTTTTTTTCGAAGTTGAGCAATTTTCATTCGTTTTTTAAGCCAGAACATTTCTTTAGATTTTACAATAAGTACACTAAAAACTAGCATCAAAGCAGTTGTGTTGATTTGATATTTATTTTTTTGGCTTCCCTCTATAGTTTTTATAACTGTATTTGCTTTCTTTTATCTACATTTAATAATTAATTTGTCTGGATTCAATTCAACAAATAATTCAAATGAAAAAAATGTTATTTTCTTGACTGAGTGAATGACTTTATTACATTAGTTTGAGAAGGAAAAAAAGGAAATAGGAGCTGACAGAAAGAAAATAAATGTGTGAATGAGTAAAAATTGGCCAAGAAGGGGTGAGTGAACACACACACACACACGCACACACACACATACACATATCTATATCTATATCTATATCTATATATATATATATATATAACACTATGATTAGTGTCAAAGGTTGACGGTCGATATCAAATTAAATATTGATTAATTGTGGAGATAACTTATGGTAGGTAATCATATCACTTTTGATAAGGTAATGTAAAAATGTAAAAAAATTACAAAAGTACAAAACAGAATCGTCATAAGAATTATTAAATAGTTGAAATTATTCTCGATAAAAATTTGGGGTCGTTTAGTTTAAATTATTAAAACATAACAATTTTGAAAAGGTCATTGTTTTAATTTTGATTTTTGGTACACGTAAATGATTCGTTTGAAAGATCAAGGTTGAGCCAGGATTAGAATGATTGAAACTTGATAGTTCTTCAGCTAAAGGTTTGACACCATGATACAATAATAGAATATTATTGATTGGTTCACCAATCAAAGAAAAGACGGGTGGAGCTTTTACTCCCTCTCCAAGATGTGACACACAACGCCAAAGTTTTAATTGGCTGATCTATCAAATGTGTATCTAGAGGGCTTTTTCTTCCCCTCTCCGATGATTACAATACAAGGCCACTGGTTCAGGGTTTTTATTGGGTAGCTAATCGGAGTGGTGCAGTCGGGGGGTTGGACCCCCATAAAAAAGACACCGAAAAGGGAAGACGTAGTTCAAAGGTTGGTTCTGTTGCTTGAAGACCAAAGCCGTGGCCGCCAGCGTCTCCACCCAAAGTCCTGAACTTGACCATTCAACCAGAATTTCCTGAGAAAATACCTAGATAAAGGACTGACTTGAGGCTAATTAGCCATATACATTATCGCCAGTCAACTTGTTACCCCAGTTTGAAATAGAAATTTTTTATATGTACATGATTTTATCATTGTATTATAAATAAATGTTTCGTTTCATTTACACCCGTTAACAAGCATTTCTCAGTCACTGACGTAGTTAACAGCACTGGTGAAGGTGTACGAGTCAGCTCTTCCATATCTCTTCGTCAACTTTCCTTCGAATCAATCAATTCAACGTGGGTGCGAGAAGTCCGAAGGAACAGGTGCACTGGAGACAGACCAACCCATAAATGACCTACAACGCAACATGCACTCATAGGACCACACACACACACACACACACACACACACACACACATATATATATATATATATATATATATATTAACTGCAGTCTGGTTGACCTATGGAAGCACTTTGTATGTATACGAGACTGCGAAGCAATTTTCCGACTCTTCTGTGTCGTTTATTGGTTTGGGTTGGTTTGGTTTTATGGCATATCATCCATTGTCGGTTATTTAATTCCAAATCCGGTTTATACATATATATCAGATACATATGACCCGTCACTAATGATTCAATTAAATATCAATCATTTTTTACACACAGTTAAATGATCAATCAGTTCTATTTCAAACAATTCAGTTTAGCATAAGTCATTTGTTTGCGCAAAGTTTAAATGTCAAACGGTTCTATTTGACATATAGATAGGACCCTATCAGGTGCTATCACTACGAGTCAGACTGGACCAGGGAGCGATGAAGGGATATTCCACATTCCCTAAATCTCCACTATCTGATTGTTTAGTGTCATATCCAGGACACTTGTTGGCGGGTGTCTTACCAATGTACAGAGTTGCAGTCTGTGTATTCTACAACCCCAACTGACTGGTCTGGTATTGTTTATTGGCGCAAACTTTTAGATATTGGAGTAAAAATTTGACCTTTTGCAGAAATGGAATTGAACATAAAAATAAATGTAATTCAGTCTATATCTAACTTACTGAACCCTAAAACAAAAGCCAAGTTGGCTTAATAAGTACTTTTATAATGTTCAACTTCGTGAAGTTTTTTCAAATTGGTCTCTTGTATTCTTGCAAAAACATACTTATCTAAATATTGTATGGTGCATACGAAGACGTATCTATCTATCTATCTATCTATCTATCTATCGATTTTCTCAGTGTAATTTACAGGTCGTCACCCATAAGGTAAATTGAAAGCTAAGCCGTCATTACTAGTCATGTAACAATGACTTCTGGACGTTGGAAGTTGGATTTATTTTGAATTAATGGTCCAAAGGCAGCTCCTAACTTTTCGTACGATTCGGTTTTACAATTGAGAAGACGTCAAAATGAAAGTTATGTGCGCACTTAAGAAAAGTAGACTTCGTAATTGTTATTGAAACCAGGGAAGAGAATAGGGCGGCCAGCAAAGAAAATGGAACACCGTGGAGCGTCGAAGATGAATCGACTATTGGCTAAAAAAGAACACATTAAGAGCCGATTATATTACAAAGATTTCGCATATATGAACATTTTTTTTTTTATTCTTACGACTAATATTTATTTACCAGCCCATCCACACGAATAGGTTGTAACACAACGTCAATTTTTAAATGGAGCTTAATAGGTTTGAATCTAGTGTTTTCCTTCTTCTAGACCGGTTGTCATTAGAAGGATAAAGAGCCCAGCCTGCTTTTGCAAGAAGAAGAATGGTTGGATACTTACCTTTCTCAATGGATTTTGTGCAATGTAAAATGCAAATTGCTTCGTTGAGGGTTTGAACTCTGGTTACAGTGTTCATTTCCTACGACAATAATCATTAAATCACGAGTGCTTCTTGTACAAGTCATGATATAAAATTTGTTCAGAAATCGTTTTATCATTTGGTTTATTAATTATATCCCTTAATTATATTTGGTTTGATACCGGGTCATTGGCCTAGTGGGTAGAGTGTTCGCCAATGGTCCGGTAGACTCGGGTTCAATCCCAGGTCACATCATACCAAAGACTTTAAAAATGGTACTTGATACCTCCTTGCTTACCACTCAGCATTATGAGGCATGTATCAAGGGTAAAGTGGAGCAATCCAGGGAAAGGAGTGGCGCCCTCCCCCACACCTAAGTGTAGTAGCTATTGAAAAGGGAGCCTTCTGATCGCCCTCGACAACGGTTGCCAACTTTACTTACTTATATTTGGTTTATCAATTATGTCCCCGAATTTTTTAAATCAGACGTTGACAACTTGAATGCCTAATTTAAAAAAAATAATATTTAATATTGATTTTGTAGGTAGGATTACGTATGTATCGAATTCAGTTTTCATATAATCATCTCTTTTATTGCTTTTTATGGTCTTTGTTAGAAAATATTTTATACAGTTTTCTTATGATGTTGTGAATAAAAGAAATGGGATATTGGAGGGAATTAAAAAGTATTTTAATGTATTAAGTTATTCATCGAAATACGGGGTCTACATATCCTGAGGGTTCCTAAATAGAGATAAATTATTATTGTCTTTTTTTCCTTATGATTTTAATTGAAATGTTTGTGGTCATTTTTTATTGGTTGATTTTTGGTATAGTTTTAGTTTTTTGTAATCGTTAGTTCTATTTAGTAAATTATCTGGGGAACGGTAAATCTATTCTTGGTTCTGCTTTAGTCCCTAGAGACAAACGAAACAAAGTAGAATTAACTGTAGATTAAAAAGATGTTTCATAACGATTAGCATTCCTGATTACGTTGCGATGTGTTGTGATCTAATAAAAGGTTACTGAATGAGAAATAACTAAAACAGAGGTTGAAAATGAAATGGAATTCTTTATAACATTAACAAAATACCATACTCGCCAGCGGCGTGAAGAAAGTAAACCTCTGCTCGTGGTGTACAACTTAATCAATATATTAAGGTATTCGTCGAGCGTCCCACCAAACGGGTGAGTACGGCACAAGGCCTTTTCCACGGTGGATCCGGGTACAGGGCCGTAGCCTAGCCATATCTAGTGGCTCGAAAAATGCTTCGAGCTCCGTCGGCATTCCTCTAAAAAGATGCACCTCAGGTGCCCGGCGATAAACCTAGCACCTCCGAGGAGGTTTTGAGCCTGGGGTACAGCCTCCTAAGGCTCGAGGAGGGTCGACCGAGTGCCGTGAATGCTGGGCTTCCCTGGCACCCACGTCAGGCAGCCTCGACCGAGTAACCGGCGACTTTATGCCAATAGTGTCCAACATATTTATGAGGTATGGAACACACATTTATGTTCATGGGTACGGTATATAACACCTTGTACGTTTCCCTAAAATTTTTCCTAAAATTAAAAAAAATCCAATCGTGATCTGGTGAAGCTTATAAAGGGCGAAACGTTATGATAAATATATTAACATGACAACACTGTTTTTCATGTTTTATTTCTCTTCCATTCTGTCAGATATTTTATTCATATATTTATTTATCTATTTGCTTATTTACACTATTTACCAGGATGTTGAATGGAAGAAAGAAAACTGGATCTTTTTTCGAGCGAGCTCATGAGTCAATAAGATATAATAAAAACATTCCCGAATCATGGAATATTTTGTGCATTAACATTAAGTTAATTTGTGTAAATCATATATAAAAAAAAGGATCATTTCTGAATAATGTTAAGCTTATTATCACTGATATGTAAGGATAGCTTTTTTCTTGGTATTATACCATTCTCTATCAACTTTTTTACGTTGATAGCAATCCCCCACCCCAAAAAAAAAAAAAAAAAAATACAACAAAAAAAAAAAAACCAATCAAAAGCAACCCTCTCCCCACCAAAAAAAAAAAAAGCAATAACAAACTATGAATGTATATTGACAGCATACGTACAGTTTCCGGATATGACGTCAGCAGTCAACTTTTTGTCGGAAAGAAGAACGCTGAATACAGGGCAGGGAGCAAAATGGCCGACGGTGACAGTGATGATATATTAAAGAATGGTTAAGGTCGATTATCGAATATGAATCATTGAAAAAAATGGTCGCCTCTCGGAAGGAAATAATGTAGCTGGGAGTGGGGGTGGGTTTCATTTTTCTAGAAAATCCTGGCGTGCGTTTCCTATTCCTGAAAATATGCCCCAAGAATCTTATTTGGCTTCTGCAAGTAAAGCTACAGTCAGTTTTTGGTGAAAGTGCAGTCAAAATGAGTGATTTTTTGTTTAAAAAACGATTTTTTGTCATCTTTTTCATCTTAAAAAAAAAGCCATTTTTCATATTCCGTATGAGAATGGAAAAGTTAATATATCAGACCTAAGAAAAACAAAATAAAACAAAACAAAAAGAAGCTAGTATAATGAAAATGATTAGGATCTATTTCGAATCACGAAGAATAAATGTTATCTAACTTATATTATTTGTCCAAAGTGTTCACAAGAACTCGAGAAATTTAACTATAAAACAAGACACCAAGTCTTCGAAGTGATTTATTCAAGCATATTAATAGTGATTATTTACCCTACGGTTACCAACCACCCATCACGAAAACTATCAAAGTTAGACGAACCAGACATGGAGGACACTGCTGGAGAAGTAGGGAAGAGCTCATAAGTGATGTACTCCTATGGAACCCTTCACATGGCCGAGCAAAAGCCGGGCGACCAGCTCGAACCTACATACAGCAGCTCAGTGAGTATACAGGGTGTATCCCTGAGGACCCCCTGGAAGCGATGAACGATTGGGAGGAGTGGCGAGAGAGGGTCCGGGATATCCGTGCAGATATCACAACAAGACGATAATGAGATTTACCCTTTAATATTCTTTTTCCAATATTGCACCATTTTGGTTGTCCACAAAGCTTTGGCCTTGGAACTAACTGGCCATTTTCAGATGTTTTTTGTTTTTCTAGTCGTCAGTAATCTTCGAGAATTTTGGAACCAAACACTTTATTCAATCAATACAAACTGTTTACATTCCGTTGTCTGTAATTTTGGATCACTCGTCACAGTTAATTCATCTTGTAATGGCGCTTTTCTTTCCGTGGAAGCCTTCCTCAGGGATTGAACTCAATATTTCCTCGTAGATTCCACCGAGAAGCCCCTAACCCACTGGCCCCTCTAGGTCATCAATATTAATCGAACTCATATCTTTTAACATAATTTACTATATTCATAATTTAGAATATGAAAAGAATTTTAACATGCAACAACTTTTTAAAAAATACAAGTCATCAAATCTCGGTGTCTGTGGACGTTTGTACAGGTGATACTTGACCACTGACCTTTCTTCAAAAGCCTAAACGATATTTTCTCTTTATTTGCTCTAGGTTAAGCATCTGTCTCAGTAACCACTAAAACTTTTGATGTCAATCGCTCAATATCTGAGTGAGCAGAACAGATCACAGATCTTACCCACACGTGCATAAGTACGAGCAGATCATAGATGGGACTCGAATATTAAGTTGGAACGACTGCATCGCAACAGAAGAACAAATTTCCGATTCTGCATGTAATGAAATTTGGAGTTTATCATCGAAAATATATTTGAAAGACTATTGACACATTGTTATTTATAGATGTCCTACCTCTGATGAAATTTTATAGTGATTGAAACACATGGAAATCTGCCGGTGTTAACTATCTCGTGAGTATGCAGGAAGGAGAAACTTTTCCCATCGTAACGATCTTGAGTTTGTTGGGATGCAGTCGTTGAAAATGAAGGTGAATCCATTTTTTGATGAAAAAATATATTAATTTAATTATTTGAACTTACATCTATTTTTATATCCTCACTGGTAAATCAAAATTAGTTTCCAAACAACCCAACAAATAAAACTATTTTCAAATACGAATAATTATACCAAACTTTAATAAAAGTGACTCAACGTATTTATTTTAAAATTACCACCGAACAACTCATATATAATAGGGGCAAGTTCTTCTTGCTAATATATTATATATGATATTTATATATGCTGTAACTAGTAAAGTTAGCTTTAAAACATATCTTAATGGCTATGAGGGGTCACCGAAATAAATGATGGGTCAGAACAGGCCAAGTGGTTGAGGAATACAAGCAACAAGGGAGAAAGAAAGAAACAAAAAAGGCTGAAAACATTTTTTTAAAGTAAGATTAATGATACGTCTCTTGCCATGTTCTTTGTTGGGACGAAATATTTACTGTGTCCCTATTATTCTTATTTTGTTTGACAGGGACATTATGATAGTTGCCAAGTAACTCATTATAACAAAATTGCCTCTCCTTTATATTTGTGATATGGTGAAGAACATGTCAAAATGATAGAATCAGCGTTTGCTCGAAGACTGGATATTGCTGATGCTATCAAACAACAACAACAACAACAACAACAACAGGTTTTCCGACGGTGCCAATTCCCCTGCGAAAACAGAAGGATTTTGTTTCTGAAAAAATAAAAAAAGCACAAAAAAAAAAAGAAAGAAAAAAAAAACGAAACATTTTTTTAAGAAAATAATCTTCTGGTTTCGAATGAATATTCGAATGAATATTTTGAAAAACTAGAGAAACAAGTGTAATTCCGTTCACCTGCTGGTTTTTAATCCGTAGATGTGAACATGCACTTATAAAACATATCTACACCCATTATGTACATTAATCAATTCATCAAGTGTGAACAAAAGGGTCAAGACTAAAGACTAATTGCACGACCATATGGGAATCTAGTCGAACTTCTGGGGTTATGCCGTCTATTTTAAGTAATTATTTAATGATATCTGTGGGTTCCTCTACCTGATTGATTCATTTTCTTTGTTTCTTTGTTTCTTTCTTTGTTTCTTATTTTTTCTTTCTTTGTTTCTTTGTTTCTTTCACTTTGTGACGATCTGTAATGTATGTATGTATGTATCTATCTATCTATCTATCTATCTATCTATTTCTTTCTTTCTTTCTTTCTTTCTTTCTTTCTTTCTTTCCAAGTTTCATTGGTCTTGGAATATAATGTATGTATGTATGAGAATCTATCTATCTATCTATCTATCTATCTATCTATGTTTCATTGGTCTTGGTATCTAATGTATGTATTCACCTAACCTCTCTTCTATGAAGGTCAATTTTTAGCAGAGTTAACCCTTTCTAAAGAGCCCAGTCTGTCCTAATGTTTACACATAACTAAGAGAAGAGATAGATTTAGGCCTTTCCAAGGGGAATTAGTACGTAAGTAAAAAGTAAAGTTGGCGACTGTAGTCGAGGGCGACCCGAAGGCTCCCTTTTCAGTAGCAAATACAACGAGGTGTAGGGAAGGGCGCAACTCCTTTCCCTGGATTGCTCCACTTTACCCTTGATAGGTACCTTATAATGCCGAGTGCTAGGCAAGGAGGTATTAAGTACCATTTTTTAAGTCTTTAGTATGACTCGACCTGGGATTGAACCCCGGTCTGCCGGATTATTAGCGAACACTCTACCCACTAGACCAACGTTAATAATCGTCACATTTCTGACACCTCCTTGAAATCGAATTAAAATGCATGTGTATTTTCACTACTCATGACCTAAATTAAACAAACAAACAAAACTCAAGTTGTTAAAACTACCCAACCACCCGATAAACTAACCACGATGTATACATGAAAAATATTGAAATTAATGTCAACATATGTGCATTCAAACGTTATTGTAATATTATAAAAGCGATGGTGACCTGATGGTTATCGTCATGGGAACTGGATCTGACGTACGGAGTTCAAATCCTGGTCAAAACATTGCGTTTCCCATTCGTGCTGATATCCTTGGGAAAATATGGATCCTTCTCTTTTCTTTCCTCTAGCTATAGTAAAATGACAGATTGGAATATTTAGCATTGATAAGGTAACTGGAAAAGAAAAAACTGAATTCAAAAGCAAAAGACGTGGGGATAGCATCTCTATCCCATAAAAACCTACATGTTACCAAAACCGCAGCACCATCACAGACGTACTGCGACTGCGACCCTATACTCTTTAGACCTTTTGAGGGATGCAGTTGTAATAATGTTTTATTAAATTATCCTTGAGATTGTTTTGTATCATCCAGTTCCGGCGCCGTACCAAAATGCGACTACAGTCGAATTTTTAGCACCACACTGCATGCAGTTATAGATGAATTTCATACAATGTTCTGTCAGCTGGGCTGTATTTTCTACATTACACTCTGTAGAATTTTGCGGAGGAGTTTCTCGTCATTTTCTGACCACATCTAATTGTTTTTGCCATAATTGATAACATATATATAGAAAGATCGCTTTTAAAATTCTGGGACATTGGCCTAATGAGTAGAATGTCCACCACTGGTCCGAGAAACTGGGGTTCAATCCCAGGTCGAGTCATACCAAAGACTTGATTCCGCCTTGCTTAACACTCAGCACTATAAGATAAAGATCAAGGGTAAAGTGGAGCAATCCAGGGAATGGAGTAGCGCCCTCCCCTACACCTGGGTGTAGTAGCTATTGAAAAAGGAGCCTTCGGGCAAACCACGACGAAGGCCACTAACTTTACTTACTTTTATAGAGAGAGATAATGAAACTGTACATATGTATGTGCGAGTATATATATATATATATATATATATATATATGGAAAGCAGATACCTAGCCTGACAGATAATGAAAATTAGTCGAGAGAATGACAAATAAATTTCGATGACCACCTTGACACAGAGAAGGATTGACAGGTCATGGTTATTGTTGCAGGTGTCACATCAACAATGTAGAGGAAGGCGGATGGGTGAATAGGATAAGTAAAGGAAAATATTTTTAATGAAAATAAGAGGTAATTACATGTAATAGTTAATATTATTTTGAGGGTTATCCATGTTAAGATTGGAAATCGGTTGTTGTGAAAATGTCCAGACATTGGAATTTAATTATTATTCAATAAGTATAATAAACGATAAACAAAAGAAATAGGTCGATGAAATAAATTAGGATAGGTTTATTATAAAAAATCAAAGTCGGAAAAAACTTCTGAGAACACCTAAGATTCGAACCGGGGTCTCCAGAAACGTAAATCCCAGTTGCGAAAAAGAATATCGAAAATAAACTTTAACTACACAACTTAGAGAATGAAAAGCTGCACGCTCTCTCATGTTAAATATCTTTTCTCTTTCTTTCTCTCTATCTATCTATCTATCTATATATATATATGTAAGTTTTAACACATGATTCAGCATCAGTAAAATTAACGTTTATATTTATAAGCTGTTATTTTTATTTTACAACTGCAAGATTATTTCACCACATTTTGCTGAGTCCCGGTACCAGCTTGCAGGTGTTCAACGCACCAGTAATTAGGACTAGTCTACCATATGATCTTTGTCTGTCTTTCTGTCAATAATAAAACCCGATCAAAAATGTTACTGAGGCCCCTATGTTGTCACTAACTTTTGTTCTGCATCTTCTTTATGTAAAACAATTTTTGTTAAAAATACTACAATTGACAGTTCTTGTAATTAATGTATGACTTTAAGTTTTTCAGTGAAGGGAGAACAAGGGGGTATCCTCGTGGTGTAATGATTAAAGTGCTCGACTGCAGAATCGTAGTAAGCGATTTCGAACTCCAGTCGTGCTATTACATTCAATTTCGGACAAATACCCTGGGGAATGGTATGTACCCCTTATTTTTCCAGCAATATGTTAAATAGAACCACTACTGTTCTAGAAAGATTGATATGCCATTAAACAAAGAAATCGAAACCAAACCTGAACTGGGAACACTTTCAGACTTTAATAATATATTCGGTCTTGATTGATGCTGCCGGCTTTTTCTTTTGATTTATTCTTTGTTATAAATCGAAAAAAAAAAGAGTCATCACTTCTGACTTGGCAATTGGCTAAGCATAGTGTAATATTGGAAATCAAGAGAAAAAAAATTCCTACTAGCAGATAACACTTTAAGAAATAAAAAACAAAGAAACAAATAAACGAACAAAAACAAAAACAAAAAACAACGAAAAGAAAACAGCATGGTTTCTGCGGATAGTGTACCATACCCATGATACGGATATGTGTGAAACGTACATAGAATGTTCATAACATATATACATAGAACAAAGGAATTTCGAAACACGAAAAACACGTACGACTTCTTAGTCCAGAACGAAACTTTTTATAACCTTTGAGTTTAAAGGTTCTTCGACATAAGGAGAGAGATACACATTCTTTCTATTCTGGCTTTTTCATCTGCGCCCCCCCCCCACACGTGTGGCACCCGCCACAAGGTCACTGGCCTGGCTTCGGCGAGCAAGCGAAAGCCAACCGTCTTATCCCGAGGCAGGACTCAACTCTATTAACTGACTTTTTCAAATCTCCCCAAATCCTCCGCGAGCTTCCGGTGCGTGACGTCAGTCGCACTCCCTAACCCCATTTCCCATCCCGGGTTTCTATTGTAACATCTCTGAGTGACACCTGCGTTAATGTTGCACCTAAGTAACCCATGCACCGAGCTGAAAGGTTCTCAGCCTAACTAAACCCAAAGGCATAAAACGAAATCCCTCGGCTATTATATTACAATAGTTTACAAGGGTATTTCGTGGATGACTACCCGCTGCAAACCCTCCAAGCTCCATGGCTGTTGATTCAAACTTTAGTAGATAAACTTCTAGTCGAATCGGACGTTGTGTGATAATGGCATATAATCATTTTAATGCTAATTATGTATCTTATATGTCAGGAAGAACGGAACACACACACACACACACACACACACACACACACACACACACACACACACACACACACACAAACACAAGGCGCTCTCTAAAATTAATTATTCCTTTTTATTCCCTCAAAACTGCAAAAGATTCAAAGAATGCAATAGCAGTAGACGGGGTAAGTTACAAAGCAATATCTTTCCAATTAGACACTGTCTAGACATCACTTTATTATATAAATGGCTTGGTTGTCTACACATCTTCACACGATTTTGAATTAAAAGAACAACTTTTGTTCTAGTATTTTTATCACTCCTAATATATATGTGTGCCTATCATATATTGTATATTATACATATCGGTTATAAAATACCATAATATATAACACGCATATATATAGTTTGGATTCTATCAACCCTTCCACAACGGTCAGAATGTGATACAAGGTCAAGATTTAAGCGGAGTAAAGCTGTTTTGAATTTATAGTTTTTCTTCTTCTAGATGGTTGTCTAAGCAAGGCTCAATAACTCAGTCTACCCTAGTATTTAAGCGTATCTGGGGTGGGGCAGATGGATTCATACTTTCTCAAGAGCATTAACGTAAAGTGAAACACCAACTACCTCTTTTAGTATTTGAATTCTAGTCGACGATTTCATTTTCTACGATGATAACCATTATGTTAAGCGTACCTCTATTGTTTGTGTCCATATTCATATCTGTCCATACGTATGTAGTGAGTAAAGTAGGCGACCTGAGTCTAGGATGACCCGAAGGCTCCCTTTTCAATATACCGAGGTATAGGAGAGGGCGCTACTCCTTTCCCTGGATTGCTCCACTTTACCCTTGACCCTTACCTTATAGTGCTGAGTGTTAAGCAAGGCGGCATCAAGAACCATTTTTTTTAGTCTTTGGTGTGACTCGACCCGGGATTGAACCCCAGTCTCCCAGACCATTGGCGAACACTCTAATCATTAGTGGGGTGTCCTCGTGGTGTAACGGTTAAAGCGATGGATGGTGGGGTCGTAGTAAGCGAGTTCGAACTCCAGTCGCGCTATTACGTTCACTTTCCAGCAATTACCCTTGGGAAAGGTATGAACCCCCTTATCCTCCCGGCTATGAGTTAAATAGTACTACTACTGATCTTGGAGAATAGGTTTGGCGTTAAATAACCTACAAAGGTTGATATGTCATTAAACAAAGAAACCAAACCAAACCATCTACTCATTAGGCCAATAAGGAAACTTCAAATCAGCTTGGGTGGAAGGAAAATTGGGCAAATACATACATATGTCCTCTACATTTGTATGTATTTGGTCAATTTTCCTGCCACCCAAACTAGTTTGAATTTTGATTCTCCTATAAAGGTATCCATAGTAAGAACCACGACTGCATTTACCCATAGCAGGAGGAAGAAAAGATGGATTGATGCTTTTCTCAAGACAGGCTAACTATTATTCACTAGTGAGAATAAACTTAGAGAGCCCCCCTCCTTCTGGACAGAATGGGACACAAGATCAGCAGGTTTGAATTCAGCTTTTTCTCTCCTAAACAGGTTTTCATACCTAGGCTAGAGGGCCCAGTTTGCCCAACTATTTTATCCTGAGAATGTTTTCCCAGTGGTATTAATGCTAAGTGCAACTAAAATAGCGTCCTCTTGGATTTGAACTCGAATTGCTGAGTACTGATGCCCAAGTTTATTTCAGCAATCACAGAAAATAAAAACGACACTTCGAAAACTTTTGGCTAAACGGACATGCTATATTCTTTCTATCTTTGTTACTAATTTTTCCTTTTTTAAGAAAATTAAATAATTTACGTACCTATAAGAAAGGTTAAAAAATAGCGATTTCATTTCCTTAAAGGCATTCTTAAAAAAGACAGAAATCTGAAGAAGGCGTGTCACAGTGAATAATATTCTGTATTTTTGTCCATTGCAAAAAATTTAGAAAGATGATAATATTCCCAAAAGATATATATATATATATATATATATATATATATATATATATATATATATATATATCTTTTCTATATATATCTTTTATATATATATATATAAAGAAAAAAATAAAACGCATTCTAAAATACATATTGAATATTTCGAGATTGAGACTTGGAAGTTATCATCTCTGACTCCCCACTCCTACCAAAAAAAGAGAAAAAATGTAATAATGATAGCATCTTTTTGCTTGCTGACGATTTGAAATAGTTTCTAAAATTATCAACCTTAAACAATTCAAATCCCACTAAAATGAAAAAAAAACGACACTTTCAATATATATATATATATATATATATATATATATATATATATATATATATATATATATATATGAAATAATGAACTGTGTGTTTGTTTTTAAATATTTCTTTGTTCGTAAGTTTTGTTATACTCAAGCAATGATATATAAAACAAAATAAGCCAGTCTTGATTTGAACGTCCGAATTAAAGATAAGCAGGCAAGTGACAGATTTCCTTATTTTAGCCTTTTGTCTTTTGAATAGCTGTGTAAAATCAAACTGGAAATACTTTAGTGAGGCTAAATGCTCATATACAACATATCATCTGAAGGTCGGAATAATATTTCTTGAATCTAAGTAGACCTCACAGGTAATTTGAACATAAGTAGAATCGTTGAGTTTGAGTTGGATTACCCCGAATTTTTTACCTTAATAATATATATATATATATGTGCGTGTGTGTGTGTGTGCAGCTAGGCAGTAGTCGTTCGTTTAAGCATGTTTCATTAAATAAAATAAATTTTGTCTATATAATTCATTTTAGATCCTTTCAAGTTTCCTGGTAAGTGTCTTAGTTTCAATTTGTAATTGGTAGATGAATTTCCAAAAATTGTCCCGAGCGCTTTCGGACCCTTCATAGGCCATCATCAGGGGGCTGTTTGCTTGTGTAAAGTGTGCTGTTTTTTTTAAATGAGTTTTGAAAGTTTTTTAATGTTTTTTATTGCATCACAAAAATATGGGAACGCAACCACCCAAAATCAGCCATAATTAATCTGCGAGACTGGCTTGCCGGCTATTAAACCGCGTATTACACTCGTGTTAAGTTTTGTAAATACCAACCAGTATGCCCCAATGTAGTGTTGTGATGAACGAGTTCGTTGCTATTGTGGTACATTCAATCTTCATTGGTGCCGCAGACTCATGGCCTTGTACCAGGCTCAGCTAAGCTTAATAAATACATATAGTTGAGTTTATCGATTTAATTCCAGTATGGCAGATTTTCTATATTCAAAACAGAAGAGTCAACCGTCTTTTACCGTCATTATTTACTTTTTGGTTCACACACACACACACACACACCTAAATACGCAATTACTAAATTTTCATTTAGCAACAGTAGCACCTAATGTCTCACTAGTATTCCCGTGACTGTTGATCGGAATGTCGACAGCCAATTGTCCTTAAAGTAGATGAAACTGCTTGACCGTGATGTTCCCAAAATCTACTCACTAAGAAAGATGCCTTTTCAGGGACAATGGTTCGAAGCACTGGAGCTTCGTTGAATACAAAAGAGATGTCAGTAGAAATGCATCATCTTTGATTATATTTCTATCGAGTGTCTAAACATTTATGGCCGGAATTGAACGGCTGATTGACGCAGTTCTCTGGACGGAGAGCAATGTCTCAAGAGAAATCATGCACTAATGACAATCCAGACACGGACCTACCCACACATAACGGACAATCCAAAAATAATACTTTCGATTTATTTCAATGGATACAAGAAGTAATACACAGAGTACAGTAACACTGTCGGAGAGACCATGTTTTCAGCTAGAAAACACTATCTTAAAATCACACACTGACTCTCCAGATGAAGCCAAACCGCAAGTTTTCATCTAAAAGCGATATTTTCCCGCTAAGCCACCACCATTGACTCTGCGTCAGTGATGAAAACATGCATCAACTGAAGTGGCCTACTTTTTCACTGTAGTTATGGTGATGATGATGATGTTGTCGGGAAAATGTTGGCCGTGAAGTTCATTTTTCATTAGCCTGATTCATATGGATGAGTTGATCGAGACGTTCGGCTGTCAGCTGTTGAAATGCCTTAGACCTCTTACCTTACTATGCTTACATCTACAGTTTGATCTTCGTAAACGTTCACTTAGCATCAATGAACGTCAAATATGAATTGGTACAGTTATATCCGTAAGTGAGAATTAAATCTCTGGTTTCCTGTCAGATGCCATTTTGTCAGATTGCTCTTAAGCAGCTCTCTGTAACAATATCAAAATTATGGGTTATTGGCAAGAAGGTTCACTCTCTGATGCCATATGACCAAATCCGATATCATGATAACATAGAGTATAACTTTCGAAACGACTGTATAACGAGGATCGCATTAGCCTCTTATTTATTACTGGGGGAAATTCAGAGCCAAAGCTTTTGTCACCTTGTTGGCCTAAATAATGTCGACTGTATCCTCTGCGGAGAGATAAAACCACCAAGAAGGGTGTCTTGAGAATAACACTAGCCAGCATTCGGTAGTGCGGTTCCGATTCTGGATCCCAGTGGGTGTGGGATTATCCCTTTATTGCCCTTACAATGTACTCTCTGATCGGAGAGGTAGTTGATGTGAGGGTCTATAGGTAAAATAGAAACACGTAACTCTGTGCAAATAAATGATTATTATCAAATTGGAATGACTACTTGGAACGATATAATTGTGTATAGATTATTAGCATTAGATATGAATCGTTGATCCCATGTTGTGCTAAGAAAGGATTATTACAATCAAATAAATAAGTGTGATAAAAAATGATTTCAATTGAACGTTGAACATATAAATAGTTTCGACTGTAATCAAATAAATCAAAGTTCAGCTTTAATTTCATATATAGAGTTAATTAAATAAATAAATTTAATCAAACCAAACTAAAAATGTATAAATATTCTGAATAATTTAAATTATAGAAATCCTTTTTGCTAATATAATAAACATTTTATAAACTAAAAAGAAACAATGTAATGATGAATGCTATCCTAGATATTATGAATGATATACATCTTCATTGAAATTAATTTCTTTCTATGGTAAACATAAAAATTGTTATGGTTAGTATCTATTTAACTCCATACGAAACCAAAATATGACAAAATAAAAAGGAGAGAAAGGGACAGACAGACAGACGGACAGAAAGCGAGCTCGGTCGATCGGTATGTTGATTGGTTGATTGACTGATTGGTTGGCTGGCTAGTTGGTTGATTGGCAGGCTGGCTAGTTGGTTAGTTGGCAGGCTAGCTGGCTGGTTGGTTGGCAGGTTGGTTGGTTGGTTGGCTGGTTGGCTGACTGGTTGGGTGGCAGACTGGCTAGCTTACTGGGCGCTTGGCTTGCAGGCTGGCCGGTCAACTGGCTGGGGATGGTTTGGCTGGTTGGTTGCCTTGCTAGCTTGCTTGCTGGCTGGTTGGCTGGCTGGCTGGCTGGCTGGCTGATTGGTTGGTTGGCTGGCTGACTGG